>OX438762.1:60265072-60865072 GCA_949316455.1 Acleris holmiana | reverse complement strand
TTATATCATTTACCGCGGATTGATTGCAAGGCGTATCAGGCTTCGTTGCCACAATCCTTAAGAAACGCCTTTAAATGCTTTTTCTCCTTATGTTATTACCGTTTGAGACCGGTGTATACATACGCGTATACACCGGTACACGTCTAGGATCGACCTAGGTTGCACTCAGAATAGTTCAGACAACATTGTGGCGTTGTAGACCCTTCCTTAGTTATATTAGAGAACAGGTAAGTATGTATATTTATATTTGCATGTATAGGAAGCCAGGAAACCTTTTTTTGGTTCTCTTATTTATCGCAGAAAATTTAATTGCTGATTATCACTTCCAAACCAATTATTCGCAGAATTTCATTTCGCCGAATGATCATGCATGACGTGTATTACTTATCAAAAGATTTCGTTTTGTTTCTCTACCTCACGGTTAGCAACTGTTTGTTTGATTATTATTTTATTAAGTCACTTTTAAAATTCCATCTTTCAAGTAGCAGAATGGTTTATTTAGAGTTATACTTGTAGTTAATTTTAATAAAGTCACTTTTTAAAATGCCACCTATCGAGTAGTGTTTACTTAAACTAATATACATCAAAAAATATACACTGGACTTACGAATATTAAAATAGTTGATTCTGGCACTCGCCGACCGCTGCTGCCGCGGCACGCTCGCTTCGTGCGCTCGGCTTAGTGCGCTGTCGTCGTCGCACCTAAAAATAGATACCTATTCCAAATGTATCAAGTCGGCGAAATGATAGTCAGAGAAAAGGCTGGACGTAATAAAAGGTTGCCTAATGTAAGCAAAGTAAACTGTTGCACTGACGAAACATTATTCGTCAAATCGTTTTTTGGCCTTGTAAAAGATTTGGCAAATCCCAAAAGGCTTTAAAATACTCATAATTCGACCAAATAAAACGTTGTCATACAAAAAGTTGCCAATAGTTAGTTGTCAAAGTGAATCATCGGCGAAAAATTGGTTGGCAAGTGAAATTCGGACAAAAAAAAGTTCGGTGAAAAGGCCGGACACCCCTTATAGCGGAACCTTTATATGATCACTTTGTTGTCCTTCCGTCCGTCCGTCAAGACCTTTTTTCTCAGGAACGCGTGGAGGTCCCTTGGAGCTCGGAAAAAATCAAACTTCTAAGCCAACGCAATAAAAAAAAACAGCCAAGGGAATCAAAACCTAAAGGGTCCTTCCAGTCGATCTAGAATCTTGAAATTTAGTACGTAGCAACTTCTTATAGCACAGGTAAAACAAAAATTGCAAAAACCGTAAATTTTGAGCTACATCACAAAAAAAAAATTATGATTGCAAACTTTTATGCAGTTGGTAAACTAATCGCGACCTATGTCGATGTATGGAGACAACAGTTTTTCAACGGCGTTTGCAAAGTTAGTCCTTCAATACAATTTTAAAATTCTTATAAGTTTATACGGAACCCTCGGTGTGCGAGTCCGACTCGCACTTGACCGGCTTTTTATTTAATGTAATACTACATATGCTACAGAATCGTGAGTTTTAATTTATAATACTCGTAGTCTATTCTATGTTACTTAAAGTTTCATTCCGTAACAAGATGATAAAAGAAAAGAAAAATGGTATACTGACTGTTCATTAACCTAAGGATACTTTTTCGTAACCTTTA
Organism: Acleris holmiana; assembly: GCA_949316455.1. Lineage (NCBI taxonomy): Eukaryota > Metazoa > Arthropoda > Insecta > Lepidoptera > Tortricidae > Acleris > Acleris holmiana. Next base: position 60,863,434 of record OX438762.1, on the reverse strand, counting down.
AATAACTTCAGAAGGCATTCACTTACATGTTATATAAATACTATAATATGTGTTTTAGTAAATTGTGAAGAATCAGCTAATTGAAGAGTTGTATTTAACCATTAGGTTAATTTATAATAAATCAGTATTTGTGTTTTCTAATCTTACGTTTGCAAAGTGCGGGGTTACCCTGATAAGGTGGATCAGGGTATCATCAGGGTTCAATTATTGAAATAGACATGAGAGCATCGTGGAGTGTTTGGGCTATAACAGTAGGTTAGTGCTTGGTAATTTGCGCCGAGCTTGGCGGGCGGGCGGTGACATGGCGCATGGTTGTTAACAGCGGCTCGGCGGCGGTCACGCACTAATTACGCCGTCACGTGCCGCGGCAAAACACCGGGCGAGGGCCGCGCTGCCGGCGGCGGACGAGTCGGCGGCCGCCGCAGGGCGTCCAGCCAGCCTTCATTACCAACTATTGTTGTATTTATTGTGTTTTCTATTCTACTAAAGTATTGTCTTCAAATTGAAGGATGGTTTTTTTCATTCCTCGATTTTAGTTTATTAGAAAACAATAATAGTGTTACGTACGTGGGGTAAGTAAATGATGGAAATGCATATCTACCGACAATGAAGAGCTTTATTAACGCACTCACTTAACAAAAAAAATATTATCGCACAATTTAAGCTTCTACATACACACATACATACATACTATCACGCCTTCATTCCCAGAGGTAGGCAGAGCTATAGAAATACCAACAATTACAAAAAGAGTTGTTGGTAATTCTGTAACCACATTTTGCACAAATAGGCTAAGATGTTTACCAGTATATTAGTGATAGGTTGCAAGCCCAGCGCCTAACAGTACTAGAAGCCCTTATTCCCTTGGTCGCCTTTTACGACATCCACGGGAAGACATGGAATGGCACTATTCTAACCCGGCAACCACACGGGCAGCTTAAGCATTTAAGCTTTTAATACTTAGATAATCGCTCGGATCGCTCTTGTTCGCACTTTTCGCTCTCCAAGTAAAGACTGTCTTGTAGTCGCAATTGTTCCGCCTTTTATACCTAGTCCCCATCCCCGGCTGTTCCAGAATGCCTACTCGAATGACCGATGAACCTTCACCCGCCGAGGACGGTCTTTAGAGAGTTCGTTATAGTAGGATTTATTTTAAATGTCGGAATCTTCTTAAGAGCATTAGTGCCTTCTCCATATCACAAAAAAAGGAAAAAATGTCTCTTTCTAACAAAAAATGCCATATAGCTAAATGTACTTCAAAGGCTTATAAGGGGTTCTGAAAACGCCTAAATAAGAGTTTTTAGGTTATGGCGTAATACTATTAGAAGGTGGCCTGAAACGGTCTGAAAAAATTTTTCAGGCGCCTGAAAACAACGGCCAGGTTATCAAAATTTTGATAATTTGGGATGTGATAGAGCACCTCTGAAACGGAGTGAATCGATATTTCAGCCTGCTGACATTCGATCAAAAAAGAATTCATATGCAAAACTCTCAACATTTTATGGACCGTTTTCGAAGTAATAAATCGGATTTCTTACGATAATTTGTAACAACGGAGGTAACTTAGGTTCACCACTATACACCAGAATCCAAAATGCAATCGAAACATTGGACAGAATCCGGGTGCTCGGCTCCAAAGAAAGCTAAAGCCGTGAAATCAGCTGAAAAAGTGATGCCATCGGTCTTTTGGGAATTGAACGGAATTTTGTTCATAGACTAAGGATCAAATTATAAACACGGAATACAATGCTAATCTATTAGATAAGTTGCAGGAATGCATTGAGCAAAAAAGACCAGGCTTAGCTCGAAAAAAAATGGTTTTTCATCAAGACAATGCAAGAGTTCACACTTGTCTTAAGGCCATGGCCAAAATTAACGAATTGCATTATTATTTGTTGCTCCACCCACCTTATTCACCTGATCTTCAGACTTCTATCAGGTCCCTAAACTCGAAACTTTCGCGCATCCGAACTAAATGGACGCTCATTTTTTAAGTACCGATACTACACAAATAACTCATCCGAAAAAACCGAGTGTACTTTATAAAGTCAAGTTGATTTTAGCGGTGAATAAATACTTCACCGCTAAAATCAAGTTTGCTCTAGCGAAAAACGGTAACAATTCTTAAATCATTAATTATTTATTTTAGGAGTGTAGTAATTTTGTATAACAATTGTTAAATACTTCCGAAATCTGCTACATTCCTAATGCTAAATTTAGTAAAAAAATCTGTAATATTTTGATTGAGTTGGTACTGATAAAACTTATAAAATAACAAGTATTTGTCGGCGAAAAAGAAAGTGAATAGTGTGTGGAGCACGTCACTAGCGAGTGACAGTACAGAGTGTGCGGTCAGGAGCGGGGGTGTCCTGCACCGCAGCGCCGCCGCCGGCCACTGCTGCAAAAACCGTCGGCAAAACGCGCCCGCTGCACCGACCGCAACGTGCATGTGACGCGCCGCGTCCTCGCGCGGCCTGGCACCGCCACAGCGCGTCCGAATAGCGATAGTTTCACGTTTTGTTCCTTAAACTATTTAGGTGTGAAAATATAAACCATTACGTTTTGGTAAGTAGCCAGGTTACAGGCACCTATTTGTTTTATGTAGGTTAATTCTTATGTAATATGTTACAGTTATTGTTAGTAACGTGATCCCGACGTTGAAATGTTTAAAGTTTATGTGAGCTACGGCGCAAATAATGACAATAATAACATTAGACCCCTTTCCAAATAACATTAAACTAGTAACAGTGGAATTCGTGAATGTTTCGTAGTGTATCGACGGCATCGCTTGTAAATATTTTGCTATCTATATAGCTACCGCTACCTACAAATTACTTGCAGAAGGTGGCATTAGATATGTTTTACATATGTTTTACCACATTTAGTGATCGTTTTGCTCCAAATCATTTTGAATTAACGGTAATTTTAGTGTATTATTTTTTGGAATCTGTTCTAAATAATCCACTCCATACAAATAGGACCTTGCAGATTATTGTTCCTTTTAATAAAACGCAAGTTTTACTTACTTTAATTAAATATGATATTATGTATCCGATCCAGACAAATAAGTACTTGTAGTTTTTTTATTCTAATCGTTTAGGGACCTCTATACATAAATAGTTTTTCATACATAATGAAACAACTATGAAAAACTACACCGTAACTATAACACAGGTGTACGAAAAAGAAAACAAAACTACAAATAATTGTATGGATCGGATATATATAATATCATATTTTATTAAAGTAAGTAAAATTTGCGTTTTGTTTCGTAGCCGACTTAAAAACCCTATCATCTTTTTACGGCAGTGGAGCGAGGGTAGCTTCGCTTTGATTCTCGTTGCAAATTGCATTACAGTTGGCGTAAAACGAGCGCCTCAAAGCATTTTCCTTTACCCCTGAAACTGTGTCGTTTTATTCGATGGCACTTGTATGTAGGTAATTACAGTTGGGGCTGGCAATACTTTTAATGTTTTCTAGTGGTTCCATTTTAAGTACTTGGTATAGTTTGTTGAAATAACGTAAAAAGGTAGTCACTTTTTTTATCCTACTTCCTACTAATATTATAAATGCGAAAGCTTGAATGAATAACGGTAGTCGAAATCTACGAAGACGAAGTCACAGGCAGAAGCTAGTAGAGTCTGGCAAATGAAAGATTAGAATTAAAAAATTCACTTAAGCGGCAATACTATATGTCATTACCATAGGTTTTGACAATCAGTGTTGCCGCGTAAGTGAATTATTCATTCTCATCTTTCATTTGCCAGACTGTAGTCAAATATAATGTTAGGTTGCCATAAGGAAATATCAATATTGTAATTAATTACACTTAGCTGGATAAAAGCCGTAATTTCCCTGAAATTTTAGGGTTATGAGAGAGAGAAGTTTAATTTGTTACTTAATTAGAATTAATTTATTGCACGGTTGTCAATAATCGTTTTGACGATAGGTGTCGGGGCCGGCCCGCGGAGCGGCCGGCGGCTCGCGGCCGTTCGCGCTCCACTGGCTGCCCTTTGCCGCCATCCATGCGAGAAGTCATCCACTTATCGTCCGCGTGATCTAATGTCGACGTTTTTCCCGTTTTTCCCCATCTTTTCGCCTGGACGATTGTACTCCAAACGTGACATAATTGAATCAGCCACCCCGACATTGCTAGAGCCTGTTACAAATTAATTCCGACAGACGTCAATTTAACATAAACAAAACAAGCCAACGTAGGTACAACACAATTATGTTATGATGTACCGTTTCTTATTGTGTGAAGTTTTAGAGAAATAGGCAATTAAATGATGTAAATAAGGATGAGCATTTATTTAAATAACAAATAACCAAACTTGGTAGCTGGGAGCGCTGTTGGTAAAATCGACGAAAAAACAGTCACTAGAGCCCATAGCCAAGATGTATTCGCTAACTAGCGTTTCGATTCGTTTTGTTTTTAAACCAATCGCGCCACTGGTAGATCACGTCATACGAAAAGTCACGTCATATACCAGTGACGCGATTGGTTTAAAAACCAAGTGAATAGAAACGCTAGTGAGCGAACGCATCTTGGCTAGGGCCTCAGGACGCTTGCGTGCCCGTACCTACAAGTGCCTAAAGGGACTTAATTGATTAAAAGCAACATTTGTTTGTAACCACGTTCTCGAAAACAGCTCTAACGATGTTAATGTAAATTACGGTTTTTTGGGTAAAAATCGATCTGTCAAGTTGTGATATTCGGCAAATTCGTTTTAAACTCGAGCGATGCTTGGTCTTCGAAGTACTTACGTACGTACGTATATAAGTATTTATTTTATAAAACCCTCTGACAGACTCGCTGATTGATAAATAACGCACTGCCTAAACCACTATAATTAGACACGAAACTTATTTTACGTGTACAAAGTCGAGGGTGTCCTAAAATAATACTCAGTCAGCCAATTAAATAAGGAGAACAGAGGCCCTAGCCAAGATGCGTTCGCTTACTAGCGTTTCTATTCGTTTTGTTTTTAAACCAATCGCGTCACTAGCAGATCAAGTGACTTTTCGTATGACGTGATCTACTAGTGACGAGATTGGTTTTAAAACAAATCGAATAGAAAAGCGAATGCATCTTGGCTAGGGCCTCAGTTCTATATCGGAGATTGGTTTCGTCAATAGAAAATAAAATAATCAGAGGCAATTTAAAAATTTCGTATAAAAGTTAAAACATACTGTATTTACTTATTTTGCGTTTTATTTTCGAGTCAGTTTTACTAAGGTTTACTACATTTGATTATTGTGCTGACGACTTTAAAAATTACATTTTGACTTACGGGCTTAACTTCCAAAATCGAAGGTTGAAGTTACGTTAGTTAAATCCATTCTCTCAGACGCGTATTAACAGTAGAGTAAATGAGTGCAAAACTACTCAGCTATCGCATATTCGTTTTTATTTTATGTGTATTTATTTCTCAGGGCTGAACTACTACGCAGAATAATGCAGAATAACCGGTCAAATATGTACATAACTATTGTCATTTAAAGTCAATTATAATTTTTTAACAGCCTATTCGTCTGTTTTTATTGTTATCCCCCATCAACCTACCCGTACTTTTAAGTACACAATGATTTTGATTTTTATTAGGTTTTTTCATGGGATGAAGCTATCATAAACTTTTAAATACTTTCCAGAGATTTCTGTTTCGTGAATACTTGCTAGTGTGAGATTGTTTGTATCACTACATCACTAGCGGAGTTTGCAAACCATTTTCCGATTTAATGTCTAAAATGAAGCAGGACAGTTTTCTTGATGATTTTATCTTTATGAGAAAAGAATAGTGTCCCGTGAGTATCCCCCCGTCATGGATTGGATGTAATTTTTGTAATAATAAATCAATGGTTTTATTAAACTCACTTTTTGTCTCGCCACGCACATTATTTTACGAAACAAAATGGTGTCTGATTGGTTGATATATATCGCATGTTCAGAACAATAGTGACCCAATTCAAAATTTCAGCTATCAAACTTCAAGTCATAAATTTATGACTATAGGGACCTAATTCGAAATTTAAATTTAAATTTCTCACTTAGGACACTGTTGTTCTAAACATGCGAATGACACTATAGCCATAGGTTATTAATGTTATTATTAGCAGACAGAAGTTTTTGTGGCATGAATAAAATTGTCCTAGGGAGTTCCAAACGATGTTAATTTATCGATAAATTGTACTTTATTTCTTATGACAGTTATGACTATGAGATAACGTATATTTATGAACATGAAATTTCAATTCACCGTAACTCAAAACTTAAAAGTGGCATGAACGTAACGGTAAAAATAAATGATTATCTACCTATAATATTTTTCAAGTATGAGTCCTTTCCTTACATTTTCCAAAAACTGAGTAGGTACTGATTATATAGAGTATACCTACTATTACGCTACACAATGTCATACAATTTACCTAAATAGGCCTTTTTTGTTTGGTTTCGATTATTTTTTGGACGGAAATTGATTAAATAGCATTAAAAGAAGTTTTTGTGTAAGAAACCCATCGATGGATAGTGATCAGCATTTTAGTTACTCTCTAATTTATCCGGTGAACGATACCTATCTACTATGAAATGTTACATTGAAATAAGTATTTAAAACACTTATCGATAATTTTAATATCGAAAGGAAATCCTTAGTTAATTGACGTTCCTGCCACAAAAACTTCTGTCTGGTTATTAGAGACTTTCAATACTACGAGAAGCCAGGTTACTTATATTGATTTTGTTTTGATTTTTTCGCACTGTCGTTTGTGCATATCATAGTAAAGAATGCGAGTTAGACCTGTCTGTTAAATGGATGAAAAGTATTTTATATCAAATTTACATTCCGTACATTCATTAAATCACGCCATCATTCCCAGAGTGGGGTAGGCAGAGCCACAGAACTATATCGAGATAGAAGGAAAGAGTTCGTCGATTTGTATGAGAACCGAGCGTGTAACATTTTGCGTAGGTACTTTGACGTCACGCGAGTGTTTTAGTGATGTGCATAACATAAACAGAATCGTTCCCAATCGTGTTATCGATCGCAACGGAATAGCGTCAGTTAGCCAACACACAGAACTATATCGACATAGAAGGAAAGAGTGTATGTACTTCGCGTGCCGAAACGGCGATTAGAAAACGTCTTTACTCGCCACGAAAGATATCTGTTATTATTTATAAAACAATTTATTTTGATGCTTAGTACTAATTTTATATAAACAGTAGCAGGCGACATAACACGAGCGCGCCCACACACACACAACTCAAATAAAAACTACATCTATAGTCGGATAAGCTGTATCTATTCTACTGCGTTATAACGATATCGCGTTTGACTTGTTTTAGAATCGCTTATGTCGTCCTATTACTGCAAATAACTGCTATCTGCAAAAATCTAATTTTGAGATATGGTCATTTTAATGTTTGACCAATTTTTTTTCTATTGGAACCTGTAAAAAATTTAAGTGTTTTTATATACTCTTAAGCCTTATTGTATCTAGTTTACATTTTACTAATTGAAGAGACCTAGAATGAAATTATTAGACCATAAAAACGTGATTGAATTATTATTTATAAAACAATTTATTTTGATGCTTAGTACTAATTTTATATAAACAAATTCTACTCATTTTTAATGTTTTTATTTAAGAAAGTAGTTTTAATGAATTTATTTTACTGTATTAGGGACATTTAACGTGTAACAATGGTATATCTATTAATGGTTGAAATATGTAAATAAACATCTTTTAATCAGTATAGCAAGCTACTTTAATAATCAAAATACAAAACAATGAGGTATTAATCAAAATACAAAGCTAACAATCTTCATCGCTGCTTGAATCTAAGGCTGCAATATCCGGAACTCTGTCGACAATATCGTTCTCACAATGGAGCCCGTGATACCAACCGAGGTATTCTTTTTTCTTTGCTGCAGAGATCGCCAAGGGTTTATTGTACAACTTCTCTAATCCATGTCGTAGGAGTGATTCAGGAGTTGCAGGTGGTTCCACAGAATTCGGATTGGACTTGTTGCGTTGCTTTCCTTTTCTTGTGCTGTATCGTGGGCCATATTGAGGACTTGCATTTCTGCGAGATGGTACAACTGCTCTGGTATCAAAATTTTAATACTCTTCAGATGCATTATAATTGAAGTAGATTTTTGGGTCACCCTTTACATATTTAATTTTTTTAATCTTTAGCCAAGAAACTTTGTGCCCATTGCAGTCTTTAGTTTTGTTTTTTATTGTAGCTTCAGCAAGTTGTTTCAGGTCATAGAACTCATTGTACTTAAACTCTTTAACATTGTAAGGATCTTTTTTCACTTTCTTGTTGCCTGCTTTGTAGACTCCTTTTGATTTAGCACTCATAAAAATGTTTTTCCAATCTGTCATTGAGTATAAGTCCTTGTGTTTTTTCGCACTTTCAATGCTGCTGTGCATGGAATCTGCTTCCATATAGGAATGCCCGGACTCAAGAAATTTCTGTTCTATTACCTCTAAGTGCTCTATTTGGTTAACAGCCCAAAGCAAAATAGCTGCAACGTTTTGGTTACGGTTCTGTCCACCGCAGGTGTCGGAGAACAAAGAGATACTTGTGACGTGACGCGGGATGCAAGAAGACAAGTAATAGTATAAAATTGTTCCTATCTCTGCGCTTCCCTTCTTGCCATGTACCTCGGACCAAGGAAAGCAAAAAGCATTATTAGGTAAAGCACTCTCGTACATAGTTAAATTATATACGGTCAATTTTCGCACATAATAAAGTAAGCCAATCTTCGAGCATGGCAATTGCAAAATAGCTTGCAAATCAAACGAGACCGCTTGAAAGGTTGGATCGGTCCCCGCTTTTTCTTTATCTCTTGCTTTCTCAGCTTCGCATGCAATTTTTCTTTCTATGTGTTCGTTATAGGAAGCCTCTAGATCAGCTCTATCTTTTTCTTTTGCTGGGGAATACTTGTTACAAACCTGGCATTGATCTTTCTTTTGAGCTCAGGTTGAATTGAGTGGAGAAAATTCGGCGGTATGTTATGGCAGACACAGGGTTATCATTTCCATTTCCAATTGTTGGGATCAACAGCACGCCAGCGGCTTATAGTTTTTACCTGATCCCAAACCAATTCTAAAATATCTGTTAATATTAACTAGACAATCTCCGAAGCGACATTGTCAGTTCTGTCGGCAATATCCAAAGCTGTATTGTTACTTTCCTCCATATCAACATATGGGTGACTGCGACTACTGGGGCCAGGCTGTGGAGATCCAGGAAAAGATTGGAACAACTCGTTACTTTTAGAGCCTAATAGGACCTGTAACGTGATTAAATCTTCATCATCGCTATGGTTGTCTATTGGCCGCTGCTGTTTCGGTTCTTCTGGATAGTACGAAGGATCGTTATCCGAAAAGTCACCACTGAATAAAGAATCGGAATCCGAATTTGAAATTCGCCTTATTGGTAGTGGAACGATCGTCTGTGCGAATTCTTGTTCAGAATTGGGTAGGTCATCATCAAAAAAATTATCATTAATGATAAGCTGCATTTCATAAGCTATGCGCTCTTGCTTTTCGTCATGATCTGAGCCTTGTTTCTCTACGTCGCTTTCATCTGGAAAAAAAATATATAAATAATAATTATACACTGTAAAAGAATATTAATATTGCACATCATCGTCAAGATCTAAAAACACAATCACAATGACACCTAAATCTTTGAATTTTTGATCGAGGTGCCTACGGCCGATTCAAACACACAATTTTGGTCTAGGTATTAATTGCCAATTTGGTTAATTGTTTTCAGTAGGTTCGAAAATAATTACAGACACTCAATGCATTCTGCAGATAAGTAAACGCAGCCGCAGAAAAGTGTAGGTAGCCAGGAGCCACCTGATAACGTAGGTAGGTAGGTAGGTACCCACATCAACCGACTGGCTTGCGCTATTGTATTCACTTACTAAATTGTAATGTTTTAAGTACCAAACATTACAGAGACTATACATAATATTGCGGATGAACACAGGCGCGAAAAGGTATAGGTATCCACGAGCCGCTTAGTAACGTTGTCGTAGGTAGGTACCTACAAATCAGCCGGCCGGCGTACGCTAGGCGATGCATGATATTGTATTCACTTACCTACTAAATTTAATTGTTTTAAATATACATTATAATAATTACAGCACTCGATTAATTCCACAAATAAACATAGCCTCAGATAGATAGGTAACTACATCAACCTACCAGCTCGGCTCATGCTTGTCGACGAAATGAATGACCTTGTATTTATCCAAGTATAATAATTAAGAAATGTTTACTTTGCACAACTATCCACATTCATTATTTATTTAAATCTGCAGTTATCGATTTATATTGTACTAATCTAAAACTTACTTATTAGGTATATTAATTTATTACTTATCTGAATTGTACTTACTATTTGTGTCCTTATCTCCCGTAACCATTTTAACAAGTCTTCTACTCCTTGCACTCATTTTTATCGTTCGGTATCATTAGATTTAGCTTCTAAACAACAATTGAACAACTTTTTTAACGACAGCTACAAACATTAATACTGTGACATCGGCGCGTGAGCCGCAACTGAGTGAAGTTAGCTACGTCACGAAGCTTGTAAGCGCTTGTTAGCTGGTTCTTCCTGTACGACTACACGTTAAAACTGGAATAAAGTTACACGCAAAAACAACTAAGTCACTGTAACTTTTTATAGCTGATTAATAATGTAGTATAATGATATTAAAATATTCTGGTAAAAAACGATACACACGTTTAGTCTATTTTGGATGTCGTAAAATAAATATTACACTATAACAACTTTTATGCAAATAACGGTAAAGTGCGTATAGGACTTACATTCAGAACACAAAATGGCAATAATATTATGAAACGGGTTTGCAAATAAAAGCTAAAATCCAATAACAGTTTTTGGGTGGAGATAAAACAAAAAACATTTTGTTATCATAGACATTTTAGTTTCTACTAGTACATCATTGTAGAAAATTGATAAAATGATACTTTATGATATTCCCATCTTCGCATCCAAGGGTCATGTCGAAAAAAGGGTTTTACCAGCATATAAAGCTTGAAAAATGCAGTTCGATGGTGTAATAAAATCATTTTCGCCAAAATGTCACTTAGCAGGTATTTGCAGTAATAGGGCGATGTCACAATCGCCATTATTGTAAATGAAATTAGAGTTATCAAAACGTTGACAATACGGAAACACGTCAAAGACGATATCGTTTTTACCGTGTAGAATCCCAGCCCTGATTATTCGCCTGTACTTAGATTGGCCAGTAAAGGTATCTTCGTGAAGGTACACTACCCAAAGTAGGGCTTGCAATATGCATGTCGCTATTAAAATATATTTACTTTAAAATAAAATATTTCCTTCGATAACTGTTCATTTACCACCCTACCAAATAACAACACAATACAGTGTGTAAATGGTATACGGGCGTTCCTTTTAACTGTGGTTAGTACAACCCCTACTGAGCACATTTAGGCAGCTTTTGTAAAAATTAAATTAAAAAAAAATAACCATACAAAATAATTTAACACGCAATGTATAATGAAAAATGCAATGAATTAAAAACTCAATTAATGACGTTTCAAAGTTAAGTATTATTAAAGCTGAGGCTACTTAAGCCGAAATACACACTTTCACAAGTAAACTTTACGTACTTACCTGACAGATGGACTTCGATGTACATTGCGGGTCGATAGTATGTTCAAAAATTAATAACGGTGTATACGTTAGCGCAATCAAAATAATTCTTTCTGTTAATGATTAGTAGAGTCTTAATCTATGTCCAGTTTTAATAAACGCCCGTATACCATTTACACACTGTATTATATTATAATTTTAGTACGTTTTACCTATTTATTTATTCTAGAAATTCAATCAATTATCTGTGTTTATGAATAGTCATAGACAATAACATTGTCGTAATTTTTGCGTCAATCTAGTTCTAAATTTCTTATTTCTGACTTTATAAGCGGTCTTATAAAGGAGACAATGGCGTAAACTACATTATACATTATGTTCTTTACCTAGGTAGTCGACATTAGAAGGAGTTTGATTATAGTTGCAGTTTATCGAACTTCATTGTTTTGATATTTTTTTTAAATGTAAGTACGAATGCATTTTATAGTATATACGGGGAAGTAAAAAAATATGTATCATAATTAAAGTACTACAACTATAACATATTCACGTTGGCCTGTCGTCATATCGATATTGACGCGCGTCACTATAAGTTTTGAATTCATATCTATGACGTCACATGTGGTCTGAAACATAAGACACCGGCGAACTATCTATGGACAGTTTTTAAAGGTAAAGCAGCATAACAAAGCAGCATTTTAACTATTGTGAAAAGATAATGTAATAAGGTATAATTTGGCTTATATGATTAAAAATAATATTTCTTTTTTAAAAGAAGAATTTGGTAAATACTATCAGAAGACCGTGTAAAAATAAATATTGGTACTGTAGATTATGCTGGGTGTTGCCTGTAATAGGAGGAATAAATTGAGGGATCGTTTCTACTGTATAAACGTAGCAACATTTGTTCTATAACTTTTACAAAGTATGTAATTTATTATTTGGGATTTTTTCGAACAAACAAAATAGCATTTTCAATGTATTCCATCCAAAAGTCTAGTTGACATCTACTTACTGTCAGCCTACAAACTTCGTAGTTTTCGCAATACATTGCTAAATTCATTCATATTTAGTAAGCAACAAGTTATTTTCAAAAGTTGTAGAATAAATGTTGTTACGTTTGGAAACGATCCCTAAATTGATTGCTCCTATTACAGGCAACACCCGGTATCTGTCTAAGTCACAGACGCTCTAACATTTTATTATGTAGTTTCATAGCCACTGACTACCTATTACAAAAAAGTGCTGCTTGAAAATTAGCATTCCTTAAAAAAATACACCAGAGCAGGCACGACCAGATTTTATCGTGTACATACTCATGAGTTTAACGAACAAATTCAAAGTATGAAGCCTATAGAATAAACAAACGTCGGGTTATCTATTTTTCCTTTTCAAGATTTTTACCAGTTGTCCCTAAACATTGCTCAGTATTTACTAGTTGTTTGGTAATAAAATAAAACTAATAAAGTGATGGTGTAGGTACTATTTTTTATTCCATATTAAAGATTACTTACGCTAAAATATTTTTGTTTGAATGATTTGTCCTTAAATACTCGATTGTTAAATCGTAAAACATTGAATATACGAAATCTATGTAATAGATTTCTGGGCCAGTATGGAACTATGTCGAAATAACGATTTTTTTATTTATTTTACTTACGGCGGCATTTTGACGTAGTTCCATGGATAGTGGTTTAAAATCTATTGCCGTTGATACTTTTTACGAGCCTGTATTTAACTTGCTTCATTCGTATGTAACCCCCTATCTAATAAACGTGGAGTACGCGTGGGGTAGCTTATGCCATGCTTTGTCACTTTCTGTCAGATGCAAATGTCACAATTACAGATAAGGACAACCAAAACTTTATTAATAAATATCCACAAACATTAGAAAGGCATTTCTGTATCCAATACCAGTTTATCTTAATCATCGGAACAGTTAGTATGATTGGAGTGCTTAAGCATATTATTTTTTTTAATAATTCAATGTAACCATAAGAATTATAGTAAATTAAAGTAATTTCTTAATTTCAATATAATTAAATGGTTGTGTGGTTGCCGGGTTAGAATAGTGCCACTCCATGTCTTCTCGTGGATGTCGTAAGAGGCGACTAAGAGAGTAAGGGTTTGTAGTACTATCAGGCGATAGGCTTGCAACCTGTCACTAAATAATACACTAGTAAACTGCTTGGCTTAATTGTGAAAAATGTGGTTACATATGAAAATAATTATAAACAAGTGTTTATTTTAAGGTTGTAAGTAATTCTGTAGCACTGCCTACCCCACTCTGGGAATGAAGGCGTGATGTTACGTATGTATGTAATAAAATTAATGAATTGTATTATTTTTACTTTTATTCATTGTTAGAAACGGATGTGTCCCAATTGATTGATTTGCATTGGTTCTCAAGGTTGTCGGACAACAATGTTGCCGATCGCTCAGCAATCACTCTTGCCTCTCGGCCGACGAGAACATTCTTGGCCAATTCACAAAGGAGATGTTTTAAGACCCAGGCCAGCTTTAGCATAATTACCGAGCAGTGTTGAGAAAAAGACAAGATAGATGGGCAAAAGCTTTATTAAGTACATTCTTCTACTTAATGTTGTAAATAAAATTATACTTGAAATGCGTCAGTTTCTGGCATAGGTAAACAAACAAACAAACAAACAAAACAAAAAATCATTTATTGCCACGTAACATAAAACATAAACGTAAAGGTACATTACAATACACAAACAAAAAATTAAAATAAACTAAATTACACCATACAGACATTTCACATTCACTCATCTCACAATCAGACATTCCAATAATACAAACAAAATAAAGGAACACAACAGAGACACAAACATGGAGGTGGCAAAAGGCTCAGGCTCAGCCTGTGCCACGATTGTAATCGCAGCGCTGATTTTCAGCCTGCACCTTACCTCACTGGGCAAAGAGACGTCCTTAAATTGTCAGCTGCATACATTAATGAGAAGTAAGTTTAAAGTTTCCGCGGCCCCTACCCGCACGTACTGGTCCCCGCGTAGTAAAACAAATCCTTTCTAAATTGCGTGTTAGGTGTTCACACGTTAGCACGACACCGACATGTCGTTTGTCGATATTTTTAAAGTACGCGAGGCCCGCACGACATAAAAGATACGAGAGTTAGGACTTAGTATCCATTTGCCGAAATTGGGCTCGTTCGAGATAACAACAAGTTTTCGCACCCTCGCAACTAAATGTGTAATTCATACGTGTGTTAAATCCATACATAGTAAAAGGAGTATAAACCTTATGCGGTGGAACAAGAGTACTATTTTAAGTAAAATAAAACTGTTTTAGCATATGTCATTGCAGATGCTTTACCTTATCAGATGGTGTTGGACAACATGCGGTGAGCTCCAATTTTTTCTCGTTTGTAAAATTGGTTTCATGCATGCAAGTAATAAATTTTGCGCTAGAAGGGTCTTAAAAAGAGAGGTAGAAATTCACCAGAGGAGTTTTTAATGCATACTTAGGTATGCTGTCGGACTTCGTAAGATAAAAAAGGGATAAAAGTTAACTTGCGCATGCGATTATACGGTTGAGCGAACAAAGAAAACTATTTGGCCCTCTGTAACCCCTGATGCATACTTTCGTCGATATTGCGATCCATTTGAAGGGGTATCGTTCACTTTTAAATATGTATACCTATTTATAATTTATATAGCTGCATGAAATATTTTCTTAAAATTTTGTAGTGGAATTTTATGTTGACTTATGCGGAGAATTGTTGTTATCAATTAATAGTTGTCATATTATTTCTTACTTTCTTGTAATAGTCTGTACGTCTTCCTAAAGTAAATTAATAAAAAAAATATATTATGTTATGACTGTCCTTTCAATATACGGTAGACACAAAGAAAGTACATATTATTGGGAAGAGGTAATTTGGAATAAAATGAGATAGGGGTGTTCGATACAGCAGTAAGCGGGGCCCGGCCGCCGCCGCGCCCCCGCCGCCCATAACTGTCATGCTGTCAAACTACACTACGCGCCAAATCCCCGCATTTCCATACTGCCATATTTTACGGCTCACCAGAGAAAATAAATAACAATGATAATACAAGTATGAGCGTTTTCCAAACCTTTAAGTCGGAAGGAATTTACATATCACATGTTGACAGAAAAATCCCTAACATGGGTTAATACTAGCTAAGGGGTGAAAATATCAATTTTAGAAAAGGTAAAGGAGCATAAGCAAAGGATTTCATGCGTGCGTGTATTTATTGTTTTATTAGAGCATATATTTGATAGAAGTTATTGATTGTTAACAAGATCGTACAGCAAGAACACTTTTTCCGATAGTTATATTGGAATACGACCCTGCAGAGTTAGTTTAGTGGCGTCTTTTGGTAGTAGGTAATGTGTTTTTCGAAATTTAGTCATTCGGAATGCCCAATTTTTTATCTTATCCTACTTAGAATTATAAATGTAATAAATTTACTGATGTTTGGATGCAAGTGTTTAATTCCCTCCTTAATGGCTGCACTGATATGGATAAAATTTGGTAAGTATACAGTACGAGTAGTCCTTACAGGTTGACACATGGAATTCTTTTTATCCCGGAAAATTTGATAGTACCTAAGCTATAAACGTCGACTGACGTCGAGTGACGTCACGGACGGTGACACATAATATACGCATTTAACGGACGCGCATTATTAGCTTAAAAATACGTAAAGTTCTACGCTACGAAGCTGTCGGCGTGTGGAGTAGGACCCTATAATCCTGTGCTAATGTTGGTGGCACTAGGCGCGCTTGTGTTTGTAGACTGATACCTACCGGTTTAATTGGCGTGCATCTCTGGATTGATCGCTCTTTTGTGTGGGTGGGTAGATTGAATAGTTAACTAATTATTAAAAAAAAAAATTAGTTAACTATTCAAATAAATACGTTTTTACCAACTTGCATTTGCTTTAAAATGCCTTCAGCCCATTTACAGGCTGGATGTACTGACCGTGCAAAACCGCTAATTTAGAGTGAACACATTTTTTGCCTAAAAAAATACAAATACCTTTTTGCTGCGACATTAAAAAAAAGAAATGTAAAGAAAACTGTAAACTTTTGGGAGATAACGAATTAAAATAGAAAAAAAAACAATAAAAAAACACCGTGGGCAGGATGAGTGTTAATTAGCCTAAAGTGTGTTGCAAGTGACCTTACCTACCCACCGTATTCATTTGGCACACGACCTGCCTGCCTGCCTGTATAATGTTTTAAAAGAACCTAAATCTCGCATTACCTACAATACTCGACAAAAATAAAATAGTTGCTCAGTCATGCGTAACTCATTTATTCGATCATAACTGAAAGGATATTTCATGATGTGTATTGCAATTATAGAAAAGCAGTATTTTAACTGTAAAATCACGAAAAGAAGCCAAAAAGGCAAAATTTCATATACTGCAATATCTAAATTACTTGACTTCATTTACCAACGTTTGACCACAAATCGTGTTTTAATTCCATCTTCTTCTTCAGAAATGTTACAGAACCATATATAATACGTAAGAGCGAAGGTGAAGGGATTTTAGGACTAACTAAGTAAAACTAAAAAGCACTGACAAAGGGTATAAATTGAATTGATACCTCAGTACTATAAGATCCGAGTAGGATACAACGACCTTCACCAAACTGGTTAGGGGATGAAAAGTAACTTATATTAAAATAAATATGTTAAAAAATATATTGCAAGTGGGTTGACTAAAAAAGTTTAGTCCAGAATAATATTACCTTTTTAATATATTATTTATATATGTGTGTAAGTATATATTTTAAGTGGTTACTAACAATGTTATCTTTATTGAGACATAAAGTTTATTCATTAACCAGACCAGTGCATATTACTAATATCCATTTACCTACCTACCTACCCAAAAATCCAAATCCTATGATGGGAAAAAATTTACAACCTAACGTTTGCATATTATATAGGCTTCATAATATTGATTGGTATGACATTTGTCTATTACCTATAAATTCTTTTAATTAAACATATTCTGGATTGAATTTTTTTAGTCAACTCACTTACAGTATATTTTGCAATATATTGCAATATGCTGCCGCAACCATGTTGAAGTTTCGTAAAAAACCCAATTAACCACTCTCGCTCTGTTTATGCCAAACAAGTTGACGATGTCTCTGTCTTACGTGACATATGTGTCTGTTTTCGTGTTTTGCGTATCATTCATTAGTAAAACAACATGAACATGAACATATTGTATTTTGTCTATTTTCAAACGCAATTTACTAGGAACGTAACATCTAATACTCTGTAATTTTATTGGGTACACTATATGCATTATGTCTTACGTTTGTTTCGTGTAAATAGAGACTCAGGTATATTGTAGCAAAAAGATATGATTTTACGGCACAACCGATTAAAATAAAGCTTATATAAAATAACATGTGGGGTTTTTACCAAACTGCCGAAGGAGGAGTGTAATGTTTTTGACCTGCATGTATGTTTGTAGGTACCTATGGTTATTTGTTCCCTTAAACGGATAACCATAAGGTTATAACCAGTCGTTAGATTCATCTTAGCGTCACAGGTGTCAACGCACACTTTTTAAATGAATGTATTAAAGATATAGAGATACATGAGTAGTAGTTTCCCGCAACTCGCGATGGTTCTTTGTTCCCGCTGCATGGACATGCCGATTGCAACAAGCGAAATGTCGTTAGATTCAACATTACGTCGCGAGTGACATTAGGTACTTTTAAATTAAAACTAAAAATGATATGGTGGAATAAATATACAGTGTGTAAATGGTATACGGGCGTTTATTAAAACTGGACATAGATTAAGATTCTACTAATCATTAACAGACATAATTATTTTGATTAGGTACGCTAACGTATACGCCGTTATTAATTTTTGAACATACTATCGACCCGCAATGTACATCGAAGTCCATCCGTCAGGTGTTATTTTCGTTTTTAATTCATTGCATTTTTCGTTATACATTGCGTGTTAAATTAATTATATGTTTTTTTTATTTTATTTAATTTTAACAAAAGCTGCCTAAATGTGCTTAGTAGGGGTTGTTGTACTAACCGCAGTTTAAAGCAACGCCCGTATACCATTTACACACTGTATATTTATTCATATTCATATTCTTTTTAAGTATTGTACATACATCGTCAAAGTAAATCAGTAAAAATAACTGAAATAAAGTCAGTGTTGGTTGTATGATAAATGATAATACAAATTACAGTTTATAAAAATGACATTCATTAAAAAACTATTAGATAACTAACATAAGGGGCATTTCACGTGAAGCGGACAGGGAAAAAAAAGTGACATCTTGGATTTCGCCCATATTTAGGTCAATTACAGTATTTGAGAATATAAAAAAGTAATTTAATTTTTTTTATTCTACGGCACTTAGTTTAGGAATTACGGACTACCAAAAAATTGACCCACTATGAAAAGCCATTATTTTAAATCAGTGCTGTAGGTATTAGATATAAAGTAAAAATATATTGTAGGTATGTTTTAACAAGAAAAAAATGTGTATTATTTTTGTGATAAAGTCGGTGCAAAAAAAATTTTTTTTTTCTTGCTCAAAACCGGAAGTAAAGTTTTCAAAGTAAAATTTCAGTAACTTCGACCATTTTTTTTTTAATTTTTTTTTCTGCAAAATAAAGATAAAACTATGTAGATATTACATAAAAAGTTTCAAAATGGAGACTTAAGTCGTTTTAGAGATATGGAACATTATGTCTCACAGAGCGTATTGCACGCGTAGCCAGGTTGGGGCGGTTGGACGAAATTTACTTTCCTATATTTGTTAATTTATTCGAAACATTGATACGTTTTCAACTAACTTTCAATTCTTAATTGTACATACGTTTTTGTGCGTGATAACATTTACTTTGTAATTTAGATAAAATAGTTATTTACGATACTAGTGTGGTAAAACAGAAAAAGGCCGAGATCACAGAATTTTAAGGCCCGAGCCGCAGGCGAGGGTCGTTAATATGTGATCGAGGGCTTTTTCTATTACCTCACGTGTATCGTACGCAGTGGCGTGCATTCCCACCCAGTCTGGAAAATGGAAACCACAACACATGGGACATACATTTCTCTTCTATTTGGTAAAAATACTATAGTTTTATAGAATAGATATATGTGTGCCATGTGTTGCAGTTTTGTTTTCCCAGGGTAGAAAGGTAGGATCTGCGTACCCTGTAGGCACGCCACTGATCGTACGTCATTTATAAAAATGTTTTAATCTTGTTATTCATTTTATTAAACCTTTTGGGTGCTTTTTTTAGTAAGTGTTGGAAATGAATAAAATGTACACGTTTTACTTTACAGAGCTTTATTTTGTTATTTTTACAATATTATAATTTACGTTGTTGCTAGTCCTTCTTACAATTAAGCCTTCCGTTGTTGGAACAAAGCTGTGAAGTTTTTTGGTTCCTGTAATGGTAACAGCGGAATTAAAACGCGTTAGCAGAAAATCCCTTTGGCGTTGAATGTCATCCTTAGTACAGTAGTAAATCGCTGTTTTAGTAAGTGAAGCCTTTGCCCATTCATATAACCGCATTGGAGTAATTATAGCCATGCTTGCAGGCAACTGCAAACTGGCACGAGTAGCAAGACGCTTGAGGTTCCCACCGAGGCCATCACATGGTCCCTTTCCATGAGACGTTGCGTGGAAATGATATTCAGCATCAACGTTAAAATCATTCTTATAATTAAACAGATTAATAAAGTTAAACCTATTTTTAAAGTGTTGTGACGCTCCGTCTGTCACATATATAATTTTAGAAACCATGATTTGTTTATCTGTAAGGTGTTGGTGGAGTATCTTTTGAAAACAGTAATACGTTGCTGTGTCGTGTTTTAAATCATCAGAAATCATAACGATACTATCGTGTTTTATAACTTGTCCATCATTATAATAAAAAACTGACGTCAAAAGAGTTGCTTGCTCATTATTCCAGTGGAAAGACTGGGCGGCATCCTGCACCACAAAGCTGTAGTTCTCAGCAAAGTCACACTGGACGATGATCTGACTTTCAGGGATGGTGTCCTTCAGTGTTTTAAAATACACTGCTTGTTGTTCGGCAATAAAAGCGTGAGGTTTTAGTAAGTCTAAAGCACTGCATAACATATCAACAAAGTCATCGACCGGAACCACTTGAGTACTTATCGTAAACCTGTCTGTACCTTCCCATTTTTGGAATTGAACATTTGTCACCTGGTTGTCGTCAAATATCGTTCTCAAATGATCACGAATTGTATTAACACCAGGACAAGAAGGACAGGATTCGTTTCGAGCCGACTTTGTAGACGTTAAATGACATTCAGGAGTTGGATTAGAACACATCATCAACCGCAGACATTCCTTATATGATGTAAGATGCATCTCTGTGCCAGCCGTAAGGTTAGCTATGTCACCTCCTTCCAACATTAGCTTTACATTTTGGTGGTATGTGCACACACAAACGACATGGGTACCAGACTCTCCGGCGAGGATGCATTGCTTCGGTCTTAAAGTATAAAACTTAGTTAAGCCCACTTTTACATTCGGATACTCAGCCTTGAAATTTCGGTATGTTTCGTCAATATTACTCATGAGAAACTGTTTCTGTAAGTGAGTTCTTTTACCGTCATCTAATTTAACGGACACAAAATCCTTTTTTCCGGGCATTATTCTACTGACGTCTTCTCTTAGATAATAACGCCTTACCAAATCTTCAGTCTCTGCTTGTATTTTTTGACCACAACGAGGATTCGGCGATGATAAAATGCCATATTGCTCTACTAGTTCTTTAGCTTTTCTAGCTTGTCTTCTAGATGTTGCGAATTCTTCTGCGAGTCTTTTCTCACTCCAAGACTGTGGGGCAATAGTGAGTATCATAGTCTTCATAGCAGAGGAAGTAGATGGGGCATTAAATTTTTCTTTTAATTGTTTTAATATTTCTTGATCATCTGTAGCTGCTTCTGTCTGGGTTAATTTGTGTTTATATTTGTCTTCTGGAATAAATTCTTCATCAGGAGTGTTTTGAGAATATTCACTGGATGTCTGGCTACACGTAAACGGTACAAGCTCGGATTGGGTTTCTGGAGGAGATTCTTTAATTAAACGTATTCTGCACGACGCACAAATGTAAATCTTGGATGAAATTTTCCACTTTTCGGCTAGATTCAGCGAAACTTTTCGTAGATTGCCACATTTTCGATGCCGTTCTAAATTAAACGGATTGAAACATCGGTCACCAAACGCCGCCATAATGAACGAAAGCAAAAAATACACTGTTATCGCAAAGCGGTTCCAAGAGCAACTAATAATATCAATGAACGAAAGAACTTGGCGTCGTTTAGCTATCTCTGTCTAGCATTTAACGGGATTTAACGTGGCTAAGTAATATTTAACATAGACAAGAGATGGCGCTGTCAGTCGTGTTCCTTTTTTGTACTATTGATTAATATTTAATAATTTATTTCTCTATAATATGTTTGTGAAAACTTCCTATAATAAATGAAATAATACTTTTGAAAAACATTGCCAATATGTACTTATGGATTTTAAACATACAGTGGCTTTTAATAAGTTTTGGCCCCAACCGTTAACCTATATGTATGCGCTAAGTACAATGCTAGGCGCGTAATATTCTATTCAATGAACTCTATCTTAAAAACGACTTAAGTCTCCATTTTGAAACTTTTTATGTAATATCTACATAGTTTTATCTTTATTTTGCAGAAATAAAAATTAAAAAAAAAATGGTCGAAGTTACTGAAATTTTACTTTGAAAACTTTACTTCCGGTTTTGAGCAAGAAAAAAAAAATTTTTTTTGCACCGACTTTATCACAAAAATAATACACATTTTTTCTTGTTAAAACATACCTACAATATATTTTTACTTTATATCTAATACCTACAGCACTGATTTAAAATAATGGCTTTTCATAGTGGGTAAATTTTTTATAAGTCCGTAATTCCTAAACTAAGTGCCGTAGAATAAAAAAAATGAAATTACTTTTTTATATTCTCAAATACTGTAATTGACCTAAATATGAGCGAAATCCAAGATGTCACTTTTTTTTCCCTGTCCGCTTCACGTGAAATGCCCCATAATGCAGACAACTAACAACGCATGTAGTCGATTTTTTAATTGGCTTTTTGTTTGTCTTGATATCCATTAAATAATCTATTAAATAGATAGAAATCCCCATATAATGGTGACCCTTACCTTCAGAGCTGATATCTCTAAAACAGCGAAACTAATTTTCATATTGTTTCTATCTAATAACCATCAAACTAGCTTCATTTTGAAAATAAACCACGTCTAAATCGTTCCATTCGATCGGGAGCTTCGACGCCACAGGTACACACGATAAACTAATAACACATTTTTTGCGTCGGCGGTTACAAATAGATCACAGACATGGAACTAATAAGTACTACATACATCTAAAATGTGCACTGCTACTAAAAAACAGGTAGCAGGTAGGTTTTTTATCTCATTCAAACAAATAGATGTCTAATCCGCGTAAGAATCCTTATTAGAATGTCGAAGGGCTGCCATAGAACAGGTGCCGATAAGTTCCTAAAGGAGATAAATTATAATAGTACTTTATTATTTTACGGAAATCTTACGAAAACTAATGCAAATCCGGATGTTTGGTTCTTTTTGCCACTTAATAACCTCATATCAGCAACTACTACCAAACAATTGAATATAGGCCTCCCTTCAATTCAAATATGCCGATCGGACCGAACTTCATGTTAATAAAAATGTTACGTCTTAGAGAGGTCTGTTTTCGTGACTGACTCTTTATTAACATTATTTAGACTAGCCCTTTCGTGTTTGAAAACCTTGAGGTTTACTAACATTTTAGTAATTTCCGTTAAACGGAAAAACAATTTGTCACCCTAATTATTGCATACTATTAAGAATTCGTGTAACTTTCACAAAATTCTATCTCACATGTGATGATAAATATTGCAACGAAAAATGTTTCGTTTCCGCAACCCTGAAAGCAACATCTTTTCGCCATGTTGCAAAAAAACCGTAGTTAATTTGCAAATATTACGGCCAAAATTTGAAATACAGTAGTACCCAACTGGGTTTACCCTTGAAATATCGACAAGCTTTTAATCGAATTTCAGTTCAAAGTTAATAAAGTATTGAAAATAAGCGAAACGAATTTTGATCGAATATTCTTTACATCGAACAATTAAATGATGTATTTTTAAAACACCGTTTTTTAATGTGTTTAATTATTATTTACTAGATACTTTATGTCACAGATATTTATTTTATACTTTATTATCCAATATTTTATTTTATATTGTAAATGTGTGAAGATCATTTCAGCATTGTGCGTGTGTGTGTGGCATATTTTGGAATAAAACAAGTCGGTTTTGTCTGTTAGGTCGCAGTTCACCTAACACGCTCCTTCTCACTTCACTCGTCGTCGCACCTATTTTTACTAATACCTAACGGTTTTAATATATAATTAATTGTCTTTGAAGCCATAATACTACAAGAGATAATATTTATACTAAATGAATCGTTTTCGATGAAATGAAATTCGATGAAAAGTTTGTCGAGATTTCAAGGGGTCAACCCAACTGATATGGCGCGTCGTGAATCTTCGTACACGCAGAAAAGAAAGTATGACTCCGAAGATTAACGAAATAATGCTTGAACTTACAATCAACCATAGGTCACTAATTAATATAAGGTTCATAATATATAGCAGCTGTTAGTTCCGTCTCACTCGCAAGTTACGCCCTCCGCACAATTACACTTCGTGCCAATTTCATCAGGCCACGAGTTTTCGTCAAATATATATTTAATTAAAAATACAGGTTATTTAAAATGTACGATTGATTTAATAAACAAATAGGGATTTACAGGGTTTACATGTAAAATACTAATAATCTCTCAGGGTTACATTATTAACATTGTAAACAACTTTTGTTCGAAGTTTTTTTACAAAATGTAATACTTTCCCCAACAAAAAAATATTTCATCTTTGGTTCTACTTATCTGTTACTTTTTAGCTCTGTAATTTAAAGTGAGTACCTAATAACTTTTAGAAGAGGGTAGTTAGCGCTTGCGTCACATTTCTTGTTATTGATAATTAACATTTTAGAACCTTGCCGCTTAAACTTCTTTTTTTTCTTTTCGTTATCGCGGCAAGGTGCTAAAATCCGTTATGATTTTGACCGTACACTGGATCAACAATTCCTTCATAATGTCATCAGGCTTTACGTAGAACTGGCTACATTCAAGATACAAAACGAATAATACTGATGTGTAATTGGAGGAACAGTAAAACATTGTTTGATGATTTGTTAAACTTACGCGTTTTTTTTATTGAATTTTAAATGTACCCTTTTTGGCATGCTAAAAGAAGGTCCCGCAGTGTTTTCACTCGTTGGTTGATCCTTCTCTTTAAGGATTCTCGCTAATGTTCGTTTTAAAATTTGTGTATCTTCGGCCGTTCAGTCAATAATTTTCAAAAATCGATCTGTTCGGCCCTTTTGTAAATCATAAAAAAGAAAACACTTTTGTTGCCACTACGTGTACTTTTGCCGCACAGCACTCCATCAGAACTATGGCGGCTGACTAACATGCCACGCGGCGCGCGCTTACTTAGCGGTACAGGAAAAAGAAGTGCTTGGAGCGTGACGATTGGTCAATAGCATTTCCCGCGTTTTGAAAATTCATCTTCTACGCAGGTACATCGGTAAGCCATATCAGTTGGGTCACATTCTGCATTTTATCATTTTATTCTACTCTAATAGAATAAGCTTGAATTGAATACATTTTTATGCATAACTCTGCCATAACGTGACCATAACAATAAATACTATTGGAATGGTAACTTCATCCCCACCACGCGCGCTCCCGCGTGGCCTGTCAACAATGCAAGACTCCTTATCGCAGCAAACACTAGCGGGTTGCCACCCAGAATCGGCGCTTGAAGTAAACGTGCAACAATATTTCAAAAGCTCTCAAAGGCGCCACTGTCTACGCAAACTGTGGTTTTGGAAATTGATAGTTCCGTATTTGACCACGTGCTTTACCATAATTGTAGGACGATATCAACGAAGTTTAAATCTTTATTTATTATTTGTAACATAAACACACTAAGAAACTATAATGAAAGAATTAAATAAATACATTATTTACTCTTGGAATATATTATTAGTTATAACGTTATTGATACGAGTACCGGATAAGCGTTTTGATTTAAAACTGCACCTTTTAACGAATACCTACAAGAGAGATTTGTTAAGGACACCAATGACACGTAAAATATTTAGGGTACTTTTTATCCAACTCCGCTTGTGTAAAAAAGGTTATAGTTTTACCGGTAAATAAACTAATTCTACGCGAACGAGGTGGCAGGCTCAATTAGTATTATATACTGGTGACAACCCTAATTTTGCGACAGGCGGGAGAGAGGTAAGGCGGGGCGGGCGTAGGGCTCTTTAGGTAATTATTTGATGAATTTGCTGTCAAATCCATACAACGATGCCGAAGATGCCTTTCTAATAGTATTTATTCTAATGCCGTGATCCATGACGTGACCTATGTGATGAATGTGATGATGTACTATAAACGTATCACCGGTGCTATAGAAAGTGACGGTCGGTGACGGCCCAGTTTAGTGGGCATATACATTCTCTTTTCAATACAAAGAATGTAATTTTGTCTAACATGTTCCTATTACGGTCATCGTACGGTCATGGTTTGATACGTGTAGTGGGCAGAAACTTTTATCGTTCTAAATTGCTACTTTTTTTCTTTTTCCATTGAAAAAAAATTCATTAAGAGGATATTACTATAATCGAAATTAAATGATTGAGTAATTGTAAGTGTTTACCCGTTTTAGTCATTGCTCATGGTAGGTAATGAAATAAAGCAACTTTTATATCAAAATGGCAGTTACTTTGAAATTACCCCACTGTAGCAATGAGAGTTATTTAGGCTTTTGTGTATTATTGTGTTAAACTTTCAGTCATTGCAATAAAGAATCGTATTACCTATGACTATGACCTAGCTATGCAGTTCATTTTACAGTGAGCGTAAAGGACAGAGCTATAACAGTTATATAGCTCTGTCTTTTTCTCTGAGCGTAAACAGAACCGCATAGTGCATAGTTATGTTATAAGAACCCCCCAGGTTGTGGGATATCCTTCCACATGCAGGTTTG
The DNA here is from genome assembly GCA_949316455.1 of Acleris holmiana. NCBI lineage: Eukaryota > Metazoa > Arthropoda > Insecta > Lepidoptera > Tortricidae > Acleris > Acleris holmiana. Next base: position 60,836,542 of record OX438762.1, on the reverse strand, counting down.
TGTGATTCCTGCTAGTAGGGTAACCACGAGCAATCATTAATATACTGTTAGAGATTTTCACACTGTCTGCGAAAGTTGAAATAATACAATGGATCGAGGCGATTCCTGGGTATGTAACTAATAACTTGATTGTATATAGTTTTAAAAACTTGAAGGTTATCTGACGGAAGCTTGAAAAATATGGAACTGATTGTTCACTAATATCGAATCAATTATGAAATCTGGCAGTTTTCCATAGAACTGTCAGATTTGACTAACAGTGTCGCCATAGACTGGCAACATTGACTTCCGTCATAACTTCGAAACAAAAATAAAGTCTCGTAGTCCCAGCGTGTCTAATGTCAAGTTGTCATTGGCGAAATACATCCTGATAAAAAGATGTGAAAGCCATTACATATTTTTTTTTAAAAAGTCTCGTAACTTAGCAATTTCCGATTAATCGTATCCGGCCGAATTTCAGTGAATATGTGGAGCCTGGATGGGTGTCGGAGGAGTAGGCGAGCTTGTCCAGATTTCTCCTCGACAAAACGCAACAGGCTATGTCGAGTTATTAGAAGAAAGTTTGCTGCCGACGGTGCGACCAGTTTACCCGCGTGAAGAAGTGCCAGTATTTTCCTACGTTCAAGACAGCTGTCCAGTGCATACGGCCAGAGTGGTGTCGAATTGGTTTAACTTGCATGACAATGAAGTTACTCTGAGTCCATGGCCTAGTAAATCACCGGACTTAAACCCAATTGAAAATTTGTGGGGTTTAATGGTCCAAATGTGGGATAATAGAAACGAGAGGACAAAGGAAGCACTTGAGCTGCATTGTAACGAAATTTGGGATTACATGAGAGAAACCGATATTTGCAGTCGTCTAGTCGGGTCGATGCGTGACCGCTTATTAAGTAGATGTTATCGGATCGGAAACCGTGTTGCTTACACTCGGTTTTAAACAATTAGTGCAAATTAGGTATCAAGTTTTACTTCAGACAATTTGTTGAAATTAACAAAATAAAGTTATTATTTTATTTACCACCTAGTTTTATTTTATTGCTTTGGTATTTCTACAATATTTTGCTAACGCTAACCCTAAGCGCCTGGCCCCATTAGTGTGTTGTGTCGCGTTGCATCGTCGTCGAGTTTTACGTATTATATTTTTTATGATAATCATGCCACATTAAACGCGTTGCGACGTAACTTAAAATACCAATAATGGCGTAGCACATACTACTTGATACTAGGTTGTTTGACTTGTGTCGACTCGACACGAGCTTTGTGAAAAGGATTCAACCCACAATGCAAATATATTTAAATTTAAATCTTATTGTTGTCAATATAAAGTAAAATTTTACTCGTGTGAAATTGATGGGTTGGATCCTTTTCGCTAAGCTACGTCCTAATAATAATGAAATAATGACAGAGACAATAGATAGTATTTCTCTTTTTTCACAAACGGGTATAGTCGAGATTGTCCGATCTATATAACACTGTCATATCAGTAAATGTCAGTGTCTAATAAAATGATACCAAGATCGATGTATCTTCAAGCGATTTTCAACCTACTTTGCATTTTGATGACTTGGCAAAATGAGCTTATGATGGGTCATGCGTGTCATGCATGACATGATTCAGTTGGTTTAATAGTACTTCCCGAAAGGATTCTTAGTAATAAGATGCATTTCATTCATATGCAATTTATACAAGTACCTACTTAGTTAATTCGGAGAGAGTGGTGTGATTTTGAGTAATGGGCGCAAGCTGCCTGGGTAGTGGGTATCAATCTCCACAATTCCCCACCCTAGCTTGAACGGTACGCTATTCGCTCGCACTGGCGCTGCCGGACGGCTTTCCGCTCGTTACCCCTATAGGCCGATCAATTGACGATTGCGGATTACAAACTTCAATTAAAAAAAATATATATATTTTTAGAGGTTTTAATCAGAGATTTAATGACACAGTTGATGCATGGGGCACCGATACTTAAGTAGATAAAAACCCCTTTTAAAATCCCAATGTCACAGTGGTAAGGTTATACAGGGTTATTTGTTATTAGATGCATTCCTTCAAGAGGAACATACTATTTAGAACTCATTCGCAGAAAAAAAAGTAATTGAATGCGTTGTCCTAAAGTCAGCGGTTTACGTAACCACAAGACATTTTCGAAATGGGTTTACCTATTTGATATTTATTTACTACATGACTGACATTACCGTACGGTCAAACTCAGAAGCAGCTGTAAATTTAAGTACCTGGTCGCAGCTACTGATATACCAAATTCAAACTTCTCCCGCTTTATTACATTACTGCAACACTAAAAATATATCTAATATATAAATATAACGGGACAATGTCACGCAAATGGACCTAGACCGAAACTAAGCTCTTACTAATATAGATAAATATATACTTAAATACATACATAGAAATCATCCAAGACTGGGGTACAAATCTCGTGCTCATTTCACAAACATTTGCCTTTACCGGGATTTGAACTCGGGAACGCTAGCTTCGTAGGCAGGCTAACGATTGTCGAAATATACAGCAACTTCTGAGTTCGACTGTAGGTACATCCTATACTATTAAACGAGCAATGTTTTGTATTTAATTGTTATCACGTTCTCGAAAACTGCTTTCACAATTATGATGAAATTTGCAATTGCCAAATTGTCATGTTCGGGAAAAATCGTTTTACCCCAAGCAACGCATGTCGGTCTTCCAGGTATGTACCTATAGCTCCTTCATTTAGGAACCAGCTGTTGAATAAGATGTAAAAACATTCTAACAGTTGGCAATTAATAGTAGAATGTTAACCAAGGGATGAAAGTGATAAATTGTAGGTATCCCGAGATATTTAGGTCGAACAAGATTTCGTTATGGCTGTATAAGATTATTTCATGGTTTAGAACATAGTCAATAATGACCGAGTTTTTTACCAATATTTTTCAAAATCACTTTCCTCCCTAGGGATGGAAATGCCATTTTCAGCTCGCTTGCCTTTTTTTCTGCTTTTCACTTGCTTCCCGTTTCAAACAGGAGAGATGAAAAATATAAATAAAATTAATTATTATAAATTGTGTAGCCATTTTTCCTAGAAAGGTGTTTTTCAGAAACCCTCGATTTTATTTTTATTGGGTATTTATTGGGTCAGGGACTCAGGGTTCTTACCTGACCTATTTTACTGCGAATGAGCTATACTACGTCCCTCTTAAAGGAATGCATGAATTGAAAACACTGTTCCTTCCTACTTATTTACCCTACTACAATACAATACGACCAAAATGAATGTTGTCTATGTACGTGAACTATATTTAGTGGTTTATGCAAGGTTTTTTAGTTAATAGTCATCATTTCTGTTGTTTTTTAGGTAACCTCATCTGCTCAAATGTTAAAAAATACTAACGGTTGATCTGCTTGAAGTCTTCTTGAAGCGAATTACCTGCAGTGGTAGGTACCAAAATTGGTAGAAATAGGGAATAAATAAAAGTGAAGTTTTTGAGCGTGTTAATCCTGCCTCGCCGCAGCGCCCCGACGCGACGGAGAATGCTCTGAGCACGAGCCCGGGACTCGTATTCCTATTTCATTTACGTAAAGCTGTCGCATCGTACGGCGCGCGTGCTATTAGCAGGGTTTTCGCTTGGAACAGACATAATGGCGTTTTGAGGGCGGGAAATTTTCACTGGGCGGAGTCAGAGAGAAAAATGTTCCGCCTTACCGTGGCCACGCCCACGTTGTCTCGCTTTTCCTTGGGTTCCTCTATTTATTTAGCTCGTTTTACGTATGCGCCAACCAACCCCCATGCCTCACACTGATTCCGATCACAAACAAATTAACCATTACTTCATGACTTTATTTCGACTATGACAAAACATTCAAAACGACGATACCGAGTTTTATTTGAGTTTTGAATCGTTTCTAAAACGTGCGATAACAGGGTCAAAAAATGTTAAGCACCCATGTTTTTGCAACATACACATTAATGTACAATTAACTGCAAACTGATATGATATATATATATATATATATATATATATACAAAATAATCTGTAAAAAAGAAATTACAAAAGTAGTGTGTCCTTATTAAATAACGTCAGTTCAGTATCTTGGGTATACAGTATACTAGGGTTGACACTACTTTCGTAATTTATTTTTTACGGATTATTTTGTAACACGTTGTGTATATGGAATATATTACAACAACTAGAAATTAATCCACCATCATCACAAGAACGCTGGTTAAAAATATCAGACAACTTCTAAAAAAAAAACTAATTAGGTGGGTGCGGTTGATGGGTAACACATAAGGCTGATTTGAAAATATTTCAATTATGAGAATTATAATTCTATCGCATTCATGGCTGTTGCTGATTCAGATTATCGTTTCATAGCAGTGCACATAGGTTCATACGGTAGAGAAGGAGATAGTAGCGTTTTAAAACAATGGAATTTTGGAAAAAAAACTGAGTATTGCCTTAATTTACCAGCCCCAGAGGCTTTACTAAACTATGCAACGGGTACCCCGCACGTTTTTCTTGTAGATTAAACTTTCCCCTTGAATTCTGGTTTTCCTAGACCTTTTCCAAGAAACAACTTAAACAATACTCGCAGAGTCTTTAATTTAATTAGTCGAGCCCGAAGAATTGTGGAATGTGCGTTTGGTTTACTAAGTAACAAATGGCGAGTTTTTCATACAAATATGACAATACCGCTGTAACAGTAACGAAGGCGGCGTGTGTGTTACACAATTTTGTTTGTTCAAGAGATGGATAAAAATTTGAAGATACATTAACACATTGTTTTGATGATCTACCTTACGACACTCCGCGTTACATAGCAACAAATGTGGACAGGAACGTTAGGAATACAAAAATCATAAGTATATTAATGAATTTATGACTATAATGATATATAGCTATAGAAATTACTTGACAAAATTATTGAATGATATTGACTGTGTATGATTTCAATTTAATTTTAATAATTTATGAATTGGTTTACATAATAGAATTATAGCCATGTATATATTTGTGTATAGTAAAGATACAATGTAATTCTTAGATCAAAATAAAAAATATTTTGTAGCCTTTGTAAGTGTGAATTATTCTGTTCTCTTTTGTGTCTGTAATATTACTTTCTACCGTTTGTACCTAACACAGTTCTTTAAATAACCCTTTGACTTTGACTTTGCACATATTAACATAGTAAAAATGTGTCAGAGATAAAAAATATGATTACTTTATTTTGATACTTTACTACGCATAAAACGCAGTATATAGAAAAATATCAAAATAATAATGTAATAATATTTTATCCCGGTTTAATTTTTATGTGTATTTTTGATTATATTGCTACTTCTATGCTTTACTTACTGTTCTGAGTTTTTAACATTATAAATAGGAAAAAAAATAAGACTAATTTGAAATGGTAAAAGCATAGAATAAGAACTAAAGGCATAGAAGTAGCCTTAAAACGAAAGCGCCAGATCTATACCGGTCTCGAAAATCAATATGAATATTCAATAAGCTAAAAAAGGAAATATTATAGTATCCAGTTCTTGCTAAAACTAGCCGTACACACCTAGTCACCAACTGGTCAATCAACTGGCGACCATCATGTCACCATGGTCGTAATTTAGCCTCTTTTAAAGATCTTAGTCTCCTAAAGTCTATGGCACTGAGCTAGCCATAAGGTAGGTGTCAAACGGATTTCATGTTCTTTTAGTCGTGTGTTATGTCAATCATTCGCAGGCTGCCTTTGCATCTTCAGAATTTTTTAGAATTAATTTCAACAACAATATAATATGTGGTGTTTTATATAAACGTGAAGAGCAATAAACAGCAATATGGCGTGTGTTGTGTTTGAATGCAGATCTCATATGTCCCGCAAGAAAAATCAAATCGAAAAAATTAGCTGTCACCGGTAAGGCGGCATATTGAATATATTTCGGATTGTAATCGTCAGATAGCATTGTTAAAGCGTAGGGTAATAAATTATAATAATCAAAATATGGTTTATTTTAGATTCCTTGAATACGATAATATGAAGCAAGTAGGATAGAATCTATTTCACGATCAAATTGGTCATGGTCGAAATACAGTCGGATTTGCTCCAAATATTTTGAAAATGACTGTTATGGTGGCACTCCACTTGGGGTTGCATGTTCACGTTGCGCCGTTGCCCCTCTTCATTTGCAGTAGGTACGGAGGAAAAAGATGCAACACGAATATTTGGATAAATACCTCTAAGTGGAGTGCCAGCATTACGTAAACACATTGCGCAAACTCTAACCTGGTGCAGTGCCCCCCCTAAGCTAATGTCCCCACTCAAACGCTTTCGTGAGTTTTAGTCATGGTTTATAATAAAACTGAAAAAAACACTCGCTAGCCAATTCAGCGTACCTACTGTACCGGCAAATAAAATATCATATTTGTACTTACATCTCATACGATTACCTACAAATGTGACTAACCAAAATTGACAACCAATCAAGAACAAGTTGACCATATTGCTATTTTTCAATTCTTATCTGATTAATAAGGTTCGAAACGGTATATTACAATGATTTTACTATGTACATATCGTACCTCAAAAAGTTTAGATTTAAAAAACCATTGCTGATGTGTTCATACAAATCTCATAAATTTCGTATGAACGCGTCGGCTATGGTGTTAAAAATACTAAACTTTTTAAACTACGATATGTACAAACATGTGTTTTATACCATTTTGAACCTTATTCAATCAGATAACGCATTTTATTTCATGCTTCATATAATGGCACCTAAACTCCGCCATTAGAAATCTGTCCAGCCGTTTGGATGATACAAGGTAATAAAGAATATGTTATATTTTTATAAAACTTCAAAATTTGTCAATATTGATATTGTTGTTTTGTCCATCCCTGGTGTAAATTTACTTACCGCCTGTTTCACAATCGACAAGTAAAGCTTATTTGACAGATAAACTTAGCCCTTTCTCTTTCTGACACTTGAAAATAGACAAGGAGAGAGACATCTTTATGTGACAGATAAATTTACTTGTCGATTGTGAAACAGGCCCTTAGTCTGTGATCTAAACAATATCTGCACACAAAAACGTTGTTTATATATATGCAATAGTTCGTAACAGTGTACGACCATGACATTTCAGCGTAGCTGTCGCTATAGAACTGTCTTTTTTGGCACACTGAATCTTAATAAATAAATAAAATAAATATCAGGGGACAATCTCACACAAATTGACCTAGTCCCAAACTAAGCTCTAGGCTTGTACTATGGGTACTAGACAACGATAAACATACTTAAATAGAGAAATACATACTTAAATATATATAGAAAACATCCAAGACTCGGGAACAAATATTCGCGCTCATCACACAAATATCTGCCTTTACCGGGATTTGAACCCACGACCGCTGGCTTCGGAGGCAGAGTCACTCTCAAGTTCTCAACTAGGCCAACGTGCCGTCAATAACACGGTGCATATCAGGTATCTGTATACTGCCTTTTATTTTATCGCTCCTTCTATGTCTTTAGTTCTTATTCTGTGATCTTTCCTTATTTAAGTAATACACGAGAACACAAACTACGAAAATTAATCTCCAGTACATTAAAAATCTGTACAGTATACAAAAAGTTTGCATTCATGAATTAAAAATTATAAAAACTGTTTATAATTTTAAAAAAGTTGTCCTATAGTTTTAGGTGGCTCATGAACATGCTTAAAATAAGGTTGATTTTACTTGAATTTTCAACTACTTTGATAGATGTCATTTTTAACGAGGTTATGCTTACCAAAACTTTAAAATTACTGGAGGGGAATTTTAACTGATGTTTTGTGTATTATTATGATACAGATAATTACTTTATTTCTGAATAATGGGAAGTGACAGAAACGTAGAAGTCGTGAGATCTGGTTTTAAATCGTCTCTTTATGCATGTATACACCTAATGCCAGATTGGATGAACAGGGTTAGAGAAGATTATAAGGAAGAAAGTAAGATTTAAATGTTTTTAATTCGGAATTAGTATATTGCAAATAAGGCACTTATATTTATGCCTAAGGATTATAAAGTAAATCTACTTTGTTGGTTGTTGCAAATGCGCCGTCAGTATCCTTGTATGTAACGCTTCTTTGCATTTTCATTCGATGGGTACAAGGAAAGAAAATATCTTCTCACCGTAGTATCTTTTTGAGATATCGCGATTTGAAGTTGATTTTGTACGTAATTTTTTAAAGGTTTTTTAAGGGGAACAAATAAAAGTTTTTCAAATTCGTCTCAGTAACTGTACCACTAGATTAGTTAATTGCGAGATCTACATAAGTATTACCTATATTAAAATCGTTTTCATAAATCAGTAACTGTTATCACCTGTAATTGTAATTTGATGTCACACAGTATTTACGCGTTGGTGGAATTTACTGAACAATTTTTCGGGTTGTTTGCAGTTGGTAATGTTGGTAGACTCGAAATAAAATGAATTGTTAGTAGGTAACACTCAAATAAATTGTTTCTCGTGGTAAAAAGCAAAAACTACTACTAAATTTAATACTGTAGTTCCCAGTGGCAGAAGAAGTGGAACAGCTGGCAATATCCCGATATTCATACTAGATTGTTCAAGTAGGGATTAAAGTAAGCCATTATGGCACGGGATATTTATCCACCCAAGCAAAGCGAGGGTGAATGAAGTTCGAGAGTCATTACCGATGGCTTTTTAGTCTCGAGTTAAACACTACTTTTCCCTTAGATTGCGAGGAAAATAAATAAACACGGACTCGTAAAAAATTCAACTTTATAGCGCTGTCATTTTACTCTCAACCCGTCACTGTAATGCAGAAAGAGACAACAGCAAGGTTTTTTTAGGGGTTAGAAAATAACAAATAGTCCGTAGACATGATTCCCGAAACGAAGATAGTGGTGGTGGAAGTTATATGCCCAGCCTGCCACCGGCACCACCACGCACTCAGACGACAAGGGCAAATTCATCAATCAGCATCATGTGTCCGGCTGTTTGTGGTTTTGTAAGGCTTAAACTTTTAAGGAAATACATTAAAAATGTACTTCAGATAAAGATTAAATGCATCACTTTAGTCATCTAGCTATTATGACATTATGAGTCATTTTAGAACATGAGAAATTAAAATGCATTTATTGCGCCTGGAAGATAACGGTAATGTGTAATATATAGTGAATGTAATGACGTAGTGTGTTGCGGAGTTCACGGCTGGCCCATACAGCTGCTGCGGAGTCAGAGCCGCGTGGCGGTGTGGAACGTGGCGCGCGAGCTGGACGTGGCTGCCAGCGGCGTGGCGGCGCTGGCCTGCCGGCTCATGGAGCGCTACCTCTCCGTGCAGCTGCGCCACAACAACACTGCGCCTGCAGGTTCATGCAATTCATTAATCCTATTTTACTCTCCTAGCACATCACTATCCTGCTGCTAGAGAAATGTGTACGTTTATAATAACAAATAGATATCAGAGGACAACCACGCACAACAAACACGTAATAATACTTACCTGTACTATGTCACGTCTTGCTTCGTAAGTTACGTGTGTATACCGACGTAGGTATTGCAATCGTCACGTTAGTAACATCACATACAATCTTAATCGCAAATAAGTAATAAACACTCAGATAATTAAGAGTTCAATGTATTTTTTTTCTCCTCGTTATTTAGTGCAATATTTTCTTTTCTTTGGGACAGTTAATTACGGGTCAATTTCAACAATGCACGATTTTATGCCAATATCAGTGAAAGACGATAAGTAAATTGTTAGGAGAAACATTTTGCTGATAATTTGCTAAAATGCTTTAAAACGGCTTTTATAATGGGGTTTAAATTATACATAAAACGTTTAGTTTAGTTTTATTGCATGTTTAGGACGACAATCACGTCGGGGTCACCAATGTAGTAGAGAGATGATAGAGAGCGGGTGTTGAATTGACATGCATTGATCTATGTTGGTCAAAATAGTACTACAATAATTAAAACAAAATCAAAGTATGTCATAACATAAAAATATTTAAATTTGTCAAATAACAGAAACCTAGAAAACTATGCTAATACTAAGTCAAGTAAGTACTTAATATAGATACAATGTCAATTTAGAGAACCCACGAACTACAGTTTAATGTAAACATATTATTTAACTGAATAGAAGGCACACGAGCACTCTGGCCACCTGATGGTAAGTGGAATTTGAGACCCATGGACATTTGAATTCTCAAGACTATAATCCAAAGACCTCAAATGCGTTGCCAACCCTGAGGACTAAGATGGAATCCCTCTGTGCTAGTAATTTCACCGGTTTTCTTATCCCCACACCGAAACACAACAACAAAACAACAATGGAACAAAAATGAAAAGAAAAAAAGGTGTGCTATATTATGCGCACGTGCCTGCCACTGGCGCTGATGATCACCGTCATCCTGGAAACACAAATATCCAAGAGGCAAGACATCCAGGACTCTGACTTTTGTAGTATTAAATTTTCAAATTATTTTTATGATTTAAGAAACTGTATATTAACTGCACGCTTGGCAGACTCAAATTGTTTGATTAAAAACAATGAGAAGGACCACGGAAAATAGTTTGCCAGCATGTTTGTTTCCTCTGCGTTGTCTATTGACAAGGCTTCAAAAATATAAAATAAAAAAAGCTGTGCTACTTATATTATGCGCACATGTCTGCCTCTTGGACTGATGTTTGGATTTCTTATAAAAACCAAGGAAATCGATATTGTAAAGGCAGATCCATTTGAATATATTTTTTTTCAACCCGACGCTCGCACTATGCTTCAAGTACAAAATTGTACGTTTACTGAATATTACTGAAAATAATTAATAAAATCTATAGGAACGATAAATAATAAAGAAGAATAATAATAAGAATCACAATAATCCCATAATCACTTTCCCTTGATTTCGTGCACTTAAAACAGTTGTACAGCTAAATCTGCCAAATGTTTTTTAGTATCCAGGGAGTCATAATGAATCGAATCGAAATCGTGTGCAAATGCCTTTTTTTAAACATTTTTACAACTCCGTCCGATGATACTGCAGATCCCTGAATATCTGCGTCTTCGAATTTCTTCCAATATGATTGTGACCATGAACCCAAATTACTGCCATCACGGGGATCATCCTGCATTAACCGAATTGCAAATAAATAAGAGACAGAGATGTGCACCGAACGGCACGGCACCCGGCACGATGGCGCAAACGTGTTGTTGATGAGACTTGATTAGGATCACTGGCAGACACGAGACAAAGGAATTATCAAGGCCAATTCTCTTGTCTGGCATGTGATAGGGCGTAAGTGGGTACATGCATTTAATAATTGTAACACTTTACCATTTTCCAGGTAGAGGCTCTTTTTAACCCCCGACGCAAAAAACGAGGGGTGTTATAAGTTTGACGTGTCTGTGTGTGTGTGTAAATGTGTATGTGTCTGTCTGGGGCATCGTAGCTCCCAAACGGATGATCCGATTTTAATGCGGTTTTTTTGTTTGAAAGGTATATCAGTCGAGAGTGTTCTTAGCTATGTTTGATGGAAATCGGTTCAGGTCTTCAAGGTCATCAGGTCGTTTGTTAGATGTGATAGGAATGTTACACGCTCAGTTAGCTTGCAAGCATATGTGGGATCTGACATTTGAAACACTTATGTCTTCTGAAACCACTGAGCTGGTCTGCTGTTAGTTCTCGAAGATAGGAGACGTAACCCTGGACTGCCTTTTAGTAAACCCATCGAGTTTAGGCTCGTTGGATTTGTCTTAACTAGTTCTATTTATGATAGATTTGTTTATTTTCAAATTCATTTGTTATTTTTAACCCCCGTCGCAAAAAGATGGGTGTTATAAGTTCGACGTGTAACTGTGTGTGTGTGTCTGTCTGTGGCACTGTAGCGCTTAAATGGGTGTAACCGTTAAGAATACGGTTTTTTTAAAATGAAGGCAGGTTTTTTAGCGGTAGTTCTTAGATATGTTTCATCAAAATCACTTCAGCCGTTTTTGAGATATTGAGCTTTTAGAGGGTAAAACGCCCCCAAAGTAACGGCGACACCTACTTTCAGAGCTGATATCTTTTAAACTGCCTCAACAATTTTCATGAAATCTTGCTAAGAACCATCCTGATTAATGTAGCTTTATTTAAAAAAAACTTGCGTCCAAATCCGTTCATCCGTTTGGGAGCTACGATGCCACAAACAGACACTCAGATACAGCGTTTAAAAAGCGTGAAATAAAAAATTAAATTAGAAATTTAAAAAACCCCCGACTAAATAAATAGTCTGTAAAAAAACCGCTAAAAAGTTAAAAATAATAAGTAGTGGCCCTAAGGGCTGATTGTTTGATAAGTAGATAGTTAACTGAACACTGAGACTAACTAAAGTGACACGCCGGGGGACCGCTAAGTAAATGAAATAACATAAAATACCCCAGCTACTTAGCGGTTCCTGACGTGTCAGTTTAGTTATTTGATATCGAACGATATGATAGTGGAGGCCGTCTCTAGTTTGTCTCTGAATTAAAAAAAACTACAGGTGCCGCCATTTTTGACGTTCTATTTGTCTTGTCGCAAAAAGTAGTTTAGTTTGTTTGGTTTTTTATAATAATATATGTATGTAGATTGTAACTGTACATAATTAGGCATTAAAACACTCGTGTGATGTTATTATGTAACAGTCATATAAACTACTATGGTAAAAATAAAAAGTAAAAAATAATAAGTAGTGGCCCTATAATTTTACTTATATTATATATATATTATATCTATCGAAAGCATAATCGCTAACGATTGTCGAATGAAATTTGTCTATCCCCACAGTTTAGTTAGTGTCAGTGTTCCGTTAACCAACGCGACGACGCTTGGATCAAAATATTAATACCTACTTATAAGTATAATTATATAGTTTTTTTACAGACTGTTTTGAGTCGGGGGTTTTTATATTTTCTAATTATTTTTTCTATATTGACGACTCAGGTTTATGTACAATTTCAACCTTAGAACCTAAGTTTAGGGTTCAAATCTAATTGAATTTACGTAAAATGTTACTTGCTCTGAAATTAATTCCCACTATGTAAATAAGTTGGATATGTATTGCATTAAACGTTAATCCATCTAGATTGGTACCACCTGGAAAAGGTTTAAGTAAGATAAATAGGTAAACAAGATCTCGGATCTTAAATGCCAACAGTCAACGAAGGAACCGCTTTAACACTATTGTCCAACATTGGTTAGTTTGATATTAAGACCCGGCATTCAACGACATGCTTTCTTAAGATTGACAACTTTCTTTGGGCACATTTCCTGTCAGAACAAGGGCAGCTTCGAAAAGCTCGTCACGAGCTCCTTATGGTTAGCCGTGACGAAGGAAAGAAGAACAGAGTAGAAAGTAGAGCACCAATGACATGGATTGATGTCATCTACGACGCCACGGGCGTTACAGTCCAGGAGGGATCCACCTAACCCGAAACCGAGTAGTTTGGAGATTGGAGAGCGGTCCCGGCCCCTTAGTCTTAAGGACTCTATCAAAAAAAGTTTTCTGTTCCGAAGAAAAGCCGGTCAAGTGCGAGTCGGACTCGTGCACCGAGGGTTCCATAAAAAATTTAATAATGTATGAGGGACAAACTTGACTTTGCCAACAGTTGAAGACAGCAGTTTTTCAACAAAACTGCTGTCTTCATATATTGACATAGGTCGCGATTAGTTTATCAACTGCAAATAATATAGCAATCGTGTAATTAACGATTTTTTGTTTTTTTCCTTTACTTGTGCTGTAATACCTTCCTTCTTACTGAATTTCAGGATTCTAGGTCTATGGGCAGTACCCTATAAAATTTGATTCCCGAGAGTGTCGAAATATACGTATTTTGCGGCATAAATTTATGGTCGTTTTTCAAGTTAATTAAGAAGTTATTTTTTTACATTTTCTATTGACTGTAAACTTGAATATATAGTTTTAATTTCAACTGGATATTCCACGCGTTCCCGCGATATAGGGTCTCGACAGACAAGCCTGACAGACCGACAACAAAGTAATCCTCTTAGGGTTCTGTTTTTTCCTTTGAGGTACGGAACCCTAAAACGTTTCTTGGTTTGCTTGACTTTTTAAGCATTGTGACATTTATGTTACACTTGTAACTTGTATACGAGTACGTTAATTAATTATGCATCGGAAACCGCCGCCGGTTGTCGCCATCGGCGCATACCATTACCCTAAGTTGTATTCGGCGGACAATTATTCATCATCATTTTACAGAAAGCCTTGAATTTGAACGGTTCCAACACGGGCTCAGCTCAAGGATCCCGGTGCTTATAGCAACGTGCGTGCAGATCGCTGCCAAGAGCCTCTCCGCCACCATGTCCCTGCCCGCCGCGCAGGTGTGCTCCTACCTAAACCGTAAGGGCACCAAGCATGCCGTCAAGGATATCGTCACCTGGGAGTACCACGTATTTCAAACGATAGGTTAGTACTCGTAACATCAAGTGAGATATCTATTATCCAATTATCATCGGTACGCTTTGTCCGCTACATAGTTAACGAACATGATTAACTAAATTACTACCGATATTGGTTTAATGCTATTCAGCGGTAATTAAATGCTTGGGCTTGATTGTGTTTAATGTGATTATAGGACATGATGCAATTTAGCACTAAGTATATGTATTTGATATGTGTACTGATTAGGTATAACTTTGTTAGTGTTCTTTCAGGCGCAAACGTTAAGTAAGTAAATTGGTGAATAGAAACATATCCACTCATAACAATGTGCAGTTGGTCCTTTACTTACCTTACATTACTGAACCTTTCCTGCCTAGAACTTGACTCGAGTTATAGGTATTGGAGATAATAATATTATACATGACTATACACAATTATATACACCCTTATAACTAAGCTCTAGCGTGAAATTTCTTTCCTATTCCTATGAACAATAATACATTTCGTTACCGTACCGACTTTCCTGATCTTATAATTATTATTACAAAGCCTTGTAACAATTTCGAATGGTCCCTTGTATCTCCTAGCAAGTTTATTGCTTAATCCAGACTTGCGCTTCGGACAGTATAGCATTACGAAGTCCCCACTATCATATGAGATATCTTTGGCCTTGATATCGTAGTAAAACTTCTGCTTCAGTTGGGCGTGCTGTATATGCTTACTTCCTCGTGGTCCTACTAATTTGTCCTACTAGTCAAAAAGTGAACCTAGATTTGATCACTAAATAGTAATTATGGTTGTAAAAGTAGGTAGGTTAGGTTCGTTAGGTATCTTCAGATGCCCGAAGGGCAAAACCACCTAGAAGTAGGAGCCCCGCCTTGGGCGGGGCTCCGTCGAAAGTCAGTAGGACAAAAATAGTAGGACCACGAGGAAACGGCCCTGTATATTCCGGGCAACTTTTCTTCTTAATATCGACAATCTTGTTATTTTATCCGCTAGCGTATCTGAAACCCGGAGATTATTGATGCGCAACTCGATATCAGATTTATATAATGGTTCCTTACCATACACAATCAAATGCGGCTCCACACCTGTGCCAGCCTGTTTCGCGCTATTGTAGGCATAACATACCATAGGCAAATACGTACACCAGTCTCGTTGCTCCTCCGAGACATACTTTGAGATCATGCCCAACAATGTCCTGTTAAATCGTTCCACTAAACCAACTGTTTGCGGATGATATGTTGTCGCATGTGTGAGCGTCACATTAAAAAGACTTGCGGTCTCTCTAATGGTATAAGAAGTAAATACTGAGCCTTTGTCGGTTATCAGTTATCAGCTGTCGAACTCCTCCAAATCGGCACAATATTTCCGTAACCAAAAATTCATTGATGGGACGGCTTTGCACACTGCATACTTCGAGAGGTATTCCACTGCGACTAAAATATACCTATTCTGTTTATTCGAAATGCCTTATGAATCTTTCATCATCGATTTTAGCTTTAACAGCTAAGTTTTCTAAGGCGTAGAAATATTCAATCAGCGTTTCATTGTTTTGCTGCCTTCTGTAGTAAAATTTTTGTGCGAAATCACCTCGGCAAGGAAATTGCAGTTTCAATTTTTCCACTAACACTGCGTGGGTCGTGAATTCCTCAAAATTTGTCTTAAACCAGTGAAGGGCTGGTCCATCTAGATATGCGGCGATGGCATATTTTTTCTGCTCATCAGACCATCCTTTGATGATTCCAATGGCCTGGTACTGCATTAAAAATTCCTCCGTATCAGATAGCCCATTATATTTTCCAGTCGCCATTTTGCTATGCTATATGGGAAGGACACGCACAAAAATAAAATACCAATATGGAAACAGTTTAAAGCGAGAATAGGTTAATAAAGATATCACTCAGGTTCAGGTCAGGAGCACTCCACTTCTTGCTTGCGAGAAGATTCTTCGGTTCTCTTATTCTCGATACCCCGCACCTCCACCATGTAAGCCTGATAGGCGCCTATTCCTAAGCGTAATACTTTACGCACTTTTAACTAAGCTACGTAGAATAAAAGTATACGTCTCGCAGTGTTAATATATTCTTTCATTTATTTTAACGTTTAAATATACATTAGTTCACATGTGAATGCCAACGCGGTCCGTTGGAGACTCTCGAGCGTCCCCCTGAAAACCACCGGCGGGCATTCCATATTTCGAAATCTTTTTTATTCAAAAGATTTCGAGACATTTCGACATAACAAAATAGAAAAAAGAAAACAATGAAAGGAGTATGTACTGCTACATCCTTCTTTCATTACAGTATAATACAACTAAAGCTCTTGCTCGCGACTCAGTCCGCGATGTAGTCTCTTATTTGTTTCTTAGCCTTTGTTACTCGCTAATGATGATGTAGAATTCATTTGGTTTAATTGTTTTCAAAATCAGCGTAGTTCTTTTTGAGTTTATTCATTACAAACAAATTTCACATATCTTCTCTTTACAATATTAGTTAAGAGGAAAAAAACATTTAACCTCAAACAAAGCTCTTATTACTTATTAAATTATTGTTCAACTTTAACGGTCTGCGTACTCACATTATTTATTTATTTATGAACAGCTACTGTAAGTCGGACTACAGGAGGTACAATACTATGGTGTCAAACATTATGATCAAGCTATAGAAACCTCCGCTTGAAAACGAAACCTGAAAGGTCTCGAAACGTCCGGGATGTTAGTTAAAATAATATACGCGATTAAAATCCGTTTAAATCGTTTTATTTAATGAGTAACAATCGCGGAAATCGAAGGCAACATTATCAAGCTATAGAGCTGTAATTTTAAAACATAATAATCGCTTAATTTAAAGTTGGACCATCGAGTATGTAGTCATTAAGTCCGATAAGCTTTGGTAAGTGTACTGCCGCTCTAGCGATATCGGCGGTAAGTACAATTTTTTGTCAAAACTGTGTATGGACTCTTCTGTATGTCTTTTGTGTTGGTCTGTGTGTGTGTGTGTTTTGTCCATGTGGTTGCCGGGTTAGAATAGTGCCACTCCATGTCTTCCCGTGGATGTCGTAAGAGACGACTAAGGGAATAAAGGCTTGAAGTATTTTTAGGCGATGGGCTTGCAACCTGTCACTAATACACTGGTAAACATCTTAGCCTGATTGTGCAAAATGTGGTTACAGAATTATCAAAAAAAAATTTGTACAGTTGTTGGTAGCTCTGCCTACCCCACTCTGAAAATGAAGGCGTGACATTATGTAGGTATGTATGTATGTATGTATGAGTCAACCATAGTTTCAGAATCATGGCAATGAGCTCTACATGATAGTTTGACCCTTATAAAAATTAAGCAAAGTATACTTATTGCGGATATCAACGAGACAGTGTATACAGGGTGTCCCAGGAAGTAGTGTCAAGCGGAAGTCCAGTGGTAGTGCACCTCAAGGGGCATCTTAATCACCCCCATGTATGTTCCGCGACTTTTCGTAGTTTCGGAGTTATTGATCATTTTAATCGGAATTATTGTAATTTTTCCTTATGTCCATGTTTCGAAAAACCCTTAAGTTCATGTATTATGTCATATTTTTTTCAGTGGATTCTTAAATCGACAAAATAATTATGAACAAAGGATGTTTTTAAAGCTACTTGCCAATATTTTTTTATGTCAACTTTTTGTGTAATCACACAAAGTTACTTTCTCCATACTAATTGAGCCCTAGTTCCCATTTCATCTAGTATGGAGAAACAAACTTCGTGAAATTACACACAAAAATTACTTGAAAAAGAAGTTGGCAAGTAGCTTTAAATACATCCTAAGTTCATAATTATTCTACCAATGTAGGTACCCAATGAAAAAATATTGAAATAATACATGAAATTAAGGGTCTTTCGAAACATGGACATAAGGAAAAATTACAATAATTCCGATTAAAATGATCAATAACTCCGAAACTACGAAAAATCGCTGAACATACATGGGGGTGATTCAGATGCCCCTTGAGGTGCACTACCTCTGGACTTCCGCTTGACACTACTTCCTGGGACACCCGGTATAATATATCTATAGTTAAAATCATGATTATCATGAATACAAATACTCTACGAGTATGGTATCAAATAAGTGTAAACATAGACCTAATTGTCAGTATCATAGAGACGCAACAACACAGCTCGGAAATATGGCTATAAAAGAAAAAAGAAAAAGTCGTGACTACAAAACTATAAGCATATGATTATTCAAACCATGGCAAGTTTTTGACTAATCCAAAAACACAATATGTTGCATATTTTTGGTACTTATGGGTACTCATAAGTTACATAGACTAAAAATTATGTGCTTGGTATGATCGAGCCTGTCGGATCTGGTCGGTTTTTATACAGAGTGCAGAGAGTGATGTTGTCAGGATACCGCGTGCCGCTGTGGACGAGCGCGGAAATGGCGGAGCTGCTCGCGGCGCAGGCGCGGCTGGCCCCGGCGGCGCTGCAGGGGCTGGCCGTCGTCGTCAGCTTCGCAGAGCTCAAGCGCGACGAGGTCGACCGTCGCGTACGCTGGGCTGCCAACCTTTCACCCACCAGTCAGTAAAATACTCAGCGGTGACATTTCCGGCGCAGGCTTGCCCGAGGCTAGGCTGTACCAATGTCGCTATACATAAATTTTATGCCTTAGTAATAACGTCACGTTTTCCATCACTTCAGTAGTTTTTCTATTTTCTCCTGTACTGTTCTCTTTCTTCTATCTCATGCGTCGTCTGCTGTCATTGTTTGGCTGTTTTGGAGACTGTATGTATGTATATATTATATAGATGTATAATTATATGTATGAAGTTGTTATTTGACGACACGGTGTTCAATAAAGAGTTTTTGTACTGTATTGTATTGTCAGACGTATACTGGCCTTTTCCTTGGATGATTAGATTGGCAGATTTTTCATTACGATGATATGTAACTTTGTAATTCGGTAAGCAAAATTATTTTTTCCAAAAGAGAAAAAGTGCTAGGAAAAATAAAATCACTTCTAGAAATCAGATTGTTCAAACACTCAACCTCGTAGATACCATCGTAATGTTAAGATATTGCACGACTTTAAAATGTTGTATCAATATGCCTTATTAGCAAGGATCGTTAACTGCGAGCGAAATCCATTGAAATGACGTATGACAACCAGTTAGGGATGGCGATGGTTCTAAATTGATGAACTAAAATATTATGTACTAAAATAATACAAATAAATATAACTGAACAGAATCCCAGTCTCAGTGTAATGTTATTATTACAGTTAAATGGTAAATTTTTGTATTTTGGTTCTTGCTTTTAATGTGACTTTCTAAAATAAATTTTATTGGTTTTAGTTTTTTATTACAATATGTACACAAAACCGATATATCTTCTTTTTTTAAAAACCTATGCTCTTCAAGCAGTAGCTCCATTGTTACTTTAAATTAATTATTGTTACAAAACTATTTGAAAATGCAATAATAAGCAAACACAACCAGTACTTGACGGAGTCACATTGACACTCATGACAAGAACATACTTACTAGTTCGTAAATTTATCTATTGACAATATATTTATCAATTCCAAGAAGTTTTAGTTTAATGTCATAGATAGCACTTATTACTTATTAGTGTCTAGGTGACCTAGACACTGATAAGTATAATATAATGATATTAATGATAAATAAACACATTCCTCCATACATATGAATAAGTAGCATAACTGACGATTCGAAAGTGCTTGTTTCTAAGCCTACTCAATAAATAATTTTTGCCTTTGACTTGACTTGACTGGGTAGCAACCCTAGTACTTCAATGGATTTCGCTCGCAGTTAACGATCCTTGCTTATTAGATAGAAGTAAGGGTTATCGATAAAAAAAACAAGCGTGCAGTCGAATACGATGTGTAACATATCACAACTGTTTACTTATGTTCTATAATTTATACATCCGTGTCAACGCGACGGTATGTCCGATTCATTGCGAATCTAACCTAAAAACATTATAACTAAATTCCAAATCCAAAATTATTTTTAAACTTGAAATTTGTTTCACAGGCCTCTCGTTTAAGTATATTTAATTTATAAATTGGCAACATGCGCGAACAAAACCTATTTAAACTTTGTCTATTGCTATCTTTTTACTCTCACTAATTCGCAAGATGGTGACGGGGCGATCCGAAGTGCGAATCACTGATTTCAAAGTAAAGCCCAAAGCTCAGTCGACGGTGCTGCCACTGGTATGCGATTTAAAGGTTCTTTTCATTACTTACTTTACTGATCATCGAGCTATTGTTCTATAATTTAAGAATGTAATGTAATTATAATGAATAGAGCTAAAGCTCAACTGTAATATAATGATCATGGCTCAGATTTTTCATCGCACGGTAAGATGAAAGAAAATTATGAAGTCTATATTAAAATTCAAACTGTACTCATGTTGTCCCTTGTGGTTGCCGGGTTAGAATAGTGCCATTCCATGTCTCCCCGAGGATGTCGTAACCACAGAATAAGAAAGGTAAGAAGCGACTAACGGCCGAACCCTATATTCAAACCGTCGATAGATAGCCTTACTTCGGATTAAAATTTGACACATTTTATATGAGCAAATGTCAAATTTCAACCCGAAGTAAGCCTTATCTGTCCGCGGCTTAGGGAATAAGGGCTTGTAGTACTGTTAGGCGATGGGCTTGCTACCTGTCACTAATACACTAAATACTACTAAACTACTAAATTTCTTGGCCTGATTATGCAAAATGTGGTTACAGAATTATAAACAAGACTTTTTAGAGTTTTTGGCATTTCTGTAGCTCTGCCTCCCCCACTCTGGGAATGAAAGCGTGTTGTTATGTATATATATGTAAAAATATATTTGAAAGATTGATTAGTCAGAGTCCGAATATGATGAATAGATAAATTAAACATTGGACTTTCATTTAAATACTTTTTATTTCAAACAATATAACTGTATTGACATTTCTATCGCAAACAGGATCTTTAGTTTGTACAAAAGTAGCACCTCTAGCAACATCAGTTTGACATCTGTCATTCTAATCATTTAAGGAAAATGTATAGTAATGTTCAAGTTAATGACGTACATGAGTAGTTCTTGGTCGGAAAAGTTCATCTTTAACTTGCTTTCCTATTAAGCTTCAGTCCCACCTATCGATTAGTTTATTGAACAAGCAGGACGAATAGAAGGTCATCTGACAAAATACGGTAGGCAGGCAGTAGATCTGTACATTTTTATAGTGTTCCGTAGTCATCAAAGAACTCTTATAGTTTCTTCACGTCATTATAATTTGGAATGGTTATACCTACATATTAATTACGTCGTCAGTCATAAAAAAGATCTTAAAATAAAAAAATGATTTCGGGTGCCTCTCATATAATTAATAATTTAATAATAATATATAAATATCACGGAACAATGTCACACAAGTTGACCTAGTCCCAAACGAAGCTCTTGGCTTGTGCTATGGGTACTAGACAACGATAATCATACTTATATAGAGAAATATATACTTATATACATAGAAAACATCCTAGACTCAGGTACAAATACTTGTGCTCTTCACACAAATACCTGCCCTTACCGGGATTTGAACCCGGGACCACTAGCTTCGTAGGCAGGGTAACTACCAACTAGGCGAAGTGTCGTCAAATTGATATAATAGTAGTTAGTGTGCATAGGCTCGGGTTCGTCGGGCGGTTCCGGTGGCACGCGCGCCGGCGCGCTAGCTGTGCGTACCCTGCACCTGGCGGCGGGTGCGGTGGCGGCGTGCGCGCGCTACTTCGCGCCGCCCGCGCCCGCGCCTGACCTGGAGCGCCGCCTTGCCGCCGCCACTGATGCCCCGCGTGCCTTCATCGAGTGCGTGCGCGACTCCATCCTCACCGTCACCGTGCTCGACGACTACGACGACAGGCCCAAGCGCAGGCGGCTAGACTGATTCCAATATTACGCTTTCACACCTACTAGACCTACTCACCTAATGTAACTTGTTCGAATCTTGCGATATTTTAATAAGAAACAATTAAGAAAGGTTAAGACACACTTAACGCGTTAGTTTTTATTTCCCCCTTTTATAATTTATCTAATAGGTTTTCTTCCTTCTGATCTTAGTAACGCGATTACAAAGGAATAAACATTGGACATTAAACCAACTTGGGTTGGTTACCCACTTTTTCATCAAGGTTGTTAAAGTCCGGGATCGGGCTATAGTCCTTTAGGGAAGTTTGCGTTTGGAGACTGGTGGACACCGCCACCTGACCCTATTTCACCATCCTGACAATGACAGGGTAACAGGTGACATTTCAGTGTACATGGCGCAGCTATAATACATATGATTGCCACTGATGTGAAAACTTGTTAATTTTGCAATGTATTGCAAATCTTCACCTGCCAGCTATCATTGTAAAAATGGTAAAATAGGGGCCAGGTATACAATTTCCTGCTATCATGGTAAAAGCATTTTTTCTTTAGAAACCTATCGAGTGGGGTATCAAATTAAAGGGCGCCATGAGCTGATTCCAAACATTAACACCATTAAATTTCAGCTAGTTGTTTAGGGAAAATAAAAATCTGTTTCAAAACACCCCAAGCTTGGGCACTAAACGGCTTAAGTTTGTTTTTCAAATATAAATACGCTAATGTCTATCCTCGTCTTATTTAAACGTAATGAAAATGTTCGGAAAATATTAATGCTTACATTTGTTTTACTTTTGAAAATGAGCAAGAAAGTTCTTTATAAAAAAACTAGCTTTTTATGGACCGGACTGCAGTATGGACCTAACGGATGTTTAGTATGAGTATTAAGATAGATACAGTGTGTGGCCCAGACCCGGGGATAATATTAAAAACAAAGACTTTGTTAAGATATTATTTTTACATACATTACTTCGCATGTTAACCAGGGCTGGGATTCTACACGATAATAACGATATCGTATTTGACGTGTTTCCGTATTGTGAACGTTTTGATAACTCTTATGTCATTTACAATAATGGCGACTGTGACATTTCTTAAACGTGTCAAACACGATATCGTTTTAACGCACCTGAATAGAGGCCCTGTTTAGGTTCCCTGCCTGTCTCATGGTAATCTACGATTGTCTATTATTCTTGTCATTATATCTTAATATTACAGAAGTCGTGTCATGTTGCTTATCCTAGTTTTATTATAAATACTACCTAAATATAAAAGGTTATGGGCATAATTAACAAGATTATTTATTTATTTATTTAATCTTCTTTGCACAATACAAATAAATGTAAAAAGTACAAATGGCGGACTTAATGCCTAAAGGCATTCTCTACCAGTCAACCACATGTTCAACAGAGAATAAAAAACCGGTGCAATTAGAGAAATGAACAGTGTTAAAAACTAAATTAAATCTAAATAGCTACTTAACATTAAAAAAAAAATATAATACATAAATAATATATAAGTTTATATAATACATAAACAATACTTAAATACATGCAATGAAAACAGTGTGTGATGAAGATGATGACACTTACTTAAGTTCTTGCTTGAGGAGATGTTCGCGAAGCTTACGTTTAAATACAAACTTACTGGACGCTTGTCGTATTTCAAATGGTAGCGCATTCCAGAGACGAATTGCCTGAAGGGCGAAAGAATCGGACATAAACCCAGTACGGTAAAGAGGAATTTTGAGTTTTAGGCAGCGGGAGGAACGTAATTCACACCCAGGACGTGGGGCATCGAAATTAAATTTACATTTAAGATAATCTGGAACAGAGGGCTCGAACAAAATAGAGAAGAGAGTGCACAAAATCCTAAAGGACCTACGTTGACGAATGGGAAGCCAATTGAGTTGACGGCGGAAAAAAGAAATATGATCATATTTACGAAGTCCAAAAATGAAACGTATGCCATTATTTAGGAGACGGTCTAAACGATTGAGGGAGTCCTGGTTGACGTTGGTGATGCACACATCGGCATAATCAATTATAGGCAGCACCAGTGCTCGCACGAGTAACGTTTTGGTACTTACAGGGAGGAAATTTTTAAATCTATAAAGCGCACGTAGAGTACTCGTGACCTTGCGGCTCACATCAGAAATATGGTCATCCCAAGAAAGCCGAGAGTCCACGACGAGACCGAGATCCTTGACTGAATCCGAGAAAGGGATAGCACTGCCATTAAACAAAACCGGTGCGACGGAAACTGTATCCAACTTAAGAAGCTGACGTGAGCTCCCCACAATGATTGCATTGCACAGTGCACTTTAAGGGATTGACGGATATGCCGAAGCTTCGTGACCAGTCAGCAACGTGCTCCAGATCATCATTGAGGAGAGCAATTGCAGAGGTCAGGTCGTTTACATTAGCTTGCACGTACAACTGCAGGTCGTCCGCATACAGATGGTAAGAGCATTTAATTTTGGATGTTATTAAGTTAATGAAAACTGAAAAAAGAAGAGGGGAAAGGATTCCACCTTGCGGAACTCCAGTGGTCAAGTCGCACCAGTCAGACAGATTACGACCAGCACGGACAGCTTGAACACGGTCGCAGAGGTAGGAAGAAAACCACGAGATTAAAGTACAATAAAAAATATAGTATAGATGAATTATCGAGAACATGGAATTGCATTTGTAGTGGTTGTACCGTTTGCAACAAAAGGAGAATAATATTCTCTTAATTTAATAAAATTACAGAACTTAAGAAATGGAATAAGTAGTAGTCCTCTGTTTTTTTGCTTTTAGTCGCTATCATGTTCTTCATCTGAGCTGTCACAAGTATTGATAATAAGATTGTTTGAAAATTTATCCATTTCCCCTTCCTGACATCGATATTTATTTTCTTCACTTTCGACATGGCGACAAATATTTTCCCAGTCCTCAGCAGTAATAGTATTCATTCGTTCAGTTGCTAAACTCATAACGCCTTGCATGTTTAAAGAAACGTTTCTTTTCGCTGCATATCCTTTTACCATGGACCAAATATTTTCGATCGGATTGAATGTCGGGTGATACGGTGGCAATCGTAAAACGGAGTGGCCATGTTCTTTTAAAATTGCATTTATGTGGTACTCACGAAACCACTCTTTATTTTGTTTAATTAAATCATACAAACTGGTTGTGTACATCAACGGGCTATATGAAATGTTGTGTTCTGTCAACCAATCCATCATTTCTTGTTTATGAGAATTTGACGTTGGAGCACGATTCAAAAGTTTGTTGTGATAGGATGCATTATCTACGATAAGTACGCTATTCGGTTTAAGGTTCGGTGTTAATTTTTCTTTTAACCATTTTTCGTAGTTGACAAAGTTTATCTGGTCATGGTAATCTCCCGTTTTTAGGTTTGCCTTAAACATAAACAAAGCGTTGGGAATAAAACCACCTTTTCCTCCTGCGTGCACTATTATTAACCGCTGGCCTGTACTGATTTGTTTTTTAACACCAAATTCTGTTCCATCGGTTCAAGCCTCTCCGGACACATGTGAAGTATGTATGTATGTTTCATCAGTATAAACTAGTGGTCTATCTTTAGACCGATATTCCGCAATTTTGGTAAGGTAATTTATTCTTCGCAGTCGTATGTTGTGTCTTTCCATTAATATTTTTCGGTTGTCCTCGGTCTTTTTCCATTTAAATCCTAATTTTTGTATTTGTTTTCGTAAGGTGGAAACGCCATATTTGTAATCTATGTCGGATTTTAACTCAGAGTGGAGTGCCTTTAGAAAGAAAGAAAGAAAGAAAGATATTTTTTTTATTGGAATCAAAAGCTCACCTCCACCAACTTAATTAACTTAAACATAAGAAACTTTACAGAACATTAGTGGTATTGCACCCTGACGCCAATGGGGGCCCACTCAGCATGTGATGCGGCACATGTGCTGCAACGCTGATTTTCAGTGGATCCCTAGTTTGCGTGCGACGGTAAACAATCATCCTAAGAAAGTAATAATAAAAAAAAAGTTGCAACTTGGTGTCTTGTTGAATGCGCTCGAATGGTCTAAAGAGCTGATTGTGTGTAAGGAAGCATTTTTTCTTCAACGAAAAACGAGAAATGCTGTTATGATTTACAAAATATAAATTTATTCTAAATGCGGTATAAAAGCATAATGCAATATATTACTACGTCAAAGCGAATTAAATATCAAGTTGTGTAATTACAAATTATAGGTATTTTTAGCCAAGGGAGGGCAAAGGTATATTTTTTTACCACTTTAATTAAAACCGCTTTTTGGTCTTGTTTTACGTTTAAAAATTGGCAGCTATCAATTTTTAATCGCCCTCAGCGTTAAGTAACTGCTATTTGGTAATAAAGCCCAAAAATTATTCATTTAGCCGCTAGCATGAAGGCTGTATCTCGGTGGTTTCTAAAAATATTGACACCAAACCCAGATATTTAGATCGATAGCTAATAAGCAGTTGAATCACGCTGTATCGATTACTCAAAAAGGTCGTTTGATCCTTTAGCCGCATTTTCGTTTAAGGACAGCAGAAAAGTTCAACCGCCAAAATGACAAAGTTTACGCTCATAGCTCTGCTCTCAAGAAGATTCTGAAAAAAATCCTAGAGTAGAAAGAGGAGACCACCCTGCATATTTCATGGTTTTGTGGGAGTGTCTTACTAAGGTGTAACACAGCTTCGATTTTGTGAACGAGGCGTAAAAATACGTGCGATAAACTATCAGAATAATATTTTGGATAAGTTAGTTAAGCTACAAAATGATAATTTATTCGCCGGCAAGCATTGCCTATTTCAACAAGACTCGGCCCCAGCATACAAAACTAAAACAGCGCGACGTTGGCTGGAAACGCATTTAACCGGACTTTATTCCAGCTGAAGATTGGCCTTCAGGAAGTCCGGATCTTAATCGGTTGGAGTACCGCCTGTGGAACATTTTAGAGGAGAAGGCCTGTTCTAAGCCTCATCGTAATGTTGGGATTCTGAAGGCAGCGGCTTCTATATCCATCAAAAACGAGCGTGCTGTTATAGACGAGTTGCTAGACCGTTTGAAGGAGTGTGCTAAAGCTAAAATTTAGAATAAATGTTTTATTTTTAGGAAACCAAGGAATGTTAATTAAATAACCCTTCAGGGCCCATTCTACGAGGGCCAGAATATATAGCATGACTAGGTATCTATTACTTTCTAATTTCTAAACGTACCTTGCGATGGCAAAGCGGCAAAAATAAAAAAGGTATTGTGGGATAGCGGTTCGTGACATGATCTGATTTGGCATCACATAGTACGCAAATAGTTGTTACTAATATTTACGAACGAATACTGTCCCTTTAAAACTTTGTTAGTAGCTAATGCCGTGTTAAATTTATTAAATTAAATACAGTATTATCGTTTACCAAAAACTTCATAAAAATATTTACGTCAATAAACCGATAATCACATATCACCAAATATCAAAATAATAAATACATTTGTATTGATGTGTAGCCACACTTTTCTCGTAGCATTTTGATTTTGCAGTTTCCCTACAATAAACACGTCGTTCTTAATATCTTCATCAATTGCATTAAAAAAAATGGGAAAAAAATATATATGATGTATTCTTACCCGCAGATTCCGAAATTCTCATAACAATAAAATGTCCATAATATGACTTCTTGTTCGGGGGGCGTCAATACATTTTAATATTTATTACTCGTATCGAATAGCGGAACTATGCAACATAAGTGTTACTCGTAAACGACCCAAAATAGGACCCTAGTATTATATATTATTGAAGCCTACTCTTCAATACCTAGACATAAATAATAAAAAAAAAACAGATACGATTACTTTAGAAAATTGTGGAGTTTGTTATTTTTATACCATTGCCACGACATGTTTTTTAAGGCAAAACCTAAGTTACTTGCGGTAATTTGACGATTTCAATGACACCCCATATGCCTTAGTTTGGTTCAGGCATTAGGAAGTTATCGTGGAATAAAACTACTCGAAAATATACATTCATGAATCCTGAAAACATTACAATCCTTTTTTTGGGCAGTCGTGTAAAAATTAAGAAAGTACTTTAATTTGAACGCTAATTGCGGTCCGAATTGCGCTATAAAACCTCACAAAATATTTTACCTTATACAGTTTAGACAGCTATGTATGTCACACCTGCGTTTGACGACAGCTATTGTCAGTAAAATTTTACTGAGACCATTTTTAAAGTTCCTTAGTCAAACTAGGAACCCTTATAGTTTCGCCATGTCCGTCCGTCCGTCCGTCTGCAGCCTAGCGCAGAGACTCTTAGTACTAGACAGCTGTAGTTTGGCATGAATATGCATATAAGTCACGTAAAAAAAGTGGTAAATTTTTTAGGGTAGTACCTCCCCTACATGTAACGTGGGGATGTTTTTTTTTCTAGTCTACCCTATAGTGTTGGATGTCGTAAGATAGTTCCGTACAAATACCAAAACCAAAAACTAAAAATACTAAAATTCTGAAAAAAAAACTTAAATGATAGAGCGTATAACGAATTTTAAAAGAAAACGATGCCGACAAAGTAGAGATCATTGGTTCTTGACATACAGGCGATTAAAGTGTTTTTATACCTACTAAAATCATCAAAGAAGGCACCAATTGACTTTAAATAGAAAATTAGTTATTACTTGTTGACTTTTACGTTTGTAGTACGGAACGGCCTTTGAACCCTACACTGAGCATGGTCCGACATGCTCTTGCCCGGTTTTCACAGATTCAATGGACTGTGTAGACCTGAGTATATGGTTTTATTTTAAACTCGATACCTTCACACGCTCCCGAGAGGAAGGGTTTTGACAGACAGACAGACGGACGGACGGACAACAAACCACGCGTTCCTGAGATGAAAGCGAAGGAAGATTAGGTTTTTTTAATGTTCTTAATAAGTTTTAACACATTATGCTTATTCGATGCACAACCTTTCACTTTTCTCAACCTCTCAAGCGTTCGCTGGAAGAGATCCCTTAGAGGGATAAGTTTGCCTGTGTACATCTCTTTTTTATTTATTATTGTATTGTTTTGGTTTTTATCTTGCACAAGAAAGTGTTTACATACCTACAAAAAAGGTCTTGACAGACAGACGGACGGACGGAGGACAAAGTGATCCCATAAGGGTTTCGTTTTTGCTTTAGAGATACGAAACCGTAAAAATACCAACAACCGAATTGAGCGCCGCCTCCTTCCTCCTTCCTTGAAGTTGGTTTAAAGTACATTAAAAACAACCCGCGATAACTTGCGACCCTATCTACTTCTAGAGGCTACTCTTAAGTAACGGCCTAATCCATTTTCAATCTAGCTCAGGACTACCTCCAGTAAAACTAGCTTTTTAATAATTAAATCCGTGCTCACATAGATGTCTGCGGTTAGGACCTCCTAACGTGCATCGTCGTAAGTCCTCACACAGATATTTACCTATTCAGGTTAAACGTAAAAACGTTTGTTTAAAAACAAAACAGTTACATTTTTAATTTAATTCAAAATTTCAATGTATAGGACTCATACAGAAATACCAATTACCCTAAAAAGACTTGTTGATAATTAATTCTGTAACCACATTTTTCGCAAATAGGCTAAGATGTTTAGCACTGTATTGTGACAGGTTGCAAGCCCACCGCCAAACAGTACTACCTACAACCCTTTATTCCCTTAGTGCCTCTTACGATATCCGCGGGATGACATGGCGTGGCACTATTCTAACCCAACACCACACGGCATAGTTTAGTAATGTTATATTAAATGTCGGTGTATTCCGACAGCACTTAGGAACCCTCTGCGTCCAGCGAGCTCTGTGAGCCGCAGGGGTTGCGCGGATATTGAACGCGTCGACTGCCGCCGGCGGCGCTTTGACCGGCGAAGCGCGAAATATGGCTGCACCGGCGGAACTCGGCGCTTCGCCACGACGATGCATTTAATATGGTTGCCAATCATGTTTTATATTAAAACATGCCGCACTTGCTGTAAGCAACCATGAGCACGAGAAGTTTTCATTTATACTTTGCCCACAGTACGAGTAAAATATTTGGTCACATCGCGTACTAAATCAAGCATTCGAAGAACTAAAATGTTTGCTATGTGTAAATAAGCTAAATTAGCGCCTGGTGTTGTCAACCGAGTGGTCATCTTACTACTCTCTGACCTTTTATGATCTATCACACAAATGCTTCGTTTTAATACAATATATTGATAAAAAAATATATGGTGGAAGTGACCAGTAATAAAAGGACTCAAGTCAAACAAAATTCACTTTTTTTACCATCTTTGCTTTACCTCAATACCGGGTGTGGCCTGTCGTTTCCAGTATATAAACGAAGCAACATTTATTCTACAACTTTTGAAAATAACTTATTGTTAACTAAATAGTAATGAATTTAGATTTTCCGAGCAAGCAATGTATTGCGAAAACTACGAAGTTTGTAGGCTGACAGTAGATGTCAACTAGACTATTGGATGGAGTACATTGAAAATGCTGTTTAGTTTGTTCGAAAAAAATACAAATAATAAATTACATACTTTTTTAAAGTTGTAGAAGAAATGTTGCTACGTTTATATACTGGAAACGATCCCTCAATTTATTGTTCCTAGTACAGGCCAAACCCGGTATAATATCGAACTTGACCCAGTTGCAGTAGTCTAAATACATCATTTCAAAGAACGGGGGTTAAAAAGGAAAGAGTCTAGAGTATAGTTCTTGCCCAAAACTAGTCGTACACACCAAAGTGTTGTCAACTCGTGTAAACTGGTCGCCAACGACACCAACTGGACACCACCGGTTATAGATTATATATGCAACAGTGTGCGATAGCAACAGTATACGACGGTGAAACCGCTTATAGAACTGTCTCTTTTTGGCACACTGAGTGCCAATAAGACGGTACATATCAGCTATCAGTATGTTTCGTTTTATTTTATTGCTCCTTCTATGCCTTTGGTTATTATTCTAAAACGATGAATTTTAATAAGACTTCAAAAAAATTAAACAAACAAACACACCGTATACGCAACGCCTAAAGGTAGATACACAATAGACGCGCCTAATATCTACAGCAGACTCGAAAAAAATAATCCATCACCTCGATCACTACGACGTAGAAAAGAAGCAGCGACGAGATACTTTACCTCGCGATTTGTTGTAACTAAATTATTATTACTACATGTTCATTGTTAGGATTGAAAACAGTCTTATCTTGACTTTCAAACCTCGTACATTTTCAAGGTCAGAATGTTAGTTTTTACACATAATACGCGAGTACTGAAGGGGTCGTTCGTTTTTTTTATAGGTCGTTAGTATTCGATAAATTTATTCAAAAATAAATAAGGTATGTTTTAACCCTTCTTTCGCCGAAAACATTCGGCCTTAAGCAAGGGAATTATGAGTATGTCTGGGGTTCCTCCTTACCACAAAAAATAAAAAAAAACCACACAAACGTCTTATTGTATTTACAAGTACTGCACTGCACTTTTACCGACCAACCAACCAACCTTATATAAAGTAGCTAAAGCGAAAAATGACGTCAGGTTTCCTTGGAATGTCTATTTGGTACGTTCAACAGCTTTAATTCTTAAGAGACCATAGAACCCTGCCGTAATGATGACATCAAGTTACAAAATTAAGAAAGAAAGAAAAGAAGTTTTTAAGTAAGAAATTATATAAAATTAATCATACTTAGGCTTTCTGCGACATCATCTATAGTGGCTCAACATTAAAGTTGTTGACTGTACATCTAATGTTGCGTAATTGTATCATACACGAAAATATCCAAACCAGCGTTAAGAAAACAACAGCCATCATATATAATCAATAATTAATACAAATAAAATGCATTTAATTCAGACCACGGAAACCATATACTTATTGTTAGTAGGTAGTATACACAGCCTAAATAACTACGTTAGTACCTAATTGAAGTAATAAGGCCACTGTCCCATCTCTCAGGTACGACGTTCAGGAGATAGCCAGCAGAGATATTGTTGGTACTAGCTGTTGTCTGCGTAGAAGTCGTTAAACGCTATTCTCTCAGGAGGCGGCCCATTCTTCGGGATAAAACGTCCTTCCCTGGGACTCAAACTATCTCTATACTAAATTTAATTTAAATCGTTTCGGCACCTTCGTATCTCAGGTTTTAGGGTTCCGCTATATTTTGGTACGGAACTCTAAAACTGGTCAGGTATGGGTAGAACTTGCGCACCGAGGCGCCTGACTCAGACTTTGGCCGGTTTTAGTTATTTTTGTCTTTAGGGTGAATTGCAAAAATATTGTACATAGTTAAGGCCCTAGTTGATGTCAATGTTTGATTGAAACAAAATAATTTTCCTTTGTGTAACGAAGATTAACTATATAATTGTATGACAAATTTTCGTTACACGAAGGAAAATTATTTTGTTCCCATTAAAATTTGACATCAATTAGGTCCTTAACTATGTATAATATTTTTGCAATTTACCCTTTACGGATTTCATTAATATCCAACCAAATACGACGCCTAGTATGTATTGCAGTTATAGCCATCCGACACCATCAGGGGGGTTATTACGACACAACTATGCAGTTCTGTTTAAGCTTGGAGAAAAGGATAGAGCTATATAACTGCCATAGCTCTGTCCTTTACGCTAACTGTAAAAAGAACTGCAAAGCTAGCTCATAATAACCCCCCA
This sequence comes from Acleris holmiana, assembly GCA_949316455.1. NCBI lineage: Eukaryota > Metazoa > Arthropoda > Insecta > Lepidoptera > Tortricidae > Acleris > Acleris holmiana. The sequence goes on along the minus strand of OX438762.1, from coordinate 60,803,519 downwards.
GATCAGCTCTTAGGCACCATAATAATATTCCAACAACAAAAACTGAATCAAAATACTGGTAATGATTAGACCCAAACACACGCGTGAAGTTTACTAACTAATGACCGTACTTTTTTGAATCGCAACTGTTTATTTGAATCCCCGTTATGTACGCATACTACAGGGAATGATTAACAATTAATAATTAGCAACACTGCTCCACCGAACATGGCTCGTAAAATCCGAGAAGAGGATACAATTTAATTAATCGATGATTGTAGGCAACGCAGTGACGTCGCCGCAAATACTCCGCGAAATGTTAACAAGTTATAAAAATTATGAATTAACGTCAGTACGACGAGGGTCCGGCGCGCCGCCGCGGGAGCAACAATAGAGGCTGCTTTAGGGTGCCCAATAAAAACTTGACAAATGGCGTTTCATAATCGCGTCGCATTCCAGGCGTCCTCACCAGAATTTGCTTCGTTTCCCTCCCCTTGCGTGTGCTTCAAGAATAACGTTTGAGCCTGACTCATCTTATATGATCAACATATCGTCATAAAATACGTGCAGGTACTGCTTGTACCCACCTACACAATATAAACATCGCCTTGCTAACCGCGGTTCCGCACAAATTGGGCACATGAAATGTATTACATGCTTAAGTATGAAAGTAGTAGCAGTGGTAGTAGGTTTAGTGGAGGAAGGACTTTGTGCGGGGTCCGTCGGGATTGCTATTACCACCATCCTATTTAATTTACTACCAAGCTGCAGTATTCGTACTGTTGTGTTGTGTGAGGATACGATAACCGATGAAATTACTAGCATATTTAGAAGCATTTTATGTTCGCCCTCAGGGTTGGCAACGCATTTGCTGTGTTAGGATTAAAGTCTTGAAAATGCAATTGTCATTGGTTCACAAATCACACTTACTATCAAGTGGACTACTGTTTGCTAGTTAGCCTTCTCCTTACCATAAAAAAAATATACTTATCACTCTACCCCACGTGCCTGCCCGGCTAACAGACTGTACAATATTTAGGGTTAAGCGTCAAGTCACATTACCGGAATGTCGTTAGTAAAGGTAGTACAACAGACTGTACCTAAACATAGGTGTAAGTATGTTGTTAATTTGACGGGTGAAAAGTATGCTTACCGTACCTATCTGCGGACACAGACACGTATAAACCGATAGACGATTACGATAGTTTATTCTCACATAAAACTGCGTCGAGGTCATAAAGCAACTGGCAGGGTTATCGTCCGCAGGCGCGGGTCTCCGCGAGCTCGCCCGCCGCCCGGCTGTAGCAAGGGCGTGTGCAACACCCGCCGGAGCTTTGTGTAGTGTCACCGAGCGCCGAGCGTGCACCCTGTCCTTACAATATTATTAAAAATAATTTCTCATTTTTATTGCCCTCTCTCGGTGGTCGCACCGGCGTAATAAATGACTTCGCTATAATATTATAAGATCGAGCCATAACCGCGATTACTGTACTTACGTGATATTTTCATACGTATTGGGTAAGACACCTCTCAATATCTAGACCCTGTTAGGCTATTATTAAACATATACTTACGTACTCGTAGTTACAGGTGATTATATATATTATATTTTACTATCAACACTAAATTTCAGGGAAACATCAACAAACATTTAAATCATAACATAATAGTACATTAACCAGCGGTAATGCATAAGTGGATTCACATTACGCCGTGCTGGGCTGGGCCCGATTTCGGCATGGTGTCATGTGAATCCACCTTAATACCGAACTATCCGATAATTTGTAATACTAATTCAGATTCAGCCATCTTGATGAGAGCTGTTATTTTAAAAAAAAACCTACTTACATTTTATGTGTTATGTATGTATGTATTTACGATTTTTTTATATTTTAATTATATTACCTATGTAAAGTTTCAATGCAAACTCTTTGGTTGGATGCACAGCTTGGAAGTTGAAATGAAATGATATTTTTAAAAAGTTGAAAAATTAAAAGCACTAGTGCGAAATATCCAAATTTCCGCACGATATACATAGCTACTAAAAGTACCAGATTTTGAGCAACTGTGTTAAAAAACATATTGAACTAAAACACATGAAAAGTATTAGTGTAACACCTTTTACTGCTAATTATCTATATCCGAGCATTTTTCTAACAAACATTTAGATTGAAATTCAAATTTAACAATGCTGTGGGCAAAATCTTCCAGACATCGGTTTTTATCACGGTCGATTGGAGAATCGACCGTGCTAATGTATTGGTAAGTTGGCGATCGTATAATATATGCATATTCAAGTGGTTACCCGCGACTAAGTCTGCCTAGAAGTCGTTTATCGCTACTCGCAGAAAAAGTACCTTAGTGTACTCGGAGTTCAAGCTATCTCCATACCAAATAATATTCATTTAAGATCGGTTCAATAATTTAGCCGTAAAACCGTAACAAACAGACAAAGTTACTTTCACATTTATAATATTAGTATTATAGTATCTGTAATTCTATATATATATATATATATTCAACCTCTTTTTAAGTAGGTAAAGCCTGACAAGATTCTATTTGGCCCTATTTCAATACACATTTGTATTGAAATATGGCCAAATAGAATCTTGTCAGGCTTTACATACGAGTATTGTAGGTATTGTAAAGATGTTGTACATCACCCCTCGTATGTTATGCGGTGATACGTAGTAATCAAGGAAAGTACGGTGATTTGCCGCCTGCAAAATTAATGTGTAGGTACAGTCAGCATCAAAAGTTGTTAAGCAGGGTAACATGCTCAAAATGATCTAGACACGACATATTCTCTTGACAATAGAGTCGAGTGCAGATCATTTAGAGCTCTTCGGTTGCGTAGCTACTTCTGCCGCTGACTGTACATTGCAAATATATTCATTTATGCTGCTGAAACGAATAAAATATCACAAATAAATGTACGAGTATCTTGTCCAATTATTTATTTAACTCTGCAATTGAAGCCCGTAGCACGCGCGTAGCAGATTCGTAGTAGGTCTACGATCACCTTGCATGGATATGTTTCACGATAAATTGGCGAACAAAGATGGAGGTGACAACTTTATATCTTGACCCCAAAAACCAACCTATTTTCTGCAATTTTAATCAAAATCGTTTGAGCCGATTGCGAAAACGTGATTTCATACAAATATGTAGGATATATATTATGTGGCTATAATCGTATTTGGATAAGTGTGTAATGTTTAGTATAAAAACAAATGATCTAATTTTCATATAACATAAATCTAATTACATAATTTTACAGATACAGATACAGATACAGATCTTTATTGGTAAAAGTACATTTTACAAGTCATAATTTGCAATTACAATTAACTTAAATTAAATTAGGTACACAAGTAACACATTAGGGTGCCAGATCCTTCTGAGTGTGCAAAAACTCGTCAATTGAGTAACATGCCTGTTCCATAAGCAATGATTTAAGCTTGCTCTTAAATATACTATTGCTGGTTGAGTTTTTATAATTATCAAACTGTAATATTAAAATGCATACAAACAAAATGAATAATACCTTGAATCATTATTATGAGTGAGAATAATAACGAACCGTATAACGCACTAATGGTATAATAGTCATTTTGTAAAATATTTAAAGACATAACGTATGTTTTGTATTTTTTTTTTATTTCCCCCTTATACATCTATTGACGCAATACATAGTATAATAGTCTCAGTGCTCCTGTTACGCGTAGTTATAGCGCTTCGCGCCTTGACGCAACTCTAACCTAACCTAACCCATAAGTAAAAGTGAAATGGTCCTAATTTAGCAGATTGGTTTACATGACCTTAATTTTATATTTTTTAATAATTATACTTAATGTATAGTATATCATTTTTTGTTGTTATGCTAAATGAGTGTTATACTTTGTGACTGTTGTGCTACAAAAATAAACATTTTGTTGTTATACTGGACGTTTGTTATCCATTTCGCAGTTCGTTAAATTAAACTATCAAAAAGTTTTATACTGATTGAAGCTATTGAATAAGAGACTAGTGAGCCGCCCTCGCTTCGTTCCGGGATTACACATATAAACCTTCCTCTTAAATCACTCCATCTATGAATAAAAACGGCATCAAAATCCGTTGCGTATTTTTAAAGACCTAAGTATACATAGGGATAGACACCAGGAAGCGACTTTGTTTTATGCTACTCGTGTGAAGTCGTGTGAAGTGATAAGAGAGGCCTGCTTAAACTTAAAAACACAAAAAATAAAAAAAAAAAGGTAGATGAAATTGCCGTAAATCATTTCAATAGCGCAGAGGACCGAATATGAAATAGCTCCCACGCGCTTCTGTTACAAAATATTCTAAAAGCTTAAGACCTACACGTTTTGATATAACTTCACTGTTCGAACGAAGCTCTTTTAATATTATTACTTCTTTTGTTTTTTTTTTCCTTTTTAAGTCGCCACTCATTTTAATCACTACACAGAATTTTCATTTTATCGACAGGCCTTTCTAGGTGCAGGAGTTCATACATATATAGCGCTAGTCACAAGTCTACCCCAAACTTATATACGTAATTAATATTTACGATAACCTGAAGATAAACACGGCTTTAGCAGAAAATAGGTTTCGATGCAAAAATGGCCGGTGAACCAAGAGGACACCCTATGTATATTGACATAGAAACGTACGCTACGTGGGTCAAATCGATATAGTGTAGCACGATACTGTACTAACAGTATCGTGCAAAACTATGGCGAGAGGCTAAGTACCAATTTCCACCACTTAACCACTTAACTGACGATTAGAGCATTAACAGTTGTCAAAAAGGTATATGAAGTCACAGTCGATTAACATTAATTAAATTTAACATCGTATGGTGAAATTGGTAGTAAGCCTTTCATTAGTGATTGGTCCCCTCGATTACCTACGAGGAACCATTGTTTTTATAGTATCGATGCTGCCGGCGCCTGCTCATACCACTCCAAAAAAAATATCGCTCACTCCGCGAAAACAGACACAGGTACGAGTAAAGCCATGCTTTTGACATGCTGTCTTATTATCAACGTTACATAGCTGTCACAAGGCTCTTATTTACTTGACATTAATTGCGGCCGAGTTAAAAACAATACAATAAGAATATCAATACAATAAATGTTTTAAAATAACAAAAAACCGCCTTCAAAAACGCAAAAATAACTTCTTAAGTTGTAGGCGCCTATCTATTAGGTTAGTCCAACTGATGTCGGCTTTTTTGTCGAATATATTGTGGTCGTACAACTTTCCTCAACTTGGTTTCCTCGTGAGCTTAGCTGCTGCTGGGAGTGGGCCACATGATCCGCCCTTATTGATCTTTATCCAGCTGCGTTTGTCCAGTTTTGATATCATAAAAAAAAGGTAACGGCATTTATTGGAAAAATCTAATAGTCAATTTATTTTTTAGAACAACACATCAAATCCATATTGGTTTCACGATTGGCGCAAAACTCTTCACCATCTGGAAAAAAAATACTAGAGTGTGAGCTGAAAACCATCCGGCTGAAAGTGGGGCTTAAAGGTACTATAGAGGTATTTTTTGAGTGATAAATGTTAGATGTATTTTTCCGCGAGTAGGTGGCGGGGCGTGTCCGCAGCCCGCCCAGTGCGGCGCGGCGGCGGCGCGGCGCGGCGCGGCGGCAGTCTCCGGCCGCCCGTCTCGAGCTGCACTCGGCTGCCACGCGTTCTCCGCCCAAGCCAGGTTCGTCCCGACGCCGAAAACTCGCCGCCAGAAAGGTAAGTTGTGATAAAACTTTAACGCTACAACGGAAATTGTTAAAAATACTGTTTTAGATAAGCATGTTTAAATGCAACTTTCGGGATTAATACATACATTAATCAAAAAAACAGCGTTTGAAACTTCGCAGGTTTTTCAGCTCAAAGTCACTAAACTTGATACTTTTTAATCGGGATTAACGCGAATTGTTTCTAATCAACTTATTTTAAATCCGCGATAAACTGAACAAATCTTGAAAATTCGTGTTCATTTTAAGGTTGGAACGTCGCCGATGAAGTTAACTTTTCGCATAAAATGATGCGTATTTAAGTAGAAATATTTTTTTTAAATATTTTTTCTACTAAACCTTAACCATCGAATATTTAGAAAACTTCTTAAAGATCATTGTTTCAGCGAAAATTATATTTTGATTGGTAACATTTCATAGTGCACAAAACTGCGGGCAGATACTAACTGTATAGACATGAGAATTTTTAGGACAGAAAGACTTCGCCGGATTTTTAAATGTATAAAATGTTTAAATATATCTGTAGGTTAATGAGTAATTTAAATAAAATTGCAGATTTTCCGTTTAAAAATTTACTTTTATGTTCCATATAAAATTAGAAAATTAGTGAACTGAGAGGCCGGAAGATTTTTATAAAAATAATGTTCTGTCAATAACTATTAGAAACCTGTGAAGAAGTCGAGATTCGTATTCTGAAGGTGTACAAATGTTTTACGTAGCTGTACTTATTTACGCGTCTCAGATCCAAAGGTGATGGATAAATTGTTTTAAACATAATTGACCTAATATAATTGAGGTGTAAAGATTTTTGAAATTGTTAATTACATTTACCTATAAAGCCACGTTTTGTTATGAACCCTTACGTATATAATGGTCTTACTCGTATTTCGGCAATATATGTCTTCCGCATTAATTTTACACAATGGAAACTTACTTTTCAAAACAGTAAATACAGCATTCACGGATTTTCGAAAGGTTATCTGTCTTAATTGGGAATCGAAGCAGTCAAATACTTCAAAAACAGCATGACCTATTTTATGATGCAGATCAAAAGGGTAATCGATAGAGATCATTACTCCTTTGGACAAAAGAAAACCAGTGATAATGAACAGTTGCTTGTTAAATACAAGGCGTGTCTTAGGTCATACTCATATTTTACCGGCTTGAAGTAAATCAAAAAGCTAAGGTTTATTTGTTCATAATAAATCCTGTATTAATAAAATGAAATAAATTATTACGAATTGGCGCCTACTACGACTTTATAACCAATATGGTTATTTGCTGCCTGTCTCATCACAGCTTTTCAAGATCTCGAAGCTAGTGTTGGCCAATCTGGTCCACCGATAGTTAAATGAAGTGAAACATTTGGGTTTATCTGCTTGTTTTTTACATAATTATCTATCTACCTCGACTAAAAGCAAGAAAATATCGCTTGCCCGTAATACAATTTCTATCGACAATACGCGGTCTCGACACTATTAATGTCAACTATGTTTTTTGTAAACTTTTCCGTAGCCTGATTTAGCGTGCTCCTTTTGATCTTTAATAAACGTTTACCTAAATAAATTTCCAAAATATTTTTATTCCTGGTTCCTTTGCCCTTATTTGGGTTGTACCAGATCTTGATATCTTAGATTTTACTTCTGTAGCAATAACAAATTATATTCGCTCGAATGTATTGTTTACCTTATTTATTTTTTGAGCGGTCGAAACTGTACGTACCTAGTCCTACTTAAAATTTAGTTTTTCCGTTTCTTTAAAATATTATATAATTCCTTTAATACTAGTTTTTTAATTCCTCTCCAATAATTACTCTTCGGTATCGTATGCGTTTTCCCTTAACATTCATAGTTTAGGACAAGTCCGTTCTCAATTAGTTCTCGTTCCGCTTGGTTTATTGTTGAAAACAACCGAAATTGTACGTGACTCCCGGCTTATTTAAAAGATTTGACATTGATCGTTGAAATGAGAGTTGGTTTAACCTTTTTTGGATGTTTCTCTTTGACTAATGAAAATTGATGTTTATGAAAATTGTCTCTTCACTTCTGGGACAGCCTTTATTTACTGTTTCGAAAAATAAAAGTTAGTCTCCTTTGTGTAAAGTTTGCTTTTCTTAATATTTAAGGCGGATGTCCCCCATACAACTACATTAGGTATATAACCTATTTAGAAAACGTTTGCGAGCGTTACTATTAGTTGCTACATGATCACTCTCATTTGAGTTTTGTTTCTGTAGCGGCATTCCATTAACATTATTTAAAATTTTCAGAGTTATCTTCAGCGGTTTTTGTTCGAGATAGAATGTAATGGGGTTTCACCATCGTTTTGTTGATACTTCATGGTAATGTAATGATTACTTCATTTTATGGATGCAATGCGAAATTTAACTCTCTGTAATTTTATTGACACTTTGCTTAAAATACACACCGCACACCATGTATAAAAAACATCGAATAATTTTAATAAGGAAGTTCGTACTTATATGTTTGTAACGTGGTTTGACGAATGTATAAAAAAAGGGTAAGGGGTAATTCAATCTTAATGTAAGTAAAGACGAAAGATTTTTCAAGTGAAACTTACGAAATATAGGTTTGTATCTAAAACTATATTTACGTGGTCCCGTTTCAAATATTAGGGTTGAAATATGTTTAGAATAAATACACCGTTTTCATAGAAACCAGATCGTTTAATAAAGCGTTAGGTTTCCAAGTTACATCGCCTTTCTTATCTTAGGGATAAATCTATAATCAATTATCCTTGCGGATTACAATGATTAGTTTGAGTACAGAGATACATACGTTGTCTTCTTTATATCTGTAACAAGTATTTTTTCTGGATAATGCCAAGTTTTAATTGTACCTATTGAAAAAAAATAGTGGAAAAATATGGTGGTGGAGTGATATGGAATTTTGATTATTTTATAACTAGTTTTATAACTAACATAAATACATTGCAATATTTACGATATCGATGATGAATATGATGATTCTTTAGGATGTAACGATTAAAAAAGTTAATGTGTGGTTTTTTTATGTTTTTTCTATTAAAGATTTTTGGCTCGAATAGTAAGCGAATAGTATTTACATATTATGTAGTATTTATTATATTCATTAAAACACGATAAAATGTTTTTATTAAAAGTACCTATAAAGTTGGTCAGAATACAGCGATGTCTTTTATACTTTCTACTCGGTGTCTATTGTAGTTAAACTTCGATTGAGTACTGAAGTTTGTAACCTGCTGTCGTGGTGGACGAAAGAGACGACTATTTTTGTAGCACTAAACGCGGACTCCGTAGTTAGTTACCATATATTACCCAAAACATCCGCGCAACCAGCGCTCAATTAAACAATTAGGTTAGCACATTCGTTAAAGTTTTGTCTACACAAAATTTTCTTTGACTTCTTATTACTATTGCACCCTCTGATTGGCATGATCAAGTCGAGAGACTCTAAGATGCAAAGAAAGATATTTAATTAATTTAGATAAGAAATCATTCCTTTTATAATTAGTAAAGCCTGACAAGATTCTATTTAACCCTATTTCAGTATAAATTTGTAATGAAATAGGGCCAAATAGAATCTTGTCAGGCTTTAACTGTATTGTCAATATGGCGTTTACGGTGTGTACGTATTATCCAACTGCAATCAGAATAGGAATGGAAAGTTCCGTCGTCAGCACGCTACTTGTTAATGATTTGTCTACTATATAGCATAAACTATATAAATAATAATATAAAAAAGATAAATCTAAAATGTAATTTTTAGATTTATCTTTTTTATATTATTTAGTAATTATTGATCTATTTGATCCATGTAGGTACTATTTTTTTTGGACGGTTTTATAAAAATCCCTTTCAAATAATTTTAAAACGTGTCCGTATTAGGCATTCAATATTGTAATATTGGGTATGAGACACCAGTCTAATAATGGACACCTCTAGCACACTGGCGTGATTGCGGGACGCATGAAGCCGACCGAATCCGAAACCAAAACAAGCATTGGAATAACGTTGTCGTTATAGAAAATGTATAAAATGGACGTAAGCCGCCTGACGGTCGCGCCGGGTGCTTATGTCAATTCCATACGATTCGACAGTTTTGACGTGGTGACGATGGCGTGAAGCACCTTGTCTAGGGCCACGGTCACGTGCCGTTACTTTTTAGCGGTTAGTGTACCATAGGCGTAAAAAAACTGGTGCTGAAAAAGAGTTCCGAAATTATAGTCATTAATAATTGTTGATTAAATTCGTTTTTTGTTTAATTTGATAAGGGTTTGATTCAAAATCTACACAAAAACTCGACAGCAATTTATAATGTTAGATTTTCAAAGAAATTGGTTCAAAAAGTGTATAATGATAGCAATTTTATTAAATCTACTAACTGGGTCGCATTTGGAGTCCACACGAAGTCTTAAATACTCGTATCGATAATCCCAGCTATCGCTACGTTTTTGTAACTAAAGTTCAAAATATTCACGATAACGAGTACGTATTTGAACTCTATGCCTTCCAATTTTGAAAGCCATCGGTCCAATCATTCATTACCTAAAAGGTTCAAAATGTTCACCATTTTTCTACAATTTATATAATTTTCAATAAGAGACAAATTTCATCCTATACCAAACAATGAACAACAAACATTGAACGCAAAACGTCACCACATGTGGCAATCACAACTTGCCACGAGATTGCATGACGAGACGGACTGAGAGGTCATCGTTTCGGCCATTTGTTTGAAGTTGTTTAGCTTATATGAAGGGTGCAATGTGGCTCGACCACGAACATTCCAATCTCACGTCACGTTTTCGAATAGCCTAGCAGCTTTACTATCCGATAACGTGTTATGAACGTACCCGTAGCACGAACCCCTAAAACAGAACTTACTACCTCGACGTCAATGTACTATTATTAATACCAATTTCCATTCATAATTTTTCATTGTCTAGCGCTACTTGCTCGATAGCGTAAAAGTTCGTGCGTTTGGAGGCTTTTGGTAGGTGGGCATTTCTTAGAAAGTTTGTACCTATTTAAGGACTAAAAAACCGCCTTCAAAAAAGCAGAAATAACTTCTTTTAAAATTGTAGGCACCTACCTAATAGGTTAGTCCAACTGAAGTCGGCTTTTCTGCTGAAAATATTGTGGTCGCCGACTTCAGTTGGACTAACCTATTAATTATCTTTTATTTTATTTTTTTATTATTTTTAGTGATCATAATACGCTTTTACGTAGTCCCACTTCTTAGTCGATATGAAAATTTCAGTTATTTCAAACGCGCCGCAACCATATGCGCCGTATGTACATCATCTATGAAAATTAAATTTGTCTAGCTATCACGGTTCATGAGATACAGCCCTGGTGACAGACAGACAGACAGACAGCGGAGTCTTAGTAACATGACGCTCAGTTCGGGTTTCGGCTTCAAAAATCGACCGAAAGCGCCATCATAAGCCTCAAGCACACCGTTGAACACTACCCGTAGGAAGACTCCTAGGCCCTATTTCTCGAAACTTATTAGACTAATAATATTAGTCCATGAACTAATATTTTTTATTAGTTTACTAGTGTACGTTTCTCAAAGCTACAGTAATAAAGTATTAGTTATTAGTTACCAACCAATAAATATTAGCTAATATTATTAGAGTTAATTAGGTTTTAGTTTCATGAACATAAAGAAAAAAAAGTACACTAGTAAAATTCACTAATAAAGCTATTAGTCTCGGAAGGCTTGTAAAAAATATTAGTCCAACTATTAGTGTCACATTTTAACAATCAAATTTAAAAAATGTGGACCGATTCGGACGTTTCCGACGGTGAAGACACTGTAATAATAATTCGCCGTCGTAGTCTTTTTGAACAGAAATACGTACGAACTATTTGAGACCACGTTCCAGTTTAATGAAAGATTTCGTTTGACAAGCACAAAAATGGAAAAGCTGGTTGATGTTATCGGGCCGGGGTTGCAACGGTTGACCGAGAGAAGCCAGGCCCTGTCACCAAAACTAATCACTCTAGTTGCTCTACATTGGATGGGTACGGGAGCACAGTACCACGCGGCGTCTTCCATTTTTGTGCTTGTCAAACGAAATCTTTCATTAAACTGGAACGTGGTTTCAAATAGTTCGTACGTATTCCACGCCGTAGCTGATATGCAATGCATGGAGTATCAAAAGCAAGTACAATAGTGGCGGAAACTTTCCCCGCTTTTTTTAATACGTAAGAAAGCATGGGTATTAGGTGTATTCAGCCGAGATAGACTATTATTTTTTATTAGTCTACCAGTATTAGTTACCAGACTAATAATTATTTTTGAGAAACAGAAAATATTAGAACTCGTAAAATTTTCACTAATAACTAATAACTAATATACTAGTAAACTAATACTTTCGAGAAATAGGGCCCTATACAGGGTTATTGGAAATTCGACGTATTCCCGTTGCAACGTGACGGGGTGACTATTTGCGATAATTTTAACCCCCATATGCATAATGCAAAAGTGAACCATTTTTGAGTTATCATGATTTTTAGCTTTTTTCAAAACAAGTCAAAAATGCAACTTTTTTATTATTTTTTATTATTTCTATTTTTTTCTTCTAATTTATAAAAACGATTAAACATTGGTTATTTATTAATATTAAAACAACAACTTTTGGTCCAATTTTAAAAATGTGAGACGAAAAACCATATTAATATTTAAATAGCAGCTACCAACAAACAGGGAAATAAAGAGCGTGGAGGGCCGATCTTTCGTTTAGGTTTTTTTATGACTACTAAATAGTGGGTACCTTGAACCAAAAATCTTGATAAATCAGTAAACCAAGAATAAAAATTGAGAAGAACGTAGAACCTTGTGAAATCTTGCTATTCTCATCCAAGAAGCTTGGGCTCATTTATCCAAGTGAGAGGGATAAAAAACATAACTATGGGTCAATTAACTTGCCTTCACTAAAATGTTCTAGGTGCAATCTCCACTCAAATGCCAAACAAAAAAAAACGTTTTGTAACTTAGTTTGCAGATTATTTTAAAAACATAACCTCTTCAACAATGCATAACAACTAGGATCTTATTTTAAAGAAACTGAAAAAAAATATCACAAAGAAAGCAGGCGGAAATTCGTATTCGAACTAAACTTAAGTTACGCCCACACCAATGCTTAAAAAACGGTGAAGGTACGGAATTGCAGTGACGCGTCGTATCCGTACTGTATTTGACTCAATCCCTCCACACCAATGCTTAAAAAACGGTGACGGTACGGAATCGTAGTGACGCGTCGCATCCGCACCGTTTTTGACGCATGCCCTCCACACCAATGCTTACGGATACGACGCGTCACTGCGTTTCCGTATTTTATGGAGCGGTGTGTGGAGCATGTGTCAAAAACGGTACGGATACGACGCGTCACTGCGTTTCCGTATTTTATGCAGCGGTGTGTGGAGCATGCGTCAAAAACGGTACGGATACGACGCGTCACTGCGTTTCCGTATTTTAAGCAGCGGTGTGTGGAACATGCGTCAAAAACGGTACGGATACAACGCGTCACTGCGTTTCCGTATTTTATGCAGCGGTGTGTAGAGCATGCGTCAAAAACGGTACGGATACGACGCGTCACTGCGTTTCCGTATTTTAAGCAGCGGTGTGTGGAACATGCGTCAAAAACGGTACGGATACAACGCGTCACTGCGTTTCCGTATTGTATGCAGCGGTGTGTGGAGCATGCGTCAAAAACAGTACGGATACGACGCGTCACTGCGTTTCCGTATTTTAAGCAGCGGTGTGTGGAACATGCGTCAAAAACGGTACGGATACGATGCGTCACTGCGTTTCCGTATTGTATGCAGCGGTGTGTGGAGCATGCGTCAAAAACAGTACGGATACGACGCGTCACTGCGTTTCCGTATAGTATGCAGCGGTGTGTGGAGCATGCGTCAAATACAGTACGGATACGACGCATCACTGCGTTTCCGTATTGTATGCAGCGGTGTGTGGATCATGCGTCAAAAACAGTACAGATACGACGCGTCACTGCGTTTCCGTACCTTCGCCGTATTTTAAGCAGCGGTGTGAGGAGCATGCGTCAAAAACTGTACGGATACGACGCGTCACTGCGTTTCCGTATTGTATGCAGCGGTGTGTGGAGCATGCGTCAAATACAGTACGGATACGACGCATCACTGCGTTTCCGTATTGTATGCAGCGGTGTGTGGAGCATGCGTCAAAAACAGTACAGATACTACGCGTCACTGCGTTTCCGTACCTTCGCCGTATTTTAAGCAGCGGTGTGAGGAGCATGCGTCGAAAACTGTACTGATACGACGCGTCACTGCGTTTCCGTACCTTCGCCGTATTTTAAGCAGCGGTGTGTGGAGCATGCGTCAAAAACAGTACAGATACGACGCGTCACTGCGTTTCCGTACCTTCGCCGTATTTTAAGCAGCGGTGTGTGGAGCATGCGTCAAAAACAGTACGGATACGGCGCGTCACTGCGTTTCCGTACCTTTGCCGTATTTTAAGCAGCGGTGTGGTCGCAGCTTTAATGTCGTTCTTTAAAATATCCATAAAATTAAATAAAAACAATACCCAATGTAAAAAAAAACAAAAAATACAAATTTAAAATAAAGTGTAATAACCAGTAACAGTTAGTAGTAATAACAATTAACAATTAATAATAAGTAGCAATTAAGACATTTGGTAATTTAGCCTAATTAAAGTTCTTGCTCGAAGCGACTTCCCCTATTGCGTACGCAAAGTCGCATTCTTTTTCTGAGTTGTGACTTAACTACCGAAGTAGTCAAATTATTCCGCATCGCATTTGCAGCGTTTATAATTCTTGTTTTGAGTTGTTCCGCGGATAGCACAGGCGAGACGTCGTAAACTAGGGATGTCATGTGACCCCAGACATAGAAATCCACCGGCGTTAAGTCCGGACTCCTCGCAGGCCATGGAATGGGTCCTCCTCGCCCTATCCCACGAGTAGGAAAATGGCTATCGAGCCATCGCCTAACATTGACACCAAAATGTGCAGGACATCCGTCTTGCTGATATATCATGTTCAAAATAAGTTTATTTTTTATCTTTTAACACCCTTACTTAACAAAATAAACTAATTATCTGATATGCCCATTAATTTTAAAAGTTTACAATGTTTAATTACATCAAGTTCTTCCATGTGAAACTCTAGTAAAATCATAGTGCGGTTCTTTGTTTTTCAAAAAACTTCCGAGTTCGCTGAAGCCTTGTCACGTAATAACGCCTCATTTTCCAAAATCAAAATTTCAAATCGTTACCAAAATAGTAAAAAGGAAACCTTATGGTAAAACTTCGGTGTCTGTCTGTCAGTGTGTCACAGCATTTTTTCTCAACAATTACAGAACCTAACAAATCAAAATTTGGCATAGGTGTATTACGTGCTTACTGCTTGCCCGTATATATGTATTTATAGAAGGTAATTGAAAATGGAGTTTAATTTCCATTTCTGTAATTTTGGATTTTTATCAACAGGCTTTTTTACCAACCAATACAAAGTTTTCCATGTAACAGTTTTTATATTTTTCCAAAAAACCATGATTAAGCGTTGGACCTTTTTTGTAGTATTTAGGTATAAGTATTATTTCCTAGTCTATGTACTTTGAGATATTTATTTTTAGTAGTTTCTGACAAAAATTGAGTTTTTCTTCGCATTTCATATGAATGACCCAAATATGTCAACAAATAGGTACTCATTTTAATATGTATTAGAGCCTATAATCCTATTTAACTTAAGACCTTACAAATGAATTTTTAAAAAACATTTTACTGACTCAGATTTTTCGCTGCAAAAATAAATAATTCCTAATTTCTAATGATTAGGCTTTGGTTGGACAACTATACGTACATACATACATAGCGTCACGCCTTTATTCCCAGAGTAGCTACAGAATACCAACAATTCTAAACTTGTTGATAATTCTGTAACCACATATTTTGTGTTTTATAGAAAAACGAATCTTGCCGAGATACATTAAGAACATAGAAGGTCTATATCAGTGTATTAGTACTTTACATAATATTAGGTACCTATGCTACAAATAATACTAATTTCAGACGGACAGACGCACAACAATGTCATCGTTTACGTGTTTCGTTTTTCAGTATTTTGTAGGCCGAGTGTCTAGTGTCGCCCTCATGAGTATCATTATGTTTTGTAACAAACGAAAGTATTGACTTGAAATCGAAACGGTTTTCTGTAGTACAAATAGATAAACAATTTATAAGGTATAGTATACAGAACTTAACAATAGGCAAAGTATGAGTGAGTGACTTAACGGAAAAAGTGGCCTCTAGTATATAGAAATTTATACCCGTGTGTACAACATTTCAGTTTCGTAGTTTTGATGGATTTTGATAAAATATGACTGTGGCATACAGACAGACGGACACGGCGACACTATTTAATCGTGTCATGATCAAAGAGCGGAATTCTTCATAGCAAAAATCAAACTGTCAGAGGGATTGACCTAACTGTTTTATCGACTTATCGATGTTACGGAATAATAACGCATTATGTATCCATAATCAACTTAAAAGATTACTCTGTAACATTTGACCTCTTTGATAAGCAACTTGCATCTCCATATTAAAGTAAATCATGTCAGCGTCACATATGTCATCTCACTTGAGTTTCATGAGTGATTTCCGTGCCGTGCTACTAAAATGGTTAATCCTAAATGAAAAACCATAAAAAAATGGATACAGAAAGATTCTTCTCTTAGTTTCAAAGAAGATTCTTCCACAATATATTGCTCTAAATGTGACGTTCATTTACATCAGCTAAAGAAACATTGTGTTGAAAGTCATTTAGTGAGTAAAACTCATTCGTCACAATGCTCAAAAAGTACGAGTTCAGACACATTCTATATAGATTTAATAATATTTTTAGTTTCGTGCAATATTCCATGGAAAAAGATTAACAATCCAGTTTATAAAAAAAAACCAAAAATATATTTGTTGTTCCTGTACATCAAAATCACTTCCGGATGAATCATTGCTGAGAAAAGTATACTTAGATATAGTTTACCAACCAACAGTTCAAGACATACGCAAGAACCTGATAGGAAAATATATATGGATAACAGTCGACGAAACATTAAATAGGATGGGCAAAAGTGTCACTAATTTGATTGTAAGAGAACTAAAGAAAAATTCTTGTTGCAAATCTTACTTAATCGGAAGTATGTTAGAAATGTCCTTGTTTTGAGCACTGATAGTGCCGCGTACATGCTAAAGGCTGGTAAAATCTTAAAAGCTACATTTCCAAATCTACTACATGTTACATGTCTGGCACATGGATTACATAGAGTCTGTGAGCACATACGATCTCAATATAAAAGTGTTGATGCCTTAATATACGACGTAAATCCATCCGTACCATTGCCTCCAAAACCTATTATAACTAGGTGGGGCAAATGGCTTAATGCAGCTATATATTATGCAGAATATTTGGAATGTATTACAGAAGTAATTTCAAAATTAAATTCGAAAGAGTCGGCTGCATTAAGAGAAGCTAAAAGAGTACATAAGCACAATAATTTGAGAAATTGATCTGTTGTACATAAAAGAAAGTTATGGCATTTTACGTGACGCAATAATCAAATTACAAACATCCTGTTTATCCTTATTAGACTCTCTTCTAATACTTGACCAGGTGAGAAGTATTCTAAATTGGTGTGGATCTCAGACAGTGCAAATAAAACTTGAAAAAGTACTAGATAGAATTCCGGACTACGACATGATACGCAAATATGCTGATTTTATAGAAAAAGGCGATTACAGCCAAAACACCGTTATCGAGTACTACAAATATGCTCCTGTTACTTCAACTGAGGTAGAACGCTCGTTTTCATCTTATAAATGGATCTACAATGAAAAAATGGGTAATTTGAAAGGTGACAATGTTGAAAAAATAATGACTATTTTCTTTTACTACAGGGAAGATGAAGAAAACATATTTAGTACAGATTTAGATTTCGACTTTGTTATTTTGAATGAAGATTAGTTACCTACTCTTAGCAATATTTGTTTTTAATTTTTATTTTCTGTTTTATTCTTTACTATTATACTAAAATACAGTGGCGGTCAGCTAATTTGTTTGTATGTATATCCAAAAGCCTGATTTCATTACTTTAACTTTGTTTCGTTAAGTGACAAATATTTATCGATAAGTCGATAAAACAGTTGGGTCAATCCCTCTGACCGTTTGATTTTTGCTATGAAGAATTCCGCTCTTTGGTCATGATTGACCATGGGACATGGGACCCTATTAATTTATAATATTTTTTAACTTTGGCAGTTATTATCATTGGTAGCTCTGGCCAGCTGAATAAAATTAACCTCGATGCTGTTCAGCCACCAAATTTCAAAGGTATCGCTATCCCTTTTAGCTCCAGCGTCAAGGATCTCGGAATTTATATAGACAGCCCCCTCAGTTGGAGAACACATGTCACTGAAATAAGTCGCAAGGTCATGGGCTCTCTTCATTATCTTAATAAATTAAAGCACTTTTTGCCTATTAAGACCAAGGTATCCCTGGTGCAGTCTCTAATTTTTCCCATCTTTGATTCCGGTGACGTGTGTTGTCCGGACCTTAGCGAGGGACAACTTGATAAGTTAGATCGCCTGCTCAATAACTGTATTCGCTTTGTTTTCTGTCTCCGGAAATATGATCACGTGTCCTCTTTCCGATCTCAACTTAAATGGCTTCCTATTCGTCAACGTCGCAATATTAGATTTCTTTGTTTCCTTTATAATATTTTGTACGATCCACAATCCCCCGAGTACTTAAAACATCTTTTTAAATTTCTGGGTTCTACTCACAATCGTCAGCTACGATCCACAGACAATCTCACGCTCTCTATCCCTATTCACCGAACTGGCTTTATGTCCACCTCTTTCGCCCTTTAAGCAGCACGACTTTGGAACGACCTTCCCCTTAAAATCAAGCAAGCTCCTAACAAGTATTCCTTTAAAAAGAAAGTTCGCGAATTTCTCAGCAGGTAGAATTGTCATCATCTTGTTATTATGGTTGCTTTATCTGAATTAATTTTTGTTTATCCTCTTATTATTATATATTATACATTTATATTATATATGTATTTATGTTATTATAGCTTATTGATATGTAAGTGTATGTATATTAGTTACACCTTATGTTGCACCGTCACTACAATCTCTGCTTTGCCCAAAGGTCAACTGGTAGAGAATGCCTTACGGCATTAAGTTCGCCTTTTGTATACTAAGTGTATTCTTTTGTGCAATAAAGATTAAATAAATAAATAAATATTATTTTAGAAGGCAGCGACAGTACCTAAATGCCCTTCATGTATCCCCGCAACCTTTTTAAAGAACGAAATGGACGCTCACTATAAGTCCTGACACTACGCAATTAAACTCATCTGAAAAAACCAAGTGTACTTTATAAAGTACCTAATATTTACCGCTAAAATCAACTTTGTTGTAGCGAAAAACGGTAACAATTCTTAAATCAAGCGGCGGAAAGTTTAGGACTCAAGTGCAAAGTACTTTGTATAGGGATCTCAGTTTTTAGGTTTTTGCGTCAAACAATTTAAGGATCCAGGAGGACAGAAAACTTACTACTTTTATTGTGTTTTGCAGCTTTGCTTGAAAGTATGGCATCCGGTGTTTCTAAAGTAGTACCTATAAGATAAGGCAACGTCTCCCAGTTATTAATGTTTTTATTACTAACATAAAATTATTTCACCTTTGCAGAATAACTCAATTTTAAACACGGTAAACACACTTTTAAGTAATAAGCTAATAAGTGTTTAGCTGGTCGTCGAGCGGCGGCGGCGGCCCGAAGCGCAATGATTCTTATCGCGGATTTATTGAAAAGGGCGGAGCGCATTCCTATCGGGCATAAATCAGTCCCGGCTGTATTTCTTTCCACGTCAGCTTGCTCCTTTTTATTGCCCGCTTATTGGCCTATTACAATCTGATATATTGATGTCCGCTCTAACAGAAATTATTCGATGTCTTGAATGCCTGTACAAGGCTAAGTAAGTATTAGTAATTTTTTAAGCGTTCTTACTACACATGTTGATATAAATATAGCCAAGACACGATCTATGACACTCGAGAGGTTGTGAAAAAAGGCGTGTACGGTACATACGCAAGCACATAGGGTAGGGGCTCCAAAAAATGAACGATTAAGCGACTACACCAACTGATTGACCCCTATAGTTGAACTTTATGAATTAAAAAATCTATAGACGATTTATTACAAAGCTTTTAAAAATGTATGCCCTACTTATTAGTTGAACATCGTTCAGCTTTTAGTTGGGTCATATATTATTGGAACCATAACTTGTACGGGTTTTGCACTTAAATTAACAAAGAAAATTAAATAACGTATAAATACAATAAAGAGGGATTAGTCAAGAATTCATACTAAGAAATCCTTGCAAGAAAGTTACTTTTTTACGTAATTAAAAGCTTAAATTTGAAGTACCTAATCTATTTTCCCATACTAGCGACGTTTTTGACGAGGCACCACAAAACAACGACCGATTGTCACCGCGGTAGACGCGTAACTGGCAGTGAGTTTTAATGGCGGCGTAGGCAAAGTGTTGCCTTTGAAAAAAAATTATCCCCACCATGCAATATTTGTCACGATTTCATTATTTCGTTATTTCGATCGATCGTTCATTTATTGGGGTGTGTTCATCTTTTGGTGCTCCTAACCTACTTAATTATTTTACTCCTATTCAACAGAGATCCATTACTCTTAAATTATATTTATAGTGCATACATTTATAAATCTACGTAGGTATAGGTGAAAAACTTAAGTAAAGGATCTGTTGTATGTAGTTATGTACAAAAGTAATATGGAATTGACGTCAAATTTCAAATAAATAATGTCAAAAGGTCTATACAGATGTGTTACAACTACATACAATAGGTCCTTTACTTAAGTGTTTCACCTATATAGATGACCTACATACACCTACATTTTATATTACATAAACTATGTGTTTACATAGTTTCTGTAATATAAAATATAGGTACTTGGTCACAGGTGGTAAATTCTGGAACTTGTAAAAGTCACGAAAGATAACAATTGAAAATAGCAATAATCTATAATATATTTAATCAATTTAAGAGAAATGGGGTCGTTTCACGTTTTAAAATTGCGTAGGAAAAATAACACTCTCTATAATATTTGGTAATTGGTATAATTAATAACCATCATTATGTTGATATATGTATAACCAATTAACTAACTTATTAATATTTTATTTTGATGAATAATAAAAGATTACCATTGCAACGCTTATATTATTTTTAGTCTAAATTGAGCGCAAACTCAAAGTAATACACATTTTATAATTATATCTATATTTTTTTATTTAGTCGCCTTGTAAAATAAAAGATTGCGACAAAACTAAAGAATAAGCCTTATAATACTACTATATTTTAAAATAATTAAGTAGATACTACTTTTGATAAGGAAAAAAATAAAAGAAAAATGTTGCCAACAAGTTTAAGCCAGGGATAGTTACCGGTTATAATTGCATTCCGCTATTTATATATATTACTAAAGCTCTGATTAGCGGTATAATCAATACGGGTATTCGAGTATATTATCATCGGTTTAGCCAATTGACAACAATACCTTACCCCTAAAAACCATTACCAGTAATACCCGTCAGTAACAACATATTACTCGTTTATTTGTTTCTGTAAATGTTTTCGGTTTTATCGCAAAATACTTTGATATGCCTTAGACAAGTCTAAAATTATAGTTAATTACAGTCTAATTATCACCTTACTTATCAGGTGCAATGAATAGCGGTATTGAAGACAGGTATTTAATACTGTTAATAGTGAATACATAGCGATAAAAAAGCGGAATGACAACAATACCTCTAATTCGAATATAGGTATATTTTTTTGCGGTAATAATTTGACAATGTAAATATGGGTATTTGATAAAATCGGTTTTGCAATCCCTGGTTTAAACACGAACATTTCAATCATAGGTAACATTACGTTTTCGGATCGCCGATAGAAGGTTATGTTGCGTACTCGGGGTGTAAAAAGTACCCCACGTAGACAAAAAAAAACAAGCACGAGAACTATGCGCCTCCGATGGATGTAACAAATTAGTTAGTAAATTAGGCAATTTTTTTATAATCATTTGTCATTCTAGTGGTGCAGCTAAAGCAGGAAAAGTTATTTAAGCGATAATAAACTTTGATTATCTACAAGGTTTCCTATTATGTACACAGGTTCAAAAGTAAATAACCTACTCTAAGTTTATTTAGTCAATCAAATAAAACGCATATCCTTGTCACATGTGTACGACACTACCCAAGTAGCACGTAAGTGTCGGCAACATAAATATATCAGCCAATTTAGAACTAAGAGTTCTCTAAGAGACTTATAAAAGTATCAAAAAATCCCTAATCTTTATAGGAGTGATTTAACAGTTGTTATTATACAGCTTAAGGTGTATAAAATCATTATAATCCGCGCAAGCTTAGGGTCCTTAATCAGAATTAAAAAACTCTACTATAAAAATTTAAGTACAGTGTGTCGCTTCAAGCTAAATCTATCGTTATAGTGTATCGTAATCTGGCTAGCCAGACTACGATAGTGTTTTGTTTTGCCATGAAAAATCCGGGCTCTGCTTATAAGAGTGTATACTGTAATTCTATGGAACTTGCTAACTATGTAAACAAACAATATATTGAAATTGACATCTAATGTCAATTTTAGTATGGCGGCTTGTTAACATAGTTAGCAAGTTCCATAGAATGACACTTTAAAAAAATGACACGAAGTTGACATATACCCTTGTACACCAACAAGTGTCATCTGCTAGTATAATAACACTTAAAGCTGTAATAAGGAAGTGATTACAATGTAAAATACAGCCACTATAACGATAGATTTAGCTTGAAGCGACACACTGTACTTCAATTTTTATTAACAACAAACAAACAACAAAACAAACAAAACATAAACAACATTAAGAAGCAACATTATTTTATCGATATCGAGTATTATTTATAAAAGTATTTATTCAATAATAAAATAAACTTTCCTTTCAGCTTTGCCATACTCAGGCAACAAAGAGGAAGGTACAAGTTTGAACGAAGTGATCAAATCCTCAAATCTCCAGAGCGTGTTCGCCTTTTTAAGGCAAAATATCCGTCCATTCCTCTACTTCCCGAGCCGATAATCACCAGATGGGGAACATGGATAAATGCTGCTGTATACACCGTGTTTTTTTGATTTACGATAACTTCGGCATATTGTTAGGTACACGTATAGAAACTACGTGGTACATTAGATTTTAAAATATTGCAAAAAAAAAAAAAAAAAATTGTTTAGAACAAAGTAATTAAATGTTGTGTCTTCAATCATTCTAAAAGGGTCTTTAGAGTTAACTCATAGTTAGTGTCAAATACGTCAAGTCAGCGTGACATACACACACACACAAGTAAAGATAACACTTGACAGGTGCACGACCTAACAATTGAAAACTCTTTACTCATAATAGGTAATTAAAAGAAAATTGTTAGGTATCAATTAAGAGCCTTTTACATTAGTTTAACGTGATTAACTGATTAATTTTAATAATTGAATATCTTTACAACCGTACGAGTTATCATATGTCTGTCTTCGGGAAATTAGCTTAATTTGACTTGAAGAACGTGCCCTTAAAGTTATCGTAAATCAAAAAAAACACGGTGTATTATGCTCAAAACTATGAGCAAGTACTTACGCGACGTCGTTTCCACACTTGCTAACGAATCGGCTGCTATAAGAACTGCAAAAAAATGTTTTCAAAAGAGCAAATTACGACAGGAGTTAAATTTCAATAACTACGAAGTAATAGCCTCTTCGATAGAACAACTGCAATGTACGACTTTGCCCATTGCGGAATCTTTCCTTATTTTGGACACTGTGCCTCTTCGATAGAACAACTTCAATGTACGACTTTGCCCATTGCGGAATCTTTCCTTATTTTGGACACTGTTAATTGTTACCTTAATTGGAGTAAAGTTTTACCAGTGATACGTAAATTTGAAGCTGTGCTCGAACGAAATCCTGATTATGAAAGCTTACGAGATATATCTGAACTTGTACTAAACTAAAAATTATACCAATTACAATGAATTTGATAAATTTGCTCCCTTGGCGTCAAGTGAAGTTGAACGTACATATAGTATACATAAATGGTTTTATAGTGATAAACGAAACTGTTTGGTCCCAGAGAATGTTGAAAAACTAATGATTATCTACTCCTATCATCATTACACGAATAAAACGTCATGTGCTGCTGTGTGTACTAACGTGGATTACGACGAAGAAATTGAATATGTTTCTATATAACTTCATACAAACTATGTATGTTTTTTGGGTTTGTTATTTTATTTGGTCACGTTTTTTATTCTATTACACAATTATCGATATCGATAAAATGATGTTTCTATCACTAGCCAGATTACGATAGTGATAGTTTTGCCCTGAAAAATCCGGGCTCTGCTTATAAGTATAGTAGTTTCCTGACTTCAGTCTGTTAGGGTATTATAAAACTAAATGAATAAATGAAGGCTATAGTCTGTGGTATTACAGACAGATTCATTATAAGTTATTTATGAAGAAGTGAAAAAAAGCCAAAAGAATAAATGGTAGTTTATGCAACAGTTGTATAAGACAGGTCAAAAAAGACGAGTGGTGTGGTTACGATGTGAGCCGCAGGCGAACATCGTAAAGCAAGACGCCACAAGTATTTTTTGACTTACTTATACACCGTTGCATACAATACTTTTTCTACGACGAGGTTTCAAATAAAATGCAAAATTAAATTATCAAAATTTTATTAATATACCTAGGTTAGAATACGAACGAACGAAGCACAGAACAACAAACGAGCGGAAAACATTCGGAAACGACAAAATGTGTCTATGGTTAACTTTGTTTTTAAATTGATGTGCACTTGCCAGGTTTTATATTTAAAAAAAAAGTTGCACAATCGATTTAACTTGTGAAATAGGGACTAAAAAACACCTAATGATTTGAGAAATGAATTCTTTTACCTGATTGGTCGATTTTAATATAGCTGCATTCTGGTTGGTTGATAGGTACCATGTTTTTTTTAAAGAGTTAAATTAGTAAAAGAGTTTACATACCAAAAAGAACCTAACGTTCCGTTTAACAGTCAATGTGTATTGTGATTGGTGGATTAATTTGGTAAAGTATTTTGATTGGTCAAATTAACTTAGGTGTAAGCTTTGGCAGCTAGGCATGTCGTTTTGGCTCAAAAAAGCACAAGTGCTGTTAAGGGGAATCGACTAGATAGACTTTTCTACGGAATGTTCTGCGGACATATTATCTATATTCTTATATTAGTGTTCGTGACTATATAAATGTCAGATAAAAGTACAGGAGTAGGAAAAATATTTTATATAAGCCTAATTAAAATCTAAAAGCTGTATAAGTGACTTCATTTAATACATGATGCAGCTAGTGCGATTATAATGGCTTCCAAATGTCGTAGAGGCTGTTTAGGAAGTTGTCGCCATTTTCGAATGAATTTAAATTATATTTGAAAGTATAAATAAAGCCCTCTTAAGTTTACCAACTCCAATAATGTGACTCTGACCTCACGATTTATTATTTAAAATATATTGTGATATTGTAACCTTCAAAAGAAACACTTTTTTGCCGATATGTAATATTTTCCTAGTGTTATCCTCATTATATTGCTGGCGCGTGGATATTTTGCCACAGAACACACACAAGTTCACCGTACTTAAATATTAATCGGCAGTTTCACTAATAATATCTATGTATCCAAGTCACTAAACAGTTATTTACTAATATTTTACTTCCTTCCAGTTAATATTAGTCGCCATTAATAAAATGACTGCAGTTTGTATATATATATAGGCTAGACATGTTATTCCAAAAATATGTTTACTCTTTTGTAATTCTCTTCAAAAACCTCATTTGAAAATATTATTTTTAAAATATCCTTATATGAGGCTATTTGTAATGTTATAGTTTCTTTATATACCGAATAACAGCTCTAATACAGCTTATCTATTTATTATACACCTACTATACAGCTCCAACAACACTACATGCTGTATAGTATTGGACTTTTTCTCTTATAAGCGCAGTATAAGCGCTTATACAGCATTCATACAGCCAGAGTCTACACCTTTTATTATACAAACGAACTTAAATACAGCTTGAAATGCTACTTGGGAATACAATTAGACGCGTTAATAACATGTAAGTAACCAAATTTTAAATATGCCTACTTACCTCGAACCATAAAACGCCACGCACTATCGTTCTCGTGCGGCGCGGCATCCGAGACCCGACTGGCCAACCAACTGCTATAAGATAGTTTTGCGGATAGTATAATAAAAAGCAGCAAGTAACGCGAAAAACGCAGTAGAAACATAATCAAATATTAATCTGCTAACTAAAACGCAGAAACTTCAATGTATAAGTACTGCGATTTAAAAAATAGTTTCATATTTGTACGTTTCAGCACAGAATTGATACTCGTACATACATACAAACATACATACAAATATGTATGTATCAATTCTGTGCTGATTCTGTGTTTTGTACTTTCTATGCGTTTCAGCACAGAATTGATAATAGTACTAAAACAGAAAACCCTCTGCTTCGTTTTCTACGAAAGCTGCCATTTTATAAGCCAGACCACTGCCACCGCCGTTTGTCCACCGCCGCCATCAACGACACAATAACGATAACAAGATGACGATGCCGAAGTAGCACATACATTTACAATGACCGCCAGTCCACCGCACGCCCGACGCCTGAGCGACGTCATCCCGGCCGACGATTTTTGGAGTAGATCGTCCCTAGCGCTAAAACTTGTCCCGATATTGTGACGGCCCGATGTACTGGCAATACAAAACACATTTGAACATGTCTACCACCGCCGTCGACGACACGACCCAGATAACGAGATGACTTAACCACCGACATCGTCGAAGTGGACAAACAATTGCCGTCACGATATTTTGATATCGGCCATAAAAATATCGTTATCGTTGTCGCGTCGTTGATGGCGTGCGGTGGACAAATGGCCTTAGCATTATGATTTATGGGCCCTCCAAGGTCGTCGACTCCAGCGTGAGCTAAATGGAACTTTAGGACTGTGCATCAACGGGGGAAATGCATTGGTTCACTTGCCTAGTCGCCGACATTAAGGGTTTTCAACGAGTAAAAAAGAAAATTACTTAATAACTTATTGCGTATCTATTTCTTGCATTCACAATAGACAGCGTATTTTCATATTGTTTATTTCATTATATATCTACAGGGTGAAATTTAAGTCGTGAATCGTAATCATGTTTTCCGGTAGTGCTGCTGATGACTAACACGAGGCACTAGTAGGTATCGCAATTAACGAGCTCCTTAATTAATTATCTTTAAAAAGAGATAGTTGATACCCAGTTATCATCACCTGTGGTCACTCTTCTCAACCACGTGATTAGAAATGCAACGTTCACTAAGTGCAAAATCAAAATCAAATAAATAGCCCCCATGGGGCTCTTTTACACGTCGGTAATAATGAAGTGAATTTACTAGCGCTTTAGATAAGACCATCATTGCGGAGAAGAAGCGCCAAGAAACTCCAGCAGAAGGTCATTTTTTCAAACATAAAGTACAGAAATACTTAAAAGTAAGTTACATTACAAGTACTTAATAAAGTAATAAATAATAATGATTAAAGCTTGAAATCAATACAAATGTAAGGCTAATAATATTATATTACACAAAATAATAACTCTAGGAGAACAACACGACGAGGTCTCTCCCCACAAACAGCACCCGTTCAGTAGTATGACGCGTATTTCAGCCATCACCTCTCTCAACCATGTGTTCGGGAAAGTGGCGACCCGATCAACGACGCCGCCGTAAGCAAAGACCTTTAAGCGAGCATGACTTGCTCAAGCTGCCGGACAACATAGAAGTAATTTTGCGTGAAACAGCTGCAGAGGTTATGACTGTTATCTATGATCAGCATTTTATTCAATAAACACTAATTTAATGTTTAAATGGCTTGCTTCTGTTCACATAAAATAAAAGATCGTATTAAATTCAAGGTTTATTCACACGTATTTCAACAAGTGTTCAAAATGTTCGCCCTGGACCTGTAAACGAAGTCCCGCCCGTCGCCTGAGGTTATTTTGTACACGGCTTAACACATACACATCGGCTCTTACTGCTTCAAATGCACTTACGATTTTATGACGCAGCTCCACTACTGTTTCTGACGGTAGTTCGTAGACTCGTCGTTTGATATCTCCCCAAAGATAGAAATCTAAGGGTGTCAAATCCGGGCTTCTTGGTGCCCACGCAATAGGTCCATTTCGTCCGATCCACCGGCCAGGGTATTCTCTAAGTGTGCTCGAACTTCGCGGTGGAAATGAGCAGGGGCTCCGTCTTGTTGATAATGCAAGTTGCTCAAATACTGACTCTGTACTTCTCTCAACAAATCTGGAATTACTTCGACACCACCAATGTTCATTGTGAACGCTAAACAGCTCCATCCGCGTAAACGTTGCTTCGTGAGTCCATAGTATGTTTTTGTCTTGCTTTTCTAATAACCACTGGCACATGACCCCACTTTTTTTGGTAATCAGCCAACACAAGATCTTGCACTGGTTGAAAGTGGTACGGATATTGGCCTAATGCATTTAGCAACTGCCATACATAAAATTGGCTAGCATGAAAACGTAACGAGTAACGTTGGAACGTTAAATTGACCAAAGTCGCGAAGGTTTTGTATCATCCTCATAATCAAATTACGTCTCGGTACCGGCGACTCGGGATATCTTTCTTGAAAAAGTTCTTGCGTTTGTCCAATTCTACCAGTCTGAGCGAACAAAGACACCATGTAGAAAATAATAAATCTTACACTAACTTGTAATTAACCTAATTGAATTATTATCCTAACTACCACACTTGTTGCCTCAATTATTTGTGTTCTTGTTGTTAAATTAATATTCATGCTGACGATATAAATCTAATTTCATATTTTTGGACATGAAATGCAAACTATATTTGTAACATTACATTGATGATTACACAAACTAAACTAAACTAGTTACTTATTTATTAATAGTGACAGAAGACACACACGTACGAGTATCTATACCTTCACACATTTGACATTACACACAATAACAATATACTAAATTAAGAAATTTACACATTACACATAATATCAATCCGTATACAAAATTACAAATGCGGTAGATACGTTCACTTGCGACATAAATACCAAAAACGCGAGCATATCACGCGTTCGTTACGAGTCGGTGCGTGGCAGCCACTGAATATTTACACCCTAGTGCTGTTAGCAAAGGCCAGAATAGTTCACTTTGTGATTCCAGCACCAAATTTTAGTATGTTGTTAAACATGTAATTCAATCTTAAAAACCGGGCAAGAGCATGACGGACAATGCTCAGTATAGGGTTCCGAAGCCGTTAAGTACTACACACATAAAAAAACAACAAGTATGTTGCAATTATAATAACTTTTAATAGGTAGGTATAAACACTTTAATCGCCTGTATCTCAAGAACCAATGATGTCTACTTAGTCGTGATAGGTTTCCTTTAAAATTCGTTATAATTATGCTCTTTTATTCGTTTTATTTCAATTTTTTTTATTTTTTTTTTCGGGGGGGGGACATTTGAATTAACAAAAATTAGCCCTTTAAAGGTTAATATTTCATAAACAGATTACTTAATCAAAAACTGCTTTCACAAACCCATAATATTTTTGAAAGACCCATTCAACGACACCCCACACTATAGGGTATGAGAAAAAATAAAAATATATCCTCACGTTACGTGCAGGGGAGGATCCCTAAAAAAAAATATTTATTTAGATTTTATTGTACCACTTTGTTGGCGTGACTAATATTCATGTTCATGCCAAATTAGAGCATTCTAGTACTAAGAGTCTCTGCGCTAGGTGCGGACGGACAGACGGACGGACGGACGGACGGACGGACGGACGGACGGACGGACGGACAGACGGACGGACATGGCGAAACTATAAGGGTTCCTAGTTTGACTATGGAACCCTAAAAACCGTCGTATTTTAATTCCAATATATTCATGTATTTACCGGCTGCGATACGGTATCAGTCATTAGAGAGATTAGAAAGAAAAGTGCATGGATGGTCGCTGGTGATAGGTGTAGACGCAGCTTTTGAAACTTACTTCCATGGAAAAGAACCGTCACAAACTAGCATAGAATTCGGAAGGATGGACACGTTTGTAGTTCATATGTACCAACCAACCAGTCACTCTGCCAACGTAAACGTCCCGTAAGATTCCCATTCACTAAAAGGAACAAAGAAAATATACCGCCGACGGAAGATGAAAAGAGCAATTTTACAGACTAATTTACCTATGGAGAAATTGACGAAACTCCCACCTGGATAAAATTAACCCTTGCGACTGGAGTTGGAAAAGTAACAGAATTGCTGAATGGAAAACTATAACTGACGCCAGCAACAGTTGCAAGGAACTCTTAGCTTATAAATTTTAAGAATGGTGCAGGAGATGTCAGTGCATCAAATACGATTCAAGCTGTATCTTCCTCCGTGCTTGTGAGGGATCATGCTCAAAATAAACACTTCATATTATATCGACAAATTCACATTACCTAAGCCATAGCAAATTTTTAATTATAAATGTCAATTACGGTGGTTATTGGTAGTAGGTATATTGAGCAAAAACGATCTTATTTTCTGTTTTTCCAATCAATTATTGTAATTACTTTTTTTTACACCTGCTTAAATACTCTCGTTACTGAACTTCTTTATAAGTATTATAAAGTAACAATTTTGTGATTTACCCGTCTCCTTCCTCACTTGAAACTAGTTAATCTAACACCCTACACCCGTGTAGACTGAAGGGACCGCCTTACTAACAACGGTGTAACCATGTCATTTTTATAAATCCGACCGAGTTTCAGCTTTTTTAATGGATAGCTCACAAACTACTCGTTATGTCTGCGTAACATATTTTTTGTCTATAGATAGTGTAAACTTTTGAGGCTATAATTGAAAATAGGGAGTTTTTAAAGATTTTATTTACATATAATTTAAAATATTTTCGTAATTGTACCAGTCAGCTGATGTTGATAGCATTTGACTTGATTTGATGCCCCACACATATAGGAGTCATAAAATCTGCAATTTTCAAAATGCGGCGGCCATTTTGATGACGTCATATTTCCGGATCCAGGTATTTTACAGGTGGGGTCCCGACGGTTTTCAAACCGACTTCAAAAAACGAGGAGGTTATACGTTCAATTGTATTTTTTTATGTATGTTCACCGAGTACTCCGTCAATTGTGGACCGATTTGGTGAAGTGGAACTGATGTTGAAGATCACAGATGGCCACCGGAACTCTTCAACGGTACCTATTTCATGGGTGGCGATACGATACCTTGATTAAGATAGTTGAGCGACTACAACCAAGAATATTAACTTGCTGAAATATGACTATGACGCGCTTGAAATAACTTAAAGTTTCATATCAACTAAGAAAACTAAAAAGTATAAGACAAATAAATGTTTTTTTTTTTAAAACAAAAAACCGCCTTGAAAAAGCAAAAAATATCTGCTTTAAAATTGTAGATACCTAACCTACCCATCTATCTAATAGGTTAGTCCAACTGAAGTCGGCGACCACAATATTTTCAACAAAAAAAAGCCGACATCAGTTGGATTAAATTATTAGGTAGGTACCTAGGTAGGTAGGTATGTAGAATTTTAAAAGTAGTTATTTTTTGCGTTTTAGAAGGCGGTTTTGGTTTTTAAAAAAAAAACATTTATTTGTCTTATACTTTTTAAGATCGAATAACATTTTTAACAACATACTAATATTTGGTACTGGTATCACAAAGTGAACAATTATTAACTTAACAGAAGGCACTACCCCGCCGGCGGGGCGCCCCGCATCTACTTGTAGCAGGGAACGTAATCGCGGAGTGCGCCGTGCCTGGTTTCAGCGATTACTTCGAACAATATAGGACTACTACTATCGACTATGAAAATCGCAGTACATAGTTAAAAAATACATCGATTTACAAACTAAAACCTCAGTATATACTCTAGCGGTCAAATAATAAAGGTCAGAGTGCGTTTTTCATACAAACAAAGCTATTTCGAAGACTTGGTTCTTTGCTATAGTAGCCCTCAACCAAAGTGACGACCGGGGCCATAAAAGTCCGGGCGTGGGCCATAAACCTCGACGGACATAGTGAGGTTAACGTATCGATAACGAAAAGGTTTAAACGATGAAATGAATATATTTTGTTGAGTTTCCGTATTATTGCCTATTTATTTAATTATTATGGTTTTGTCGTCAAATGCTGATTACCACACGGAAATGATTTCAGCTGTGTACATGAAGTGGTTCAAAGAGTTTTTATTGTTATTGGAAGAACCATCAATAATTATTTTAGACAACGCGAGCTACCACACAAAAGTCTTAAACCCGGTACCCAATACAAATTGGCATAAGAAAGACATTCAAGAATGGCTAACAAAAAATAATATATATTACCCCCCATCAGCATTCGTAGAAGAGCTTTTACGGATAGTGGGGCAAAATAAACACAAAAAAATATATGAAATCGATCAGCTTGCCAATTAACACGGCCACGAAAACCTTACCATTGCCAATACAATCCTATTGAATTAATATGGGCTCAAGTTAAAGGAGAAGTGGCAACAAAAAACAGTACATTTAAAATGGTAGATGTAGAAAAAATTATAAACGATGCAATCGACAACGTAACGTTTGAAGATTGGCAGAAATATGTTCGTCATGCTGAAGCCCTTCAAAACGACGACTTAGAAAAGGCACACCTAGCAGATACCCGACGATTAGTAATAAACCTCCGAGACGACGACAGTGACAGCGAATCTGAAGAAAATAATATTAAATTTAGACACATATTGTTTTATTTTTAATTATTATTAAAGAATTATATAAATTATTTATTTTGTAATGTAATTTTTTCGTTTGAAAGCAATTATTTTTTGGAATATTAGTAATTCGTTATTTTAATAGTAATAATATTTTATGATGTTGTCAATATTGCCACTTTCAATAATATATATATTATTCAATTCATTAATAAGAACCGTGTTTTAAATTATCACTCAATTCTATCGACATCCCGTTTTGTGCGTTTACTACCTGCTTTACGGTCCCGAGCACGGGTCGAGCAACACAATGGATAACTGATAACGCGAGGTCAAGGGTTTTATGGCCCCGGTCGTCACTTTGGTTGAGGGCTACTATAGGAGTTTTGAGTGAGATTTAATGGTGAGTTCTTAAGATAGGTACCTAACTGATGGCACAATCAGTTAACACTGTGTGGTCTGCGACAACGAACCGACCGACTGCTTTTAAAATCGTTATATAGTTATGTGTGTGGTCTCTGATATCGAATCCGTTAACATAATCAGTGAAAGTAGCCCCTGCCAATTAAATTAGGTAATAAACATAACTTTAGCATTTTATGACGTCCTTATTCTTTGTTAGTTACTAAAATGTCTATATATTGTTAGACGGGAAAAATATGGATTGGGAACATCACTAATTTCATAACGCATCCCTATTGTATTTGACAGATGAAACACGCTCTGGTGGTCTGTGGAAGCTTCTCTTGGCGGCATTGTGCTCTTGGTAGATTATCTTTTGTTTATTTTGGAATATAATTATAATCTTGTAAACCAATTTGTGTGTTATTAATATATTTTAACCTCTTGAGGCCCGCCATTCTACAATCCGGTAGATTTTTGTTAGTAGGAGTTTGAATCCACCAGCAAGGAAATAAAGTTCAATTAACTTTGCACTTAAATGACATTTTCAATTTTGAAACGAATAAAAATGAGCTTTATATTCCTTGAAATAAGGTTTAGATTGAATTGCCTGGATTATGTACTTTCTATAGGACACCGGGTTTTACGAGGATACGTTTCGGATTACCTAGCAACTGTACTACCACAGAATCAAATAAAACTGAAACTTAAACACACCCAATTCATTACTGCTTTTTAACTTTAAATAGAAATTACTCACTGAAGAATACTTTCGTCTGGTACGTCATGTTTTGAAAGCTTTATTGTCAAATTCTATAGTGTGAAAAATTCTTATTCTAATGAATGGCTTTTTTAAATAACTAATCTATCGGGAAATATTGTCTTGGCATGTGAAACAGAGTTTGTTCATTTCTTTGTAGATTATTTCAGCTACTTTGCAACTTATATGTGTTTTCTTTGAAAACATCAGCGAAAAGTGTCGTGCCTTTTCTCTACGCTTTAGGCTATTTTTATCTAATAATAAATATATTCAACTGACTTTCTCCTATATCCTGCTATTTATTGTTAAGTACTAAAAATCTGACTATTGGGCTGTTAAATCCAGGATCATTGGGGACGCGACATGACGAGTTTCTCGTGACCATGGAGAGGCATGCGGTGGATATGATGCACTGATGGCCATGAACGAGACGCGGCTGCGGGCGGGCAAGGAGGCGCGCGCGCCGGCGCTGCCTGGCTACCGCCTACCGAGGCCCGGCCGGCCGGCGCGCGCGCTCGTAGCGGAGGCGTTGGGTTTTATCTTAAATGCGGCATCAACGCACGCCTTCTCGCTCACCCGCCGGCGCCGTCCGTTGAACAAATGTGGCTAAGCCTCAATGTTAACGGCACCAAACTGCAATAGCCAGTTTGGTGGCGTCACCGAACTGGCTATAGCAGCCATAACTTTAAACAGTATGTGATCCAAGCGACGCATTTTACTGAGCACAGCGAGACTCTCATTGATGTTGTGTGTTCAAGTGCCAAAATTTATAACATGAACATTGACTATGTTCCCGAGTTAAGTAGTCATGCGTTTTTAAGACGTAGGCGATTTAAAACTTCCCCTCAGGGGCTAAACTGGGTGGTTGAATTTTGTATAGGAGATTCATCATTTTTGTAGTTAGAAATGTGGAAATTAGTATTTAGGGTTATAATTAAAAAATATAACATTTCGCGATATAAATAAAGTACCGGTAAGGGGGTAAAATGGGGGGGTAAATAATTTTTAGGTCAAATTTAATTGAATCTTGGTAGAAATGCTTTTCGAAGCAAATAATGAGAGACGTATTTCAGCGATATCAAAAATTCAACCCCTCGGGGGATGGAAGGGGTGGCAAAGTTTGTATGGGAGAAAATATTTTTAAAGTCAAATTTACTTGAAACTTGGAAGAAATGCTCTTCAATGCAAATAATGAAACACGTATTTCAGTGAATACTAAAATTTAATCCCTCGGGGGATGAAAATAGAGGTTGTAGTTTGAAAGGATTTTTTCATGGTCAAATTTACTTAAGTACTTGAAATTAGTAGAAAAGCTCTTCAATCCAAATAATGCAATCGGTATTTCAGCGTAACTAAAATAGTGTCTACTGTTGAAAATTAAAAATATATTATAATATTATTTAAATTTCGATACATGAATTAATGTAGGTATCGCCTGAGAATAAATACCATTAGAAGGGTAACTTCATCTCCGCCACGCGCGCTTCTGCGTGGCCTGTCAACAATCCAACACTACTTATCGTAGCAAACACTAGCGGGTTGCCATGTCACCCAGAATCGGCGCTTGAAGTATACGTGCAAAAATATTTCAAATAAAGTACTCAAAAGCGCCACTGTCTACGCAAACTGTGGTTTAACCATACGAAATTGTTAGTTCCGTATTTGACCATGTGCTTTACGATAATTGCAGGACGATATCAAAGAAGTTTGAATCTTCAATAATTATTTGTAACATAAACACATTAAGTAAAGAGCGTAAAGAATGAAAGATAAATAAATACATTATGTACCTGTGCATTTTTGTATAG
The DNA here is from genome assembly GCA_949316455.1 of Acleris holmiana. Lineage (NCBI taxonomy): Eukaryota > Metazoa > Arthropoda > Insecta > Lepidoptera > Tortricidae > Acleris > Acleris holmiana. Next base: position 60,767,798 of record OX438762.1, on the reverse strand, counting down.
ATTTAACAATACTTGTTTTAAAACACTACAGTAAAAAATTGCGATTCGCCTTCAGGATCTTGCTCTTGGTATATATTATTAGTAAGTTTTATTATGTCACTGATACGAGCACCAGATAATTTTTTTTCTTTTCTTTTTTTTTTTTTAAATTTTCTGTAAGATAACCCAAATCGACATTCACGGCACTCAATGCCGAACGACGATATGTAGGTACATATGCGTTTTGACGCACTGATTCTAAATCACCCATAAACAGAAAACTCTCTAAATAACACTTACTGCGTTTTAAAATCTGCAACGGCCTTTCTCTGCAGTATTTTATTACTTTATAAATGTTTAACTTAACATTTTATAATTTATTGTTTAAGAAAAAGGAGGTGTATGTTTCTATAAGTTTCGTTATGGTCAATCTTCTGTTCTTATAACAATGCATTTTTTTTTGCCAAATACCCAAAGGTTACGAAAAATGAGATACCGTGCGTACCTGGCGACCTAAGTTACGACCTCTAACTTCAATGGCAGCCGCCTATTCTTAAGCTTTAGTTTAGTTATAGGTATCGCGTGTTCGGAGAGGTGGATGCGTAATCGCTGTAAGCTGGTTCTAATGCACCATATGTATCATTTCATAACGTTTACGTTTCAATGTATTATTGTTGGCAGTTCCGGCCATACTATTCTTTTCCCGAATGTTTACGTGTAACAACAATAGAACGGATAGCTACAAGTAACGCGCGCCAACTGCTCAAGTGCTCGCTCCACGAGCACGAGTAGGCATGCGGAGTACGCGGGGTCACACAATAAATAGTGGTTCAAAATCCTAATCACTGGAGGCGTTCTTCCTAACAAAAACGGCGTTTCGGTCGCGGTCGGCCGAACGTACATTCTATGATTCCCTTTCTATCGCATAACTCTAATTTGTTTGCACGTGGCATGTGAAACTAGGGTTACTATTTGAATTGAAGTCCTAGACTATTTAGTAGTAGTCGGATCTATTAAACCAACCTTAATAAATTAAATTAAATACTTCATACATAACTAAAGTGTGAATATTATTCGGTATCGCCGCGTAAAACACCAACAGCTAGTCCCATAGGAACGGTAGGTACCTAGGTATAACTACAAAGTTACCGGGCATTTCCAAAATAAAGTGTACCCTAGTTAAGGACAATTAAGAAACGGTAACGAAATTAGCTATACATTTATGTGGCTAATTTAGTCCCAAAACTGACAAAAGTTAACGTTTTTCAACTTTCCTTAACTGGGGTACGCTTTATAATTAAAATGCCCTACCTAGGTATGTAGAATAAGAAAATAACCGTCGAAATAAATACGTGTGTAACTACGAGTATTCGATGGTAACATGATTTAAAAATTATAATAATTAGGTATGTTGCGATCTTGCAACAGGCATAATTCGTGGCGACTGTGCAGTGGATGTGACTGTCTTATGTAACGAAAACGATTGTAATTATGTATTGAAAATATTGAAATGTATTTTTCTAAGAAAAAGAAGCCCACTCATCTGAGTATTTAGAAAACGATGTGTTAGAATGATCTGATGAAGTAATTGATTAAAGAACCGGCCACGAGTGAGTTGAGCTCGTGCGTCAAGAAATCCGCACCGAAACAACAAGCGTCACTTTCCACGAAACCAATACCGTCGCCATCTCGTCCTTCTCATTCCCGAACATGAACGAAGTTTTGTTTCACCTGTTATTATAAGTATTTACTTCGGTTTGAAGCCTTTTATTCTCTGGGTGTCTATTGGTCTGTATGTCTCTCCGTCTATCTGTCATAGGCCAGGAGCCGGGGCCTGGAATTTTGACCGGAATTTTAATGTGGAAATATGTTTAAAAGCTTGTACCTACTCCGTGGTGATAGGTTCTACGAGTATATTGATCAGTTGGGCAAATCTAGAGATATTTTATTACCTCGTTTTTTGTATAGTTAGTATTCGTCATGTCATTCTTCACGCAGCCTATGCATATATAAATATAAAATGTGCTATTATTATTACATTGTTATTTAAGTAACAACGATTTTTAAAATTAGTAAAGTCAAGTTATTTTTGATTGGTTTATTTATTAAAACATTATAATCTTAAACAGCTTCTTGTTTAGTTTAAAAAACTATTTCCTAGAAAAGTACGTGAAGGTGAATTACGTAAATCAATATAGGTTCAAAAATGTTTCAAATTGCTTTATACCTACATATATACATAAGTAATAAGGCTGTTTTTTCAAAAACAACCAAGTTGAAAAGATTTTAGAATTGTTGTCTGTCTGGTTATGCAGGTTTAACCCCTTGTATGCTTAAGACACGGATCCGTGCTCAAAATTTGGATATCTTTTAGTATTTTTTTAAGCTTAATTTTATGGACTATATAGTAATCAGAAGAGACTAGAACTTGGTATTTTTTTCACCTCCCGCATACGAGGGGTTAATAATATAGGTTTAATATTCACATGAAATTGAAAATAAAATATACATTAGGACCATGCTTATTATAAAAACTACTTTTTTATTACGCATTTCTGCTTATAAGAGGGGTAAAAGGGGGTAAAGTAGTGTATGGAAAGTAGTTACCGGATTAAACTACGTAATTGAAACATTGGGAAAATACTCTTAATCTTAAGAAGTAAGCTCCTTACAAAACTACACGTGTTTCATTATTTTTTGACTAATCTTTCCATAATCCATAATCTTTAAAAAATATCGAATCAGTTTCATAATATGTTTCGTTCAAGACGCTTTCAGAGATCATTCAATAGCCGTGATCAAAAAGGTCGCCGTTTGGTTAATCATTTCTAATTTTCGATGTTAAATTCAGGGTTTTTATCAATTCAAACTCAAATGCATGACACCGGACTGTTTATTATTAATATAAAATAATGATAAATTTTTAACTGACTATACTAACGCCATCTAACAATGGAGAATAGGAAGTCGAAGTTTTGAGGCATATTTGCAGCCATAATGCACTTTATAAATCATTTCATTGAAACACGAATACCAATCATTTATAACTCTTTGAATGATGTAATGTGAAAAAAAGTGAAAGCGACCGAACAACAAAGAGGACTTTTATCGCCATCTAGCGCCCAGTAAAATTAACGAGGTGGGGCTTTACGGCCGAACCCTATATTCAAACCGCGGATAGATAAGGCTTACTTCGGGTTGAAATTTGACATTTGCCCATACAAAATGTGTCAAATTTTAATCCGAAGTAAGGCTATCTGTCCTCGGTTTCAATATACTGTTCGGCCGTTAGTGATCAGATCACGCTCAATCCTACATCGCGCTGTTCAGGTTTTTCCTGAATCAAAGAGGTAGTGCAGTAAAAGTAGAAAGTGTGTCCGTCTATCTGTCTGTTACCTCTGCGCGCTAAAACTTCTGAACCAATTGAAATAAAATTCGGTATGAATATATTTTGAGTCCCGGGGAAAGGACATATGATAAGTAGTTTGTATCCCGGAAAATTTTACAGGGCTGTGATTCTACACGGTAAAACGATATTGTGTTTGAGTTGTTTCCATATTGTCAACATTTTGATCTCATATTTACTTGGCAGTATTGGCTGCCAAGTTTAAAACGATACATGAACGCGTCAAACGCAATATCGTTTTAACGAAGGAGATTAGGGTCCCAGTTACCAAGTGATAAACGTCTTCAACGAGGGCAAAAGCTGTTGAAGATAAAACTGGCGTTTTAGCCAAAAAGATGTATATTGAGGTTAGAAAAGTTTTGACTAATTAAGACAAGTAAGTTTTTTTTTCACGAGGGGAAATGCATTGCGCATACCACCACATTCGAGTAGTGTGGTGGTTATGTGGGACTCTCCCCCACCCTCTTCCCCAAATGGAAAGGAGGGCAGGAGTCCTACCCACTAAAACCCCTCGTCGTTCCTTCTTTGGCCTTAGGTACGTAGTAACCGCAGTGGGGTCCCTTGGGATTCTACCATAACTGCGGCTACGGCCTCCCCGGTCAGATGATAGGACCAGGGCATTCGTCGCTTACGGGAGGAAGATGCCGTGAACGTGTAGCAGCTCCCTCAGCGGCTGGCGGGGTGGTGATGGCCCCACTAGGGCAAGTTGGAGTTGGCAAACTGTTGCCTTCTCCTTCCCTTTCGTCTACGCCTGATGGCGTCCGATAACTTATCTTCCTCACGGGCCCGCTCCGCTGCCTCCTTCTGTGAGATGATGTCTTCACAGAAAGAGGCAACGGCATCCCACGATCTGTCACTGCCCAGCATGGCTGATACCACGTTGGGCAGGGAGAGATCGCTGCCTATAACTCTTTGCATCTCCAGGCGTTCTGTTTGCCATGTAGAACATATCTCCAAAGTGTGTTGCGCCGTATCCTCCAGTGCGTCACACTCATGGCATATTGGAGATGCCTCTCTTCTTGCTACTTTGTGCAGATACCGCCCGAAGCATCCGTGCCCGGACAGCACCTGCACAAGCCGATATGTGAGTAGCCCGTGGCGCCTCTCTTTCCACTTCTGGAGAACTGGTTGGAGAGCCTCAATGGTGCGGACTCCATAAATGGGGTGCATGAGGCTGTTCGACCAGCTCTCCATCATCTGCTCTTGGGCACTGCGCTGCACCCTCTCCACGTCTTCCGAGCCAGAGCCCTCCCCTCTCTCTCTGCTCTCCGCACGTGCCTGGTACGTTACGGTACGCACTTCGGCCTCTAGTTCCCAGGGAGGAGTGCCAGCCAGGGCGCAAGCAGCCGCAAAGGATACCGTTCGGTACCCCCTAATCATTCGTAGCGCCATAATCCTTTGCGGTTTCCGCAGGAGGGCTTTGTTCCGGGCGTCAAGGGAAGCCGACCATATGGGGGCGCCATACAGGGCCATACTTTTAATTACCTCCATATAGAGGCGACGGCACGGGGCTTGAGGTCCTGCCACATTCGGCAATAGCTTGCCTAGGGCCGAAGCAGTGCCTACAATACGCGGGGCCAGACAACGGAAATGTTCCCCAAACATCCAATCTGGGTCCAGGACAAGGCCCAAGTATTTAATATGGGCCTTAAGCCTGACCCTCTCTCCGTCTACTAAGATACTGAGACCGGAGGGAAGCCGCCATCTTGGCCCACGGAAAACGATAGCCTCCGTTTTTGAGAGTGACACCTCCAGTCCCAGCATCCGAATGCGGCCAACCACAAGGGTAGCACCCACTGCAGCAAGCCGCATCGCCCCCTCACGGCTGTTGCCTCGGACAGCAACCATCGTATCATCCGCGTAGCAGAATATCGCCATCCGAGGCAAAAGCTGACCTCTGATGGCCCAATCGTAGCCCAGGTTCCAAAGCAGGGGTCCCAGCACGGACCCCTGGGGAACACCACTGGACATACGTTGGGCCATCCGCCTTCCGTCACTACTTTGATAGAGCACTACCCGATCAGCCAGGTAGTGCCCTATCACCTTCCTCAGGTAGAGAGGCACCCGGTGGAACTTGAGGGCCTCTTCGATCACCTCAAAGGGAAGGGAGCCGAAAGCATTGGCTATGTCTAAGGACACAGCCACAACTCCTTCTCCCTCCTCTTTGGCCTTCTCCGAGAAGCTTCGAAGGGCTGATAGGGCATCCAGTGTGGACAGCCCTGCCCTAAACCCGAACTGATTCTCAGAGATGTTCGGGCCCTCTCTAGCTATGTGCCTGCTGATTCGCCCGGCCACTATTCTCTCAAAGGTCTTAGCGACCTCGTCCAAGAGAACAAGTGGCCGATATCCAGAAGGAGAATCCGGTGGGCGACCTTCCTTTCTCAGAAGGCACAAACGCCCCTCCTTCCAGCACCTGGGAACCTGTCCTGTCTCCAGGCAGTCATCAAACATCTGCCGAAGACGACACCCCAGGTGTTTCAACGCCAGGAATAGCACTTTTCCTGGCACCCCATCCGGACCAGGCGCCTTTCGTGACGATTTTAGGCGGGCTACCGCTTCCCTCATCTCGTCGTCACTGATAGCTGGGATGTCAGCGTTTCGCGCGTTTTTATCTCCCACCCCTCTCATGCGTGGAGGGATGAAAGCTGCCCGTTGTGGGAATAATCCTGCTATGATCGCTGAGAGGAGGGAGGGCTCAAAGGTATTCGTGGGGGGTGCATGTTGTAATTTATTCCGTACAACACGGTACGGGCGTCCCCACGGATCTCTGTTTAATGTCTCCAGGAACTCCTCGTTTGAGGAGTCTTTCGCCTTGGCAATGGCGCTCTGTAATGCGACCTTAGCTTCCTGGAGATTTCGGCGGTAAAATTCCTCCTCTTCAGCGATATGTGACCTGCGCCGGCGGCATCTTGTGAACGCCCGGCGAGCTGCATTGCTAGTGGTGCGAAGAGCCTGAATCTCCGGCGACCACCAGTAAACTTGCTTCCTCGCCGGTACTTGTCGAGTGCGGGGCATAGCGGCGTCGCAGACTTCCGTTAGAGCAGCTCGGAAGCGGACAGCTCGCTCCTCGACGTTTGCCGCGTCTGCTGCGTCTGGCCCCCAAGCTTGCACAATGGCTGCCTCTTCCACCATTTCCCGATCCAGATGGGAAAGCGTCCATCTCGGAAATGGTTGCCTTCCGGGCTGGGTTGGCGCACCTGTCGTCGAGAAACCGTAGACCTGAAATCGGTTGTATAAATGATCCGACAGGGTTTCCACCTCTTCTAGGACGCGCCATTCCCCAGAGCGTGCAGCGACAGCAGGGGTCGCAAACGTCAAGTCTACGATGGACCCTCCCCGTTGTCGAACACAGGTGTTAGCGTTGCCCCGGTTCAGGAGGACCAGGCCTGTTACCGCTGCCCAGTCCCTCAGCACCGCACCTCTCATGTCCGTGATGGGAGAACCCCACGCCGTGCATTTCGCGTTGAAATCTCCCATAACGATGACTTGGGCAGGAGCCGCTCTGCCCACTACCATCTCTAGCAAGTTGAGGTATCTCTCGAACTCATCTAGTCTTCGGTTGGGGGAGAAGTAGACTCCAATGAGCACTACTTCACCCCAAGTAGCCGCCACGTATCCCGGGCCCCTCTCCTTGATCGAGAAGGGAGGGAAGTGGGTAGCTGCCGGTACCACAATGGCAACCAAACCCTCAGTGTCCCCCGCCCAATGTGGCTGGGATGGAACATAATAGGGCTCAGCCACCACGACGACATCCACACCCCACTCCACCATAGTCTGCATAAGCAGGTCCTGCGCACGGGCGGAGTGGTTGGTGTTAGTCTGGAGAAGGTTGAAGTGTCGGTGTGCTGGCATTAAGTTTCCAACATTTCAACCTCCTCAGGTACTTGACTACGTGCCTCTGTCGTCTTTCCCTTCACCTGTGGTGGGACACATTTAGAGCTGCCCATCACATGGCCCGCTGGTCTCTTGGATTGTGCGCAGACTGCGCACCGCGGGTCCGCCGTGCAGGAGGAGGATTTATGGCCGTCTACACCACATCTAAAGCAAAGGGCTTCTCTATTTTCTCTCGAAGGGCACGTAGGTTTGGTGTGGCCCAGTCCCATGCATTTAAAGCATCTTAAGGGGCGGGGTTCCATTGCCGATACCCGGGCCGCCGACCATCCAACTAACAGTCGCCCCGCCCTAACGAGAGCTTTCGCCGCTACCGCCGGACACTCCACTATCACTGACCCTCCAAAGGGCCCCATGCGTATTGCACCAACCTTTACCTCTGTCTGACTGCAGCCTCCAACCACCGATGCAGCATCCACGACTTCCTCTACCTCTATGGTCTCATCGAGGCCAGTCACTCTCACCGACGCTTTTTTGGTGGGCCTGCTGACTGATGCCACACCTTCGAGTAACTCTCGGAGTTGGTTCGCCAGGGAGTCTGCCTTAGGCCCGCTGTCGGCACCCGGAACAATGATTTTGCGGGCACCGCTCACTGTGTTTCGGACTTTGATGTTTTGGTCTAGGCCAATATCCTCCAGTTTAAAGGCCTGTTTGGCCTTTTTAAGTGCGTCTTTGTAGGTTACCCCTCTCTGGACCGCTTCCGGTTGTAGAGTAACCACTACTGCAGTGGTTTTATGGGTAACGATTTTAGGGGTCCTCTTACGCTTTTTGCGCGTCACGGCAGGCGGCGGTGCCGGTTGAGTTCTCCGTCTCGGGGCAGGGGCCGGGGTCGTTTTCTTCCCCTTTCCTTTCCCTTTGCGACCTTTCTTCGCTGTAGTCCAATCGGAGGCCTCTTCGTCACGGGAAGCATTAGCCTGCGGCTGCGAGACAGGAGCATCAGTGGAGACGGCAGCCGTGGTCTGGCGGCGTGATGTGGCCATCGGTTTCGTCGTTGGTGCATTGGTCGCAGGCTGACGGCGCGGCGCAGCCGTCGGTTTCGGCATTGGGGCAGGGCCCATAGCTGTGACAGCTGCAGCTGCCACCCTCCTTTTATCCCCTGCTAGCGGCGGTCGCAGTATTGGCGCAGGGGGTAGTCGAGACTCAAAATCTTCGAGTCGGGCATTAATCATCCCGCCAAGAGACACAAGGAGGTCTCTCCTTACATCCTCTAGTAAAGCCGCGATCTCCGCCTGAGCGTCCGGTTGTTGTTGGACAGGGCCTGCATTTCGCTCTGAAAAGGCAGTACGGAGAGCCTTCATCTCAGCTCTGAGGATATCCATTTCGTGTTTAAGGCGCGCGTTGTCAGCCCTCAGTCTGCGCGTCTCCTCATCCGCTGAAAAGGTCCCCAGATCTTCGACTGCCTGGGAGATGGCCAAGAATCCGAGGTTGATTTGTTTCCGGATTGTCCCCTTAAGGTTTGAGGACACCCGGGAAGCCTCACGGATATCTTGAACTCCCGCAAGTGCCTTGCGTACCAGGTCGTCTCTAGTGTGTATGCTTACAAGTTCCCTCTCTTTGGCTCTGGGAATCGCAGCTCGCGGTTGAGATTTTCGGGGAAGGACTTCACCTTCTAAGGCCGCCTTATCTAACCTATAAAGGTCCGTCTTTGCTTTCTCCAGCCCGGTTGAGTGCACGTGACCTCCGCGACCTCTTCGTGAAGTATTCATCTTATTAAGAGAACATCTTCTCATCTCCATGTTCTCCTCTTCAGAGTTGTCAGAATGACGCCTCTTTTCTCCAGTCAAATTAACAGATGGGAGAGAGGAGTCGGAAACATTACCTGCCTCTTTAGCCATCTCTTCCATCCATTCCAGGTCTTTTTCCCTGACCATGTCTTCAAAGTCAAAGAAGTTATCAGGTATGTCGGTGTCCGGTAATCGTTCGCCATGGTCGTCGGGTTTACGAGGGTCAGCACTGGAATGCTGACCCACGATGCAAGAGGTGCCCCCCCCCCAGAATACGAGGGGCTGCCCGCGTCCGAGGACGCGGGGAGGGATTCTCCGGTCTCTGCGAGACCGGTACCCTCCTGGGGTAGTAATTTTTTGCCAGCTTGCATTGTGTGCAGTTTAGGGCCTCGCACAGCCCGTTTGCGGTCTTCCTACCACGTTCTCCCTACAGGCGCCGCGCACCTACCGCGTATAGGGGGCGCTCTTTTTTAGGGAGTATTTAGTTCCCCAGGTCCGCGCTGAGCCTATGAAGTGGTTATCCCGCCACTGGTTCGGTAGCCTTAAAAACTAACCTAACCTAACTTAACCTAACCTGTTCCCCCCCAGTGTTTGGTTCGCGGGGCTTTCGCCCTACCTCAGCTCAACTCGATTGCAATAGACAAATGTCAACTTTGCAAGCGAGATGAGTCAAAGTATTCCTCTATCCACCACCCGAGGACGCGCCACGTCGGACTACACCTCGCCGCCCACTCGGACCACCGAGCAGGTCCGTGGTAGAAGATTGTACCTAATCCAACTGCTTTTTACTATAATAGTTATGTTGTTATCAGGTTCCCACTACGTGGCATAAAAGTTATCACCGGAGTTAAGTTAGTTTTAGCATAACAGACTAGACCTAATCGGTTTTCGCCGAATGGTAATTTGGCAGAAATCTTATTTGGCGTAATATTTAACATCTCGAATGAGTTAGACCGAAATTTAGTTCGATACTATTATTATGTTATGAATGAACGATTATTTTGACGCATAATTCTATTTAGCATAATTTTACTCGGCATTATTATGGCTTGTCCGAAACTAACTTGGCAAACTTACAAACTTAGCTGCTACCAGAAAAGTAGGTTACTTTAGGTTAGAACTGCGACCATAAAAAAACGAACTACGACTAGAAATTTAAAGTAGGTTAGGTTAGGTTAGAACTGCGACCATAAAAAAACGAACTGCGACTAGAAAAGTAGGTTAGGTTAGGTTAGAACTGCGACCATAAAAAAACTAACTGCTACTAGAAAAGTAGGTTAGGTTAGGTTAGAACTGCGACCATAAAAAACGAACTGCGACTAGAAAAGTAGGTTAGGTTAGGTTAGAACTGCGACCATAAAAAACTAACTGCCACTAGAAAAGTAGGTTAGGTTAGGTTAGAACTGCGACCACAACAAAAACCAACTGCTACCAGAACTTCTTCGCAAAACGTTATGACTTTTATGCTTATTTAATTTATGCGTAGATATGAAGTAAGTAATTTTCGGAGGAATGTAATTCTGCGTAATCTAACTATGCGACTTCAGATTCTGCGATAATACTTTATGCGCTAAGCCTAATTATGGCTATATAATCAAATCAAATCAAAATATTTTATTGTTTAACTGTAGGTTAACATGCGAGATGTTACATTATTGTGTGTCAATTCCGCTACAGCCTACCATAAAATGGTGTACAATGAGGGTGTTAAAAATACGGAAATTTCTTTAATATAAAGACAAAGAAAAGGGAGTATTTTATAATATTCAAAAAGTTACTGACAAGAATCTCTTTGAGAAATTCCACCATGTGCCCTTAAGCAACGCTTCTGTATTCTAAATGCTTTTCCGTTCCTTCGGAAAACAAAGTTCATAGAAAAGCTTATCTAAATTAATGAATGTATTGTATGCCATCACAGAACTATATCGAGATAGAAGGAAAGAGTGTATGTACCTCGCTTGCCGAAACGACGACTAAAAATCGTCGTTGCTCGCCGCGATGCTCAGTCCGTTCTCGACCGCATTCCGCGTGTGACATTGAAGTGTAAAAACAATAATGGCCCCTTGCTCGATAGTAAACTGTTCTAACACCGCCAAAAAACTCGGAGCTGTAAATCAAGATGTTTCCTTTCATCGGTTAGTACTCTTTACCCTAAAATATATGTTATTAATTATAAAACATTTTATTTTTTTGCTCAGTTTAATTTTCTTAGAAACAGTAGCGGGCGACTCTGTGTATAATGCTACTTTTCCACTGCGGCTTTAATTTGACGCGCCAGACTTGGCAAGGATTGAAAACCAGCAACGATAATAAACAATCCAGACTATCGAGCACTTGTCGAGACGCGTTCAAGGTTGATTTCTCATTTTTGTCAAAAGTAAGATAAATAGTATTGTACCCTGCGATTTTCAATGCCGATTTCTTAGTCGATTAAAATGGATTTTGAAAACAGAAAGAGTGGTAATTATTTTTTAAACCTACTATTATGTAGCCGTGCGATGATATACCTAGTAGTCAATGGTGACTGTGACATAAACGATAGATATATTCACTAATACTCCCAGGACATTGCCTCGCATTGATAAGCCTTTGTGTAATGCCAGATGCTTGTTAATCTCCAACAATGAATATTTTTGGTTTCAAAATGCACACGTTATTGGTGTTTTCCCGTATTTTTGAGTAGGACCTCTCTTTTCTTATATGTATATCATCGTTAAAATTTATATTCTGGCCAATATATTAATTGCTGTCTAGTTGGAGTCTGATGAGGGTTTAGTAAAAGTTGTTAATTTCTTTATTAGCGTTTGTAAGTTCCGAGTTCAGTTCAGCAATGCCACTTTCCTAACTCTTTAATGTGCGTTATATCCGTATAAATCTTTGTCCGATCAGACATTGCAAAGCTTTGTTTTTCATTACCGGTTAGGTTGAAGATGGCGTGATGTAACTTTTGTTACATTTTACGGTAAGTGTTTAGTCTGGTGTAGTTTGATTACATAAAGACAAATATTTCTTCGTTGGTGGTAATGGTTTCTTGCACACATCTTTCAATAAAGTTATTTTTTGTGTGAGACCATCTATTTGTCTGCGTAAGTTATTATTTTCCAGTTGAGTGTTGCTTAATTCATATTGTGTAATTTCTAAAACATTTCTTAAATTTTCTATTTCTTTATTTAATTTCCTAATTAAAACCAATTCATTTACAACCTCAACGCTGTTGGATAAATTGTGCATGGACTTAAACGAAGTATTAGTTGATTCGTCACTATGCAACATCTCGCATGTTAAAGATCGAAATAATGCGGTTTTATGCTCGCTTAAAGTGTTGTTTACGTTACTTTCGATATTTTGTGGTGTTTGTATTTTGTTGCCTTTTTCTCCCGTTCCGGGGGTAGATGTTTGGTACTCTTATAAGAGCTGCATTTTTTATTTATCTTTGATGGCAGTATAGGTGAATTAATAGAATTATCATCATGCGGTTTGTCAAGACAGACCTGGCATCTCCATAATGCTTTACTCTCAGTTTTCATGACATTATAAAAACGTTTCGTAGACACACTAGTACAACTCAGACAGTATGTTTGCTTACAAAGAGATCATACCAAGAACTCTCTTTTAGGTAACTGAGTCGTGCGTCGATCACACCCTGCCATTTTCGCAATATTTATTTATTAAATATTATCGCCAATAACAATAACGGAACAACTCATGCCCTCTCTCGGTTTGACAAGGAACTATTATGAATGAGCATAAGTTAAAATAATGTCTTTCAGTGACATTGCCCTCTCTGTAGGTTTACTATATACCACTAGATGGCAGTAAAAAAAAACTTGCTAAATGTTAGAAACAAGTATTTATTTGTAATAATTATAGCGATAGTAATGTTATTATTTTGTTTACCACTTTATCATTTCCAGTAGGCCATTATTGCACTCAAGATGATGTAAACAGTGGCATTTTAGCGCCCTCTTTTCGCCTTTATTGTAGCGACTTATTCAAAATGTTGAGTTTACACTTTTTGAGTTATACCACAAACAATACAAAATACAAATAAAAACAAATGCATACAAAATTATCCAAGAACAGAGTGAACTGCTATAATCTTATAATCAGTATAAATTTTCACAATGAATACGTCAAACGGGGACTAGTGTCAAATAAGGGAGTGAACTCACCGACGCGTAAAAAACGGTGACGTTGCGTAAACAAAAGAATGGGTTATAGTAATTACATGGCGTCAATTTTGACGGACCGTAATTTACGCAGAGCTCCGGAGTGGTCGCTCCCATAAAAGTACAGTCCGTGAGCTCTTAAAAAACCTTCGGGTTTCGGAAGAAATCGAAAGGATTCGTGTAGTAGAAAATGACAATATTGTCTTTCTGACTTACTCGTAGTATAGCAATCCATCACGCGAAGAGTGCACTCGTTGTGTTTTCATTGATTTATATAGAGCAGTTAAAACTACCGCTTACTTATTTATTTATTATTCGGAAATAAAAATAAAATAATAATAATATTAATAATAATAAATTTATTTTCATGGGGAGTCAACTTAACCAGGGTATTACTGTAAATAGCCCATCACGGGAAATTGGATATATGCTTCTTTTTTTTTGAAGTTGAAATTTACAAGAAAGGTGTTGACTGTAAATTTAATAAGGTTTAAGACTGAGTTATAGAAGCAACGGGGATTTTGAAAAGTACATTAAAAAACGGTTAAGTGCGATTCGAACTCGCGCACGAAGGGTTCAGTACAATTGTCGATAAAAACGGCAAACAAATATTACTGTTGTATGGGAAATTTAATTACTATTTTTATTAAACAATTTTTTCTGTGAATATTTAAGCGTCTACCTGTTGTTGTTATTAATAATTTCGAGCAAAACTGAGCAAAAATATCACGTTTGTTAAATATACATTTTATGTTGTTTTTTTTTAGTATCTGTTGTTATGGCAGCAACAGAAATACATCATTTGTGAAAATTTCAACTGTCTAACTATCGCGGTTCATGAGATACAGCCTGGTGACCAGACAGATAGACGAACGGACGGACAGCAGAGTGTTAGTAATAGGGTCTTGGTTTAGCCTTTGGGCACGGAACCCTAAAAAACGAAGCAGACCAAAAAAAAACATTTAAAACACCCAAGAGAAGTAGACCTAAAAGGAATTGTCTTTGATCTGGGCAGTTTTGATTACGATGTTATCAGAAGAAAGGTTTATAACTGAAATCTAAATTTAAAGAGCTGCCAAATTAATGGAAGCAATTTCAAGGCATCTACACTGACATTAAGAAAAATTGTACGGAAAATGGGCTTTCGGTACTGTAAAACGACGGTTATTATATTAACCGTTATCATGTATAATATAAATTGTGGATTCGTTTTTACAACAAAAAAACACCCTTTGATATCAAGATAACACGTTAGTTTATTAGAAAATACAATTATTGTAATGAGGGCGCCACTAGACGATCGGCACCTTAACCCTTTAACCGTCAAACTCAAATTATCAATTATCATCTAGACGGCAATCGTTACTATGGCCAAATATGTAAAAACAAATTGATTGTTTACGATAAAAAAATGATATAATAAAATAAAAAATGTCTGTTGTTTTTATTTTAAAACTAGCTTTCCGCCCTCAAGTTCGTTCGCAATAATTTGGTAAAAGGTAAAAAGGACAGTTCTTTAAAATTTTAAATGTTTTTCACACAGCTATTTAACATTATTAAGCAATTTTGAAATAGAAACCCTTTAAAAGAGTAGGACCACGCCAAAAAAAACATAAATGTGTTCCTTTATCAGCAGATCAAGTATTATCCACTCATAACCTATCAGCCTGTACAGCAATGCAGAGAACATGTCCTGTTGCCTAGTTTAGATTACGGGTGGACAACGACATTGTTTATCATTTTATCATATAAGAATTGTTTTTTTATATATGACGACACAAACATTTTGATGCAAGTGCTGTCAAACAGCGTAATTAATTACCTTTCCACGTTCCAATGTCTGAAAAGCTTTTTGTAGGACTCAATAAAGCATTTCTTTGTATACCACGTTGGTGGTTCTACTGTCTGGCGCTAAAATAACCAGGCTGCTGCCTGAACTAACCCTAAAATCCGAAGGTTTTTTTAGTAGCTCACGGACGTAGCTATTATTGAAATTATTAAAATGACAGTCACCCGGGGTTTGAGTTGCTTAGTAAAAAAAGGACTCAAGTGACACAAAACTTTAAAACTTAGGTAATTCTTACGTTGGAGTATGGAATAGAAGGATTAAAGTCCCTAGCCTATGACAAAATCTTATCCCGTTGCCACATGACATCAATCTATGAGGAGACTGTCAAACGTAGGTCGTATTAAAAAAAAAACATAGTTAAAGGCTTAATGAAAACAATACCGGGCAAGAGCATGTCGGACCATGCTCAGTTTAGGGTTCCGAAGCCGTCTTCAAACATAAAAAACAATATCGGGCAAGAGCATGTCGGACCATGCTCAGTGTAGGGTTCCGAAGCCGTCTTCAAACATAAAAAACAATACCGGGCAAGAGCATGTCGGACCGTGCTCAGTGTAGGGTTCCGAAGCCGTCTTCAAACATAAAAAACAATACCGGGCAAGAGCATGTCGGACCATGCTCAGTTTAGGGTTCCGAAGCCGTCTTCAAACATAAAAAACAATACCGGGCAAGAGCATGTCGGACCATGCTCAGTGTAGGGTTCCGAAGCCGTCTTCAAACATAAAAAACAATACCGGGCAAGAGCATGTCGGACCATGCTCAGTGTAGGGTTCCGAAGCCGTCTTCAAACATAAAAAACAATACCGGGCAAGAGCATGTCGGACCATGCTCAGTGTAGGGTTCCGAAGCCGTCTTCAAACATAAAAAACAACAACTACGAACTGATTTTCTATTTAAAGTCTATTGGTGCCGTCCTAGATGATTTTAGTAGGTATAAACACTAATCGCCTGTATCTCAAAAACCAATGAGTTGTAATTAGTCGTGATAGTTTTGCTTTAAAATTTGTTATATGTTCTTTCAAATAAGTTTTTTTTCTGATTTTTAGTATTTGGAGTTTTGGCTGTGGGGGGGGGGGGGGAGACACTTGAGTGTAACAAAAATGAGCGCTTTTAGCCTAATATTTCATAAATGGATTACTTAATCGAAATACTGTTTTCACGAACCCCTAATATTTTTAAAAGACCTGTCCAACAACACCTTACTCTATATGGAAGACGAGAAAAAATAATACATCCACACGTTACGTGTAGGGGAGGTACCCTAAAAATATTTGTTTTTCTATTACATTTTATTATACCACTTTGTTGGCGTGACTAATATGCATATTCATGCCAAATTACAGCTTTGTAGTACTTACTTAGTCTCTGCGCTAGGCTGCGGACGGACGGACGGACGGACATGGCGAAACTATAAGGGTTCTTAGTTTGACTACGGAACCCTAAAAATCACGATCACTTCCTTTGTGTAACGAAAGTCAGTCATACGAACTATACATGGGTAACTTTCGTTACGGAATTAAGGAATCAATGAAGTTTTGTTTTAATTAAAGCCCTTAACCATGTACAATTTTTTTTAAAACGTGCATGGAAGTTTAAGTTTAAGCTGGGAAGGCAGTCAGTCGGTGAATGTGTAAATATGTATGAATTATGGATCGTATACAGGACCTTGCAAAAGTTGACGCGTTTGTCGAAAATCCAAGTTTTCGAACTTGCAGTGCTGCCGCGGGCTCTTCCTTGTCCATGTGTTAAGTTAATTAAAGCGTGCAGAGTCTTGAGTTGACCTGTTGAACAAATCCAAAAATGGAAATATCCGACCTTATGCAAGGTAAAATGTGTGATTTTACTGAACTAGTAAGTTTAGCTACAGAATAAAGAGCACCTAAGCATATTATTTCCACCCATGTGAAGTAGGTCATACAATCGTATGGTGTCAACAGATTTAATTACAACCGGAGTATTTAGGGGAGGGGTGCCAAATTAGTATTTTGTAATCATTGAAGAAAAATAATTGTATTATTTTTATAATTTTCCATGAATAAATTTTCCAGCTCTACGACGCAGTATACCTACCATTAAACTTGAGGTACTTTTGGTTTCAAATGTTCAAGTATTTACCTACACGCATTGGTATTACAGAGTATAGATTTATTACGTTACGAGTAAATTGCGATTGAAAATAGATAAATATGTTCAATTGTTTCACTAATGAAAGATGAACAGATACTGATTTGGCTTAAACATTGCAAGAGTGGTTAATGGGTCTTTTAAGAATGTTTTACTTGGGCGCGGCAGTAACATATCTCCTTCTTATTTATGTATAAGTATGTAATACCAGTATCATTGACTACACGACATTTTTTGGTTACCAGATATTTGTGTTGATTTACATGTGCACTATTTTACCATCGTAATTAATATTATTGAAAAATTAATGAGTGTCCACTATGGACTTTAGCTAATGAGCGTTGAGTAGTTTGTGTAGCTAGTGAGAATGGCTATAATAGACAAAGTGACGATGATTAACATCCGTGCCAATTTGACCATTTAATCAGTCTCCAAACAAACGATAGACGCTCTGGTGCCTTTGACGTAGGCCGGCCGCGCCTCAAACGTTGACCTCAGCGCTGTTTAGTCATATTGGTCTGGGATTCATTGATTGAAGGCAGAAGCCAGATAATGTAAGGCTGCAGATCGGTGCAGCAGTAAAACAGATGCAAATCATGAAGTTTTTTTTATTACATCCAAACCAATCATAGGTACTTATAAAAATATTACACTGAGGGGTAAATAAGGCATTTAGCATATTCGAGTCTTATTGGTACCGGTATAGTACCGGTATAATATCCGTATTCCTTAAAAAAAACCGGCATCATGAGTACGTGTACCTAGCCGTGTTACCGTAGCCGCTAGTACCTTGGATACCGGTACCGAGACTGGTACATTTCTCACACCAAGGTCACAGTACCAGTTCTCGAAAATACCGGTATTTCCAGCCCTGATTGTAACGCGCAAAATATTTTCTTATTATAATAAGAAAATAGTTTGTAATATTATTGATATATCAATGATATTATGAATTATAATATTAGTAATATATAGAAGAGTAGATACGTCCCTAGCGCGCGGAAAATAAGACTATGCCTACACTTTGTTGTCTTTGATCGCAGCCGTTGTCGAGCAATCAGGGCCTTGAGTGTAAGATGCTGTTCACGCGGCAAATCGTCTCGAACGCATTTGCGTCCATGATATTTATATGAGAAACGCAAACGCGTTCGAGACGTTTCTTGCATTAGCAACGACTAGCACTAAGGGCTCAGATGACGTGCATGTTGTAACAGTTTCCGCGAGCCATAAATATATAGTTTTAGTGTCGAAATGTCGTCGTGCGTATTAAAATATTGATCGAATTATGCAAGAAAGGTTAATTAAGCCCGAGGCACAATAATTCGGCCCAAAATCTTTTTTTTTGTTAAGAACGGTTTTTTCAATGACCTTCTATACACATGGACAAAATGACGTCTTACAACAAAATAGCCCAAACATGGCTTGCATCTTATTTCACCATATGAAGCTTCGACTTGCAATATCGGTAAAGCCTGACAAGATTCTATTTGGCCCTATTTCAATACAAATTTATATGAAAATAGGGCCAAATAGAATCTTGTCAGGCTTTACATTGCCATTGACACACCAGTCCTTTAAAATGTTGTGTGCCATTAATAAGAAATGTAATTACATCATGCAGTCGAAGCTACATAATGTTGATTTTTTAGAAGCTGACTGGAACAAAGTAGCAGTGTTTTTTGCCATTTGGCTATGGAACCCTTTAAAGAGCTACTCTATTGTTTTATTTTCTATGTTCTTGTCACGTCATTTTAGCTGTTTATTTCTAACGCGCGTGAGAGAAAGACATGAGAATACTCGACAATAGTTGTCAATCATTGATATTTATTTGACATGACATTTGAGATAAGAAATTTATTGTAAATTAAATATCTTTCATAAATAAAATTAACTTAACGGTGGTAAGTAACACCATCTCTTTTTTAGCCTTTACGGTATTATGTCGGCACTTTTTGATAGCACACTTCGGCATCCTTACGGCTTTGCGATCAACAGACGACTAAGGTATGCTAAAACCGCCATTAAGCACAATTTTGACGCCGCGTGTTTTGCTCGCTGATGCGAAGTCCTTTTGTATAGAATTTCATTGGTTTTTTTAATAAAACTTAGCGCCAAGAAGACGTCACATGAAAAGGACAACCATATTCGTCCGATGACAGGAGCAGTGAGGGGAAAAAGCACGCTAGGGTGGACTGGTCACGGTTGTAATAGTTTTGCTTTTATCGCTCATATCATTGCTCCAAGAATGAAACAATAATACAGATTAAAGATTACTCTTTTGGTTTAACGTTTCATTTAAAGTAAATAATGTAGGTAAATGCCATGCAATGTCAGCGTGGCATTACTCATTTTGCGTGCTACTGTTACAACCGTCCTTATACCGAGGCCGGTTGTAACAGTGATGGGGGACGGTTGAAACATACCCAAAACAAGTCATTTCAATGAGTTTTATTACAAAACCAAACATATTTAACAAAGTTAATATATACACCATTATTATTTGGAATACGGTACATTTTTAGTCCTATGATTAGTTTTTCGTTTTTAATATCACATATAATCAAGATGAATACATGTGATATGAAGTGACGAGATGAAAGTGACAGGGAGATATGGAAGAAAAAGACATGCTACTCCGACCCCAAACCCCAAGTAAATGGGCTAAGGGCAAGAAAATGATGATGATGAATGATGATAATCAAGATGAATAAACTAAACACTAAAAAAAAACGAAGAGACTTACAAATTCCAACAAAAAGATATTTAACTTTATCTAGAACAATTCGATCAATTCGAATCAAATTAGTTTAAGATTTTCTGCTGCTTGTCGCAACATTTTCCACTTTTCGCTTCATTTCTGTTTTCTTGGCATCTACAATCAATTATAGTAGATTATTCAACCAGGGACTAAAGTAAGCCATTAAGACACGAGATATTTATCCACCTAAGCAAAGCGAGGAGAATGAAGTTCGAGTGTCAGAAAGAAGAAACACTATAATTTTCACTTCGGTTGCGAGAACAAAAACACTTCTAAGACAAATGTTTTATTAATATATTTTTGTCATGTCAACTTCATGTTGGTTTTGCATAGTATTTTTGAGCATATAATATATATACTTACTCAATACTGATGAAGGCAGGTACTATCGTCGAATTGTGTATTAAACACAGCCTTACCCAGCGTAAATGAACTATTTTATTTCTCATTCCTCCAGTGCATAAAGATTTGGTAAGCTTTCAGGTAAATGGTACGTGTTTTTAGCGGCAAAAGATTCTGTAGGTACTCATTATTTAGCTTTCTGCTTCGCACTCATGTTAGGCGTAAAGTTTATTTCACTTGCACTGGATGAAGACATTTTTAAGGGTATTTTGCACGAGATACATTTCGTTAATTCACAATTACTGTACATGTACTAAGCTTAAAACCTCAAACAGTACGTAAGGCATAAATCTATATAAATCTTTTTTGTTTCGCGGTTTTATTTTGTACATTTTATCCCGATAGGAAAAGCAAAGAACACAGGTCGTACAGCCTATTCATAGTTCTTTTTAATTTATTCTTAGTGACGAACACTTTAGATTTGTATAAATGAAGGTGCTGTTCGGAATTAAATTGGCAACATGATCCAATTTAAGGCCAACATATACATCTGATACTTAGTCTATGGTTGAAACTTAAATTGCTAACTTGTTCAAGCAAAGTACTGTTATTTTTATTTACTTATTACAATAAATGTGTTAAACTTAGTTCATTAATAGATACGAAAAATAAATAGAGATTAGTAGATTGTTTATCAAAGAACACGAGACGATATTTAACCACCCGAGCAAATAGTTTTTTCGACTGTCATTGTAGCAACTTGGTCAAGAGTTAAATTGACTGTGAGAAAATAAAACTTAAATTACAATAGTTTTAACATAAAAACACAACTTAATAGCATTTTTACTCTTCACACGTTTTTGGGGTTAACATAAAAGACCTCGCCGGTGGCGGTTGCATGCCCAGCCCCACCCTGCCCTCCACTGGCTCCACCGCGCACGCCGACGACAAGGGTGAAATCATCAAACGGCAAAATGTATCTGGTTGTTTGTGGCTTTTCAAGGCTTTTATAAGGAAATAAAAAATAAACATTACTTTAGTCCCTAGTGACTAAAATGTCACTTTGTCTCTAGGGATTAAAATCATCACTTAAGTCCGCCTGTACATGGCTATTATAAGTCATTTTAGAGAGAGAGAAGTGAAAAATATATTACTCTTGTTACAACCGTGCCTACAAACATTTTTACAACAGTAACGAACCCCTTCTGCGCCAGTAAAACGGAACTAAGTGCGAGATAAAATAACCTACTCAAACTAACAATTAATTACCAAAACGTCGCACTCCAGCGGGCAATTTGCGGGCACGTCAGTAGGTACTCGTAACAGTTACAAAAAAAAAACATTTTTATTTACAAGTATTTATAAGTTTATCTTACCTAATATTTAATCCCGTTATGTCGTAAGAACGTAATATCAAAATAAAAACTATGTCAATTTATCAAAATAATGTACATACATAACGTCACGCCTTTATTCCCAGAGTGGGGTAGGCAGAGCAACAGAATACCAACAACTCTAAACTTGTTGATAATCTGTAACCACATTTTGCATTCAGGCTAAGATGTTTACCAGTGTATTAGTGACAGGTTGCAAGCCCATCGCCTAACAGTACTACAAGCCTTTATTCAAAATAATGTGTATTTAAATAATCCTATTTAATTTTACTAATACGGAACGAAGAATTTCAGACTACAAATAACGCGGCGACATTGGTAATAATGTTTATACCTGCTCGCCGCGCCCCTTTCCCTACAACGCATCACTCTCTTGTATATAGTTTAGGAAATATTCAAGTTGTTACAACCGTACCCAGTCTACCCTACCATAGAAAAACCATTACAAAAGCGACGCTGTGACTGAAACTAACGGGGTCGAATTATACGAAAATGTACTTTATTTATGGGCATTATCGCCAAAACTTGTACCTTTCGTATTTTCCGATGTCCTTTACGAAATTGTTAAATATTTAGTTTACAGTGGCACTTAACGACGTTAATTTGGTTTTAAATGTTTCTCTATTAGTTTGTCTTACGAATTAATATGCTAGGAATACGTAAAACATTAAGTATTTCTCAATAAACCGATTTAAATTGTTACATTTTTTCCTTGTAGTACTGTCCCCTAAGTAAATTTAAATCTTTGACTCGATTTTTTTTCGTACAATTGGTCGTAGCCTATATGTAAATTGATTTACAATGCAAGATTTACCTTTCCTCTATACAAATACGGTTTGATTTATTAATGATAACCGCAATAATTTAAACTATTTTGCTTTTTAAACCTGTCCCGGCAAAACTCAACAGCGGACATGTCTGTGTTCCGTGACCGCAGTTTTTTAGAATTTCGTCATAATTTTGTTCTAAGAAGGTAGTTTTTTTCCTTTGAAACTGGTAATACTGCAATGGGACGTTGAAAAATATGATTGTCTGTGGTAAACGATCAGCCTTGAGCACAGTGAGGCGAATGCTGGTTCAGAGCGGAGCGTTTTTTCAACGCCAAGTCCGGTAAGTTAGTTGAAGATTTCTCAGGATTTAGACATACATTGTATGATATTTTATTGTTAATACTGCTGTTATTTAACTGGAAAAGGATTGATTGGTAAATATTTAGATTCAAAGCAATATTTCAATTATTTTCGATAAGTATATTTCTTCGAAGTACCACGTTTTCCGTTACCTCCCGTCCGTGACCAACACTACGGTATCGTATTGACCGGACCAAAAAAGTAACGGACAGGAACCATAAAGAAGGTGCTATACAGAGATCACTTTCTCATAAAATACTATTTATTTTATGAAAAAAATTCATTTAAGTTTTATTCACCGATTCACTCCGGCGAAAAAAATGCGTCGCTATAGGGAAAAAATAAAAAATGAGAACTATTCTGTTAGCCTCTTTTACACTTCATCTATGTTTTACTATATCTATGGTGTAAACGTCCATCTGACACCGCTCTGTTAGACATAAGAGTAGATCATAACCATGAAGCAAGAAGCTTACATATGACACTGGAGATCGCACGGCGAACAACGCTTTGAAGCCAAGAAAAGTGACCTCGAATGACGTCGCTTTTGCTTTTTGTCCCATTCTTAAAAACATAAGCGACGTTTTATGCCCCTTTCTTTTTGGTGAAAAGAAAGGGACAGAAAATATAAGCGACGTCATTCAAGGTCACTTTTCTTGGTTTCAAGGCGTTGTTTGCCGTACAATCTCCAGTGATATATTATAAACTTTTTGCCAAGAAGCTTACATATGACACTTGAGAACGCTTCGAAGCCAAGAAAAGTGACCTTGAATGACACAGCTTTTGTTTTTTTCCCTTTTTTTAGGATGAAAAGAAAAGGACACAAACATAAGCGACGTTTTTTCTCCCTTTCTTTATGATGAAAATAAAAGGACAGAAAACATAAACGACGTCATTCAAGGTCACTTTTATTGGCTTCAAGGCGTTGTTCGCCGTGCAATCTTCAGTGTCATACGAGTAGGTATATTTACTCGTAAGCTTTTTGATCATAACGAAAGGAAATGTGAAAATGCAAAATAATGCGCATTTGCTGCAGATATGTAGTGCCTTTGAATTAATTACAAGATGTAAATTTATAGTAATTATTGTTCGAGTTGTTTTGCAAACCGGCCGCATTATAGCTGAAATTCTTCGGCCACACTCCGACTCACGAGCAAACGACAACAGTTACCTGATTAAATTAAGTAACACTTTTTCCTAGTAATTTATCCAACTAGCCGCTAATTCTTCTTCTTCTTTTTTATTAAATGGCGGTCCACACAGTGTTTTCGCCAATGTCAAGTGAATAGAGTAAATCAGTAAACAGAATAAATCGGTCTTCCGGTAACCTTGGGGGAGGGAAGATGGCCGATTGAAAGATGTCCGGCTTTTGATTTTGATTTATTCTGTTTACTGACACACTATTCTGTTTCTATTCACTTGACATTGGCGAAATCACTGTGTGGACCGCCATTAATTAAAAAAGAAGAAGAAGAAGAACAGAATAAATCAAAAGTAAAAGCCGGGCATTTTTCAATCGGCTATCTTCCCTCCCCGATGGTTACCGGAATCGATATTTAACATTAATACTGGAGAAATCATGAATGACAATTCTAATTCTATCTACAGGGTGTCCGGGAGGTAGAGGCCAACTTTACATATGGCTGGATAGCTCATCTAAGGAATGTCCAAAATATTATAAATCATGTTAAGCAAAAGTCGCACCGAAAACGAGATATCTCAACTTTTCAAAATTATGGATATGCGGTTCCCTAATTCACCATTTTTGAGGCCACGAACACAGTTATAAGAATTTTTCAGTTTTGTGTGACATATCACAATATAATACCAAATAAAGCTAATTTAATTTGCTTTAAGACCTTTCTAACGAATGGCCGTTCTAAAGCAAATAACACGAATTTTTCGATGTTAACATAAGGATTTGAGCTAATTTTATTAGTTACAGAACTTATCGTGCGTGAGTCCTACCCTTACTAGGCCGGTGATTTAGTTTCTTGAGTGTCTGTGTAGCTAGGCACGACCACCAACATTGTCAGTCACAAAAACGGGCAGAGTTTATTGTTTCAACTCAAAGCTGGCCGGCCGCTACTGGGCTCGAGTGTTGCGCTAACCGCAATAACGACTTACTGCTCTGAAAACAAACAATTATCGGTGTTTGCTTAGTGGTTGTTAAACAAAGTATTTTACATCGTCTTGCTAACAAATTTGACGTTGTTTTGTTAACACGGAGGCAGTGAAAAATACTTGGTTGGTAGTATCATTTTGTTACCAAAATATATAATTATGGCTAGCACAAGTGGTATTTTCTCGCTTGTCACTTAGTTCGTCTCTTCTCTATCGTTACTGACTAGATAGAAAGGGAGATCCGAGCGACAAACAAGTCACGGACAACTTGTGCTAACCCTCCTGTTAGGGAAGAGTATACGTAATTGATTATGATGTATCTTATGTTATACACTTCTAAATATTTTTAGTATCTGGCATCTTTATTATGCTAACGAGATTGACTACATCTGGGGAGTCTGACCGGTTTAACCATCCGGCTTATTCCCACAATTCTTGTCAATTATTGATTTTTTTCTATATCATTAAGCATGTGTAGTCAACTAAAAAGAGACGTATCCGCTTTTGGATCTTATCACCAGAGGGCGGAATTTCTCATGGCAAAAATTGATATGTCATAGGAATAGAACGAAGTATTTTATCGACTATCGAGAAGTAGTTCTGATTCACGTAGCACAAGATCTTTTACCAAATAGAATTAAGTATACCTCCTGTCGATACATTACACTTAGCAAAATAATTTTCCAATATTAACAATGCCCTCTAGTAGCGGTCTTTTAGATTAATATAGTTTTTGGTAAATGTAGGTGTAGTTTTCATTATTATTGTGTCTATGTCTTAAATTTAGCTTTATTTTCATTTGTTATTTACCGTTAATAAAGACATGTGTTTAAGACAAAAATAACATAAAATTTACAAATTAAATCCTAAAACTTCACGTATTGTTGAAAACAATAACTAAATGCGAGTCAATAATGACATATACATTTTAATATAAAAGCAAAACTAAAATAACAAAGAGATTAGTGATTACACAATATCGATAACTGGAAAATTTGATGAAGCAAAATGTTCAATCCCTATGACATTTCAATTTTTGCCATGAGAAATTCCGCCCTCTGCTTATCACAATGCAATAAGGTGAAATTGTTTTCTTTTCAATTAGTTTCTTTTTTTTTGTTTAATTTGTAATTTGTTGCCATTATTTTTATTATGTGTAATCTTTGAACTGTTTTTTTTTTTCTTGTGATCGTCGAATAAATGTTTCTATTCTATTCTATTGTCAATAGTTGATTCATCTCTTTGTAACCGACTAATAATGATATTGTTAATTTATTCATTAGCCCAATAAATTTATACACTTATGTAACATAGCAAAAGATCGGTTAAGCGTATTTTTTTTAACCCAATTACACCTTAAGTACCATACTCGTATGTGCCTGATAATAAATAAGTATTACAAGATAGTGAACAATATTTAAAAAAATCTTTTTTATTTTAATTGAAACATTTAAATTAACAATTCGCGAGAAACGTAATTGTGGTTAAGTTTTAATTTGAAATGTATTTTGTAGAGCGTTCGATCTGTAATGGAGGGGTTCTTGCATCATATGGCGCCGCAGTTCCTGCACCCCGCGCTGCAGAGCTTTGGCTGCGGCGCGTTCCGGCCCATCGGCGGCGCCTTCCACCCACTGTACCCCGGCAAGGCCTTCGCGCGCCACCTGGGCGAGCAGTACGCGTTGGGCCAGGTCGGCCAGGCGCTCCGGGTGCGTACCGAGCCGCGAACTCATTCATACTGCCATTTCATTTCTAGTGTATTAAGATGAAATAAACGAGTGAGCGAAATGAGTTCGTTAATCCTAGAGCACTTTATGGAACAATCAAATAAAAAAAACTGGGCAAGAGCGTGTCGGACCATGCTCAGTGTAGGGTCCAAAGCCGTTAAGTACTTACTACAAACATTTATTTTTTCTACTTAAGTCGTTTGATGCCGTCTTAAATGTTTTTAGTAGGTATAAACAATTTAATCGCCTGTATCTGAAGAACCAATGATGTCTATTTAGTCGTGAAAGTTTTCCTTATTAATTCGTTATATGTGCTTTTATTTAAGTTTTTTTTCCAGATTTATAGTATTTGTAGTTTTGGCCGTAGGGACGGGACACACACACACACATAAGTCTAACAAAAAATAGTGCTTTAAAGCTTAATATTTCATAAACGGATCGAAAAACTGTTTTCACAAACCACCAATATTTTTGAAAAGACCTATCCAACGACACCTAACACTATGGGGTAGACGAGTCAAAAAAATACATCCCCACGTTATGTAAAGAGGAGGTACCATATACAGTTAGTTGCAAAACTGAGTCAATATTAGCACCTTAGTAGAATGTTAATAAGTCGATGACAATCAAAGCTATTTTCAAATGCTAAGTACAGAATAGTTATCCTTGAAGTAAGCTACAAAACTGCTGTATAAATAATTTATTTGTCATTTATATTTTTTTAAAGATTTTGAACCAAAACCTGTAAAAATTTAATTTATGTTTTATACTAGTAATTTAGTTTTCTCTATGGCAACCCCAATTAAGAAAACTATTTAAAATAGAGAATTCCATTCTTTTTAAAATGAGGTATCAACTGCTTGAATCAGGGACGTAGTTTTCTAGTTATTGCAGAATTTTAATCCCCTACCATAGTGAACTAACAACCAGTTTGTATGGCTAATTTGTCTCGGTGCAAAAGTGAACCGTGCACCGAACTAATGTTGCCAATTACTGCCACCAAAAGTATGTCCAATTTTAATAATTTTCTACTTATTTTAAAAAGGCTAAATTACTTTAATTTTATCAGGGTCCTTATTTTGGATTACCACTGAGAGAATTAAAATATTAGACGAAAAAAAAAAGTAAATTCAACAGTTTTTACGATAAAATTACTTAAAAACTGTAAATGACAGGTAAATCATTTGGTAGGAGTATTTATAACAAATTTCAAGGAGTACTTGTCGTATTAAACATTTAAAAATACCTTTAACTATCATCAACTTATTTACATTCTACTAAGGTGCTAATATTGACTCAGTTTTGCAACTAACTGTATATATTTTTTTTTTTGTACCATTTTGTTGGCGTGACTAATATGTATATTTATGCCAAATTACAGCTTTCTAGTATTAAGAGTCTCTGCGCTAGGCTGCGGACGGACGGACGGACATGGCGAAATTATAAGGGTCCCTAATTTGACTACCGAACCCTAAAAATCAATCAAATACGCCAAACACAAAAACAGGTTTCCTTCAAAAAAATAATTTATTATTTGGAAGTTCCTAATAATTCCTAAAATTACTTAAGAATATGTCCATTTTATCTCATGTTATTTAAATATGGTTAATTAAAAACTCATTATATTTAATATAAAAAAACGCATCTTATTCAAACACGACACTTTTGATGAGCGGTCAAAAATATTCATTATATCGTTTAGTATGTGTTGCATTC
Organism: Acleris holmiana; assembly: GCA_949316455.1. NCBI lineage: Eukaryota > Metazoa > Arthropoda > Insecta > Lepidoptera > Tortricidae > Acleris > Acleris holmiana. The sequence goes on along the minus strand of OX438762.1, from coordinate 60,739,471 downwards.
TTGTGTTTTGTTTTTTTTGGCCGTATTTTTCCCATTTTTTCTTATTTAATTGTCACAGGAAATGCTCTAGGATTAAACAATCGTTTATTTCGTATCTATACCTCATATGAGGCGAGATATTTCGCTTTGTTTCGATAGGGTTGGCAGCAATCAACGTTCACATAGATTGCTGTAAACCCTAAAATCTTTATTAAAAATTACACCATTTTTTAGCTGTGTCCTGTCGGTGAAGTTGCACCTAGTGTCATCCCTACTTGTTTGTTCACTTTATCCAGGGACACACTGTATACAGATGTCGGGAAGATAGTGGCTTACTTTACATAGCTGGATAGCTCAGCTAAATATGATAAATCATGTTGGATAAAAGTCGCACCAAAAACGAGATATTTCCAATTTTAAAAATTTTGTTCATTCGATATTCTGGACAACTTTTTTCGATGCCATGCTCACAGTTATATATTTTTTCAGTTTTATTCACTGTGAAAGAAAGCTGATTAATTTGACTTTAAGACCCTTTTGACGGAATCAATAAATACTAAGCAATTTGTTTTATTTCACAAGTCAAATTTAAAGGTTAGGAATCTGAGTTTTTTTCCAGCAAGTTAGACAACGTACGGTGTAAAAAAAATACGAACACCTGTTGTACTGCTGCTTTCTAAAAAAACCTGTTTAATGGAGATTATAAAATAATTTAACAATTGAGTTTATTGACTATCGCAGCGAAGTAATTATTAAGTTTGTTCAACAAAGACTGAATACTATAAAACTATCAAATTTAAAGACGACGTTTGTTTCCGTTTAAAGTTATGTTAACTGGCTCTAAATATTTTAAAAGTAAGCTTACGTGAATGCGAAATACAATGAAACTATGATAAAAGGTAATAATGAATTACGTTTTCTTAAATTTAAAACAAGTTTTCAAATTGCTTGCCGCCAGCCCTAATGCAAGCTCGGCAGCGTTTCATAAACGACCTCTTGAGTTCGGAGGCATATCGTCGCTTACCTATTTGTCGGCTAGCTTTTGCGATGCGACTTCTCAGCTTTCCAAAGAGGCATTTTCACTATAAACTCCATTCTGATTACTTCATGTTAGTAAATACTGGCCACCAAACTTTCAAATCCAGATTGAATTAATTAGACAATTACATCGTTAGTTTTCTGTTTAAAAGAAATAATGTACGGCAAAATATTTCCTCTTTGGAAGAGCTGCGTAGTTGCGTCGCAAAAACTAGCCGAAGAATTGGTGAGCGACGATGTGCCTCCGAACCCAAGAGGTCGTTCATGAAACGCTGCCGAGCCTGCATTAGGGCTGGCGGCTAGCACTTTGAACACTTGCTTTAAATTTAAGAAAATTTATTTAGAATTCAGTCTTTGTAAGAAAAACTATATATTAACTTCGCTGCTATGTTCAATAAAATCAATTGATATATTATTTAGAATTTCCATTAAACAGGCCATTATTTAAAAAAAACAGTGTACAGGTATTAACACATTATTTTTACAACGTGCGGTGTCAAAGTTACTGGAAGAAACTTTAAATTTGATTTCAAAAATAAAAAACCGGGCAAGAGCATGTCGGACCATACTCAGTGTAGGGTTCCGAAGCCAATAAGTACTACAAACATAAAAATCAACAAGTAATACCTACTTTTCTATTTAAAGTCATTTGGTGCCTTCTTAGATTATTTTAGTAGGTACTAGCGACCCGCCCTCGCTTCGCTCCGGGTTGAAGTATTATACATATAAACCTTCCTCTTGAATCACTCTATGTATTAAAAGAAAACGCATCAAAATCCGTTGCGTAATTTTCAAGATCTAAGCATACATAGGGACAGACAGCGGAGAGCGACTTTGTTTTATACTATGTAGTGATAAGCGCTTTAATCGCCTGTATCTCAAAAGAACCAATGATGTCTACTTAGTCATGATAGTTTTCTTTTTAAATCCGTTATATGCGCTTTCATTAAGAGTTTTTCCATATTTTTAGTATTTGTAGTTTTGGCTGTATGGAGGGGGGGGGGGGGGACACATAAGTCTAACAAAAATTAGCGCTTTAAAGCCTTATATTTTCTAAACGGATTCCTTAATCAAAAAATTGTTTCACATACCCGTAATGTTTTTGAAAGACCTATCCAACGATAGCCACTATCTTCCGGATACCCTGTACATATAGAAATATTTTTGAGACTTGTACTTGTTGGTCCTCTGAACTGAACAGTGAATGTAAGGCTACATCACTGCTCGTCATTGAAAGCAGTATACACTAAACTTGCTATTGTATTTAATCTACATAGCAATATCTCTTGACTCTGGCTTCTACTTACTATTAAAAAAAACACTCTGCATTCCCAACGGTTGTGGGTGGATTTGCGGAACTTAGAGAACTTAGATAAAATAATATTTTATACTACACTTTGTTAGTAAGTGTATATTTACTACCCTAATAAAAGGCGTGAAAGCCGTTCATTAAACCTTCTCAAAAATCGATTTAGTACACATTGGTCAGATTCCTTTTTCGTCAGAATAAATTATAGCCAGTTTTTTTTCGGACGAAAACGGAATTACTTTTTGGACAGAAAAAACTTTGGTTATTTTTTATAATTTATTTATTTGTTACATTATATTATTTAATATTAGGCAGTGTCGACGGAGCTCCGCTTACGCGGAGCTCCTATTTCTGGATGGTTTGGCCCTCCGGGCCTGCTGCAAAACTAACATAACCTAAACCTACCTACGTATTCTATGGTCATCCGCGTATCAGGTAATATGTGTTTATTCTGACGATAGCGGAATCTGCTCGAAAGTCCGTTTTCGTCCGAAAAAAAACAGGCTATAATTTATTCTGACGAAAAAGGAATCTGACGAATGTGTACTAGACCCAAAAATCTGGCTAGTAATATTGAATGGGTTTTCATAACTGCCCTGTTATCAGGGCAGTAATATCGTACAAAATCCATTATTACCCCGATTTGCTTTTTTTTAATTCTAGATGCCGTTGTCAATCAACCCACTTGACACGAAAGTAAGTTGGACCATGCAAATCGGGGCCCTCCAGAGCAGCTGGACAGATTCTCACCTGGACAGATTCTCAGCTGGACAGATTCTCAGCTGGACAGATTCTCAGCTGGACAGATTCTCAGCTGGACAGATTCTCACCTGGACAGATTCTCAGCTGGACAGATTCTCAGCTGGACAGATTCTCAGCTGGACAGATTCTTAGCTGGACAGATTAGCAACTAGAAATGAATCTCCCTTAGACGAAGTCGCAGTTGGACAAAGTATAGTCAGGAAAAGTAAACAATAATCTAACTAATTTATGTCTTAAAATAAAAAAAAGCTAGGGAAAACAGTGCACTGACAAGTTATCTTATTAACTGTAGAAACAAAAAGATCTTAGATCTTTTAAACTACTTAACGGAATTTAATGCAGTTTTCACCAATAGATAGAGTGATTCAAGAGGGAGGTTTATATGTATAATAAATTCTGGTTTGTGTACGGGTGTTACAGAAAACTCATAATAAACCGAAACGAAGCGAGGGCGGGTCGCTAGTTATAAATAAGACATAATTGTAAAAGTATTTTTAGGGTTTTAGTTAATCAAAACCTATAGGGTACTTCCCGCTGTCATCATGAAATTTGGAAAGAAGCAATGTCTATAGCACAAGTAGAGGAAAAAATCCGAAAACCGTACATTTTTTAGTTAAATCTCAATAAAAAAATGCTATTTCAAAATCAAAATGATTTGATTATAGAAAACGGGGTGTCATATAAAAGGCTTGGAAAAGAAGATCCCCTTTATATCTCCGTGTAATAAAATGATTTTATTATTGTTATTTGTTGACTATACTTTGTCCAACTGCGACTTCGTGTAAGGGAGATTCTTTCTAGTTGCTAATCTGTCCAGCTGAAAATCTGGCCAAGTGAGAATCTGTCCAGCTGAGAATCTGTCCAGCTGAGAATCTGTCCAGCTGAGAATCTGTCCAGCTGAGAATCTGTCCAGCTGAGAATCTGCCCAGCTGAGAATCTTTCCAGCTGAGAATCTGTCTAGCTGAGAATCTGTCCAGCTGAGAATCTGTCCATCTGAGAATCTGTCCAGCTGAGAATCTGTCCACCTGAGAATCTGTCCACCTGAGAATCTGTCCAGGTGAGAATCTGTCCAGCTGCTCTGGAGGGAATCGGGGCGTATGAATCACCTTCTTTAACGCCTTTTGGCACGCAAACTGTATGGAGCGTTAAAATTGAAACAATTAAAACAAAAAACTTTTGTAACTACGGCTCTACTTTGAAATCCGTAATTCGAACTTCGGATCGTCATGTCACTTTTTGTAAATTAGTTACGCATCAAGAGCAAAAGGGATAGCAATAGACGAAGTTCGAATTACGAATTTCAAAGTAGCGCCCCTGTTTTATGGCGCGCTCGATCTTCCTCGAAAGAATTAAATTGTTACTTTTGTATTTTATTTATTTTAAAGTGTAGTAAAAAGCAGTGTATATCGCTCGAGGGTAAGTACAGATTACTAAACTCGTGTGGTTGCACACTCGATTAGTAACCCGTGCCTTACTCCCCTTGGTGAATAAACTACTATTTTAGCACTAGTTAAACGAAGTTGCTGCACGGTGTGTAATCGCGTTGTGTGCGCAGAGCGTGCGCGACGAGAGCAGCACGCCGCCGCTGTACCGGCACAGCTACGCCGCGCGCGACGACACCAGCTCGCCAGGCTCCGCCGCCTCGGCCTCGCCCCGGCCCTGCAAGGACGACGACCCGCCATCGGCAGTTCCTTGCACCGATTCCCACGACTTTTTTTCCCGTAAGTATAAGTCCTCATAAAGGAAACTTGTAAACAAGTTTCAGTGCCTACAAGTTGTTTTAAAAGCACGGCGGATATTTATATCATGTATGTATATGATGGATGAAATTTACATACATATAGCGCAGCGGCAATTACTCAAGAGGCTACATATGATCAAGTCGGTAGTGCTCTGCGATCTGGATCTCAATAATAAGAACGCCTGTGTGTCTATTCTTAGTATATGTATTTTATCTTGATCATATTTCCATGAGACTGTTAAACGTGAAAACACGATTAGAAACAAAATCCTCGATAAGATTAATTTTTGAAAATGACTCCTCCTTCGAATGTTTTGGTAGAATTTTCGAAAAAGGTTTATGTTTAACTATTATACCTTTTAATCACCGAGCCGCTTAGTTTGTCATCGAATGTGCCCCTGTTGCCGCCTTAACAAAGTAACCGAAAAAGACGTAATGCTTGCCACATTCGTTACGATAAATATTTATTAGTAATTTATATTCACCTCCGTTCCGTTGCGAAATGTTATTCTTTACACCACACTCTTTGAACAATAGACGTTATGATAATTAATCACGATTACCTATTTCTTTTTCGATGGCTTCAGAGGTATTTTGAAGTATTTTACAATCATTAAAATTCTATCTGTTGACATTACTGCATCACTATTATTTCTTATTTCTCTTATTTCTGACGTCATATGTAGGTTAGGTCACTTTGCCTTGTGTTAGACCGGTAGAATCTAGCATAATCTGACTGACGAGTGTTTAGAAATGGTAGATCAGGCACTTTTCTTAAGGTAACTATAGACAAAAGCTTGCAATGGAGTCCCCATATAGCAGCACTAGCAGGTAAATTAAGTTCGACAGCTTGTGCTGTTAGGAAAATAAGGCAGCTTACCAATATTGAGACAGCTTACTTAGATTTTTTAAGTATTTTCATTGTGTAATGTCGTACGGTATTCTAGTTTGGGGAAAAGCAGCTGATATACAGACTATATTTTGCTGTTACAAAATTTAATAAATTACCCAACGTTGTTTTAAAGTTACCATTTTCAGTAGGCACTTAAATATACTTCAAAAAGTAGTGGATGTCTAAAGCTTACTATAGGATCGAGGATTATCTAAAAGACAAAAATGGTAGGCCTTTTACTTATTTAATGTTGTCTTGGACCGTCATGGGTGAGTATAAATATTATTATTTAATTTATTTGCTCTTGTGTTTATTAGAAGTTTCGATACGTTTTCCTGCTTACCTACGCATGATATTTTTATTTTATATATCGGGTGATGAGGAGATAGGTGCAAAACTTTATGTATTTTGGAGAAAATTGCTAATTTAAGTTACTTTTCATTAAAGTTATGTGTAAGAAATCTAACAAATCATATTTTTAGTATCTTTTTTTTCTACCGGTCTAACACTAGGCAAAGTGAACCGGTTAGATTATTTTAGGTTATATGACGTCAGAAATAAGAAATAATAGTGATACAGTAATGTCATCTGATTTCAGTTTTATTCTTACCAGACATTTGAATTATCGAAATATAACAAAACTTTAAGAATCCCTTTATTTTGACGTTTTATTTGAATTATCGAAATATAACAAAACTTTAAGAAACCCTTTATTTTGACGTTTTGTACTGTTAGGCGATGGGCTTGCAACCTGTCACAAATACACTGGTAAACATCTTAGCCCGATTGTGCAAAATGTGTTTACAGAATTATCAACAAGTTTTTTGGAGTTGTTGGTAGTTCTGTAGCTCTGCCTACCCCACTCTGGGAATGAGGGCGTGACTTTATGTATGTATGTATGTAGATAATAAATCAAACCTATTTAAAAACATGTCTAAGAAGTTATTAATCTTTCTTTTAATAGTCCCAAACTAAGCTGTAGGCTTGTACTAGGTACTAGACAACAATAAAAATACTTAGATGGAGAAATAAACACTTAAATACATACAAAACATCCAAGACTCAGGAACAAACACTCGTGCTCATCATACAAATATCTGCCCCTACCGGGATTTAAAAAACCGGGACCGCCGGCTTTGGAGGCAGGGTCACTCCCAATCCCAACTAGGCCAACGTGTCAATGTGTCGTGTAAAACTATACGAAATCTTTAGTTTCAAGTTTATTTTCATCAAACTAAAGCAACAGTTCGGTTTTGTTGCTATTTAATGAACAATAAATTACAGCGGTTTATTTAAAAAAAAACAATAAAGTAAAACTGTAGAAAACTTAAATAATCTTGTATTTTTTTTAAAAGGATTTTTTCTTAATTAAAATGAAAAAAAATGAAAATGAAAAATATTTAATCAATCTCACACACAGCACCACCACCAACTTAAACTTATATCATGTTTGACATATTAATAGAAATATTGGGTGCGGTAGTGTGACATCGATATGGGTGTTCACTCAGCATTGTGTCGCGGCACTTGTTAGTGCTGCAACGCTGATATTCTGTGAAACCCAGATCGAGTGCGACAGCAACCGAAGTGTAACGCCTTCCCATAGAATATTTGACTGCTAGGTATAATTGTTTTCCTTATTTGGTAACACAAGTAGGTAAGTGAATTGTGTGAACGTCTGTACAGATAGAATCAAATTCCAATACACAAGATTTATGATATTATAATATTACCACTATACTACTATACTCTTAAGTTCCTCCATTCTCCTGTATATTTAAATACTGTTAACGTTTTTATTACATTCGTATGACATATACTATAAATATAAATACATGTTTAATTATCACTAAAGATCATTATTCAATTTAATAAAAATAAAAATAAAAAAAATATATAATAATGCTATAATATACTATAATATATGCATATTGCCACTGTTCGGACTGTCAAGGTTTTTCCTTTTGAATTTTTATTAGGTAGTTTTTAAACTGATATTTGAAAGTGCTAATCATGCGGGCATTCCTTATTGGAGGTGGTATATTATTCCAGCATTTCGTGGCAGCGTACCGAAAGCTGCCACGAAAGGCAGCCGAACAGTGTCTCGGGCAGAGCAACCTGGTCGCAATTCGAACTCCGCGTTGGGAAAACGTGAGCTTCTCGTATAAATACGGCGGTTGCCGACTATTGACCACCCCGAAGAGAAGGGTTGCGAAATGCAACGATCGTCTGGCATCCATCCTCATCAGGTTACTCTGGTTAAGGTAGGGAGTAACGCGAGTCCGTGGAGGGATTGGAAAACAGAAGCGAGCGCAGGCATTCTGTACACGCTGAATTAGCGTCTTCGAACGAGCCAGCAAACAGTCGCCAATGACAGTGTCAGCATAGTTAAGCTTAGAGAGTATTAATGATTCACAGAGCTTAATTCTTAGGTCAACACTTATATAATTACGTACTCGATACAGAACTCTTAAACGATAAAAGCATTGCCTTACAGCGTCTAATACGTGTTTCTCAAAACGCAACTCATCATCCATGAGCAGACCAAGATTTCGAGCAACCATGACCCGCTCTAAAGGTTTCCGGTCAAGCATTACCTCAAAGTTAAAATTACGCATATTATCGTTTTGACGTTTAGTGCCGATAAAAATATTTTTTGATTTTGTTGGATTAAGGAACAAACCATTAAGCATAGACCAAGAAGACACATGGTTAAGGTCCTCATTGATTTGATCAACTGCATGTGAAACATCAGTGAGCTTAAAGGATTTATAGATCTGAAGATCATCTGCGTACATGTGGTATTTGCAGTGTTGCAAGCACTTTGTGAGATCAGCAGTGTACAAAATGAAAAGTATTGGCCCTAAAACAGATCCCTGCGGTACTCCACGACCTAACAAAGCTTGCTCAGAAAAAATAATGGATCCAGATGCACTTACCAAACCCACACACTGAGAACGATCACACAGATAACTTGCAAACCATTTTATTGTATTAGAATCAAATCCATAAAATGACATTTTGGCTAGTAGAAGTGGAATGTTGATTGTATCAAACGCGCGAGAAAAGTCCAAAAGTACAAGAAGAGTTCCTTCACCCTCATCTTTAGCGGATAGAATGTTGTCTATCACATCCAATAACGCAGTTGCTGTGCTTCGCGCCTTCCGAAATCCCGATTGCCTCGGTGGCAGTATATTGTTATCCTCGAGATATTTGGTCATCTGCTTACACACAACTTTTTCAAGGATTTTCGATAGACAACACAAAATGCTGATTGGTCTTAAGTCCTCGAAGCGTGATGGATTAGAGATTTTAGGGATCGGGTTGACAATGGCAGATTTCCAGACGTCGGGAAAGGTACAGGTTATTATAGACTGATTGATCAAAGAGGTGATTATACTTAAAGTTCGAGGTAGCGTCAGCATCACCATATGAAGCGAAATTCCATCGGCTCCAACCGCGTTACTTGTAATAGATTTTATGACATTCAGCACTGATAGTTCATCAACTGGTTTCAAAGTAAATGTCGTGGCACCAAATCTATGTTGCTCAAAGTAAGTCAGACTAGAAAAAGGGATAGCGGGCCCAGATGGGGCATTCATGAAATGAGCGTTGATTTGGTCGGGATTTTTAAGATCTTCCGGCAACCCCTCAGTTTGATTGAAATCAGCTACATTTCGTTTTATATGTTTCCATAGAATGCGAGGGTTATGAGAGTTTCTGTTAATATAGTGCTCATAATAAGCTTTCTTTTCATTGTAAAGGGCGGATAAAACTAGACTTTTAAATGTTTTATAATATAGTTTGTGGCCATCCTGCTTTGAACGGTGACTTCTAGCATGGGCCTCGTCTCTTAGCCTCATCATTTTCTTAAGAGTAGGGGTTATCCAGGGTGGTGACTGTTCTTTTATAACAATAGTTTTAAATGGAGCATGACAATCAAATAAGTTCAAGATACATGAATTAAGATTAAAAAGCGTATCATTGACATTTTCGCCCAACAGGCGCTCCCACCTGACATCTTCAACATCCTCGTTAAATAATTCTATATCTATATTTTTAAGGGGACGGTATACGATCCGTTTTGGTGGAGGCTTGGCCTTTTTTATATTTAGTTCACAGGTTATAAAAGCATGTCTACTAAGATCGGGAATATAATTGACACATAGCCTGGAGACTCTATTATAACGCTATGGCCGATGACCTTCCTATACACAAGGACTTTGCATCAGCGCGCAAAACACAGGATTGCATTATTGTGCTTAATGGCGGTTTAAGCACATTTCTTACCTAAGTCGTCGTTAATTGCAAAGCCGTAACGATGCCAAAGTGTGTCATCAAAAAGTGCCGAAATAATAACGTAACGGCAAAAAAAAATTGTTACCACTATTAAGTAAATTGTATTTATGAAACATAACACGCGAAAAACTGTAAATAATGTATTACCTATTAACACCATTTAATTTTCAATAACTATCATTAATGATTGACAGCTATTAAGTATTCCATATCTTTCTCTCACGCGCGTTAGAAAGAAACAGCCGAAACGACGTTGGCTACGTTCCGAATCACGCTTAAAGTGCTCAGAGCGCGCTCACGATCGGACCGAATCACGCTCACCAACGCTTACGGCGATTACAATAAATGTCATGACGTCATGGATGGCGCTCACGGTGCTTACACTTCCAGGCATGGGCACCGTGAGCACAAATTTCAAGTTGACGTTTGACGTACAGGGCTGGAATTCTACAAGGTAATAACGATATCGTTTTAGACCTGTTTCCGTATTGTCAACGTTTTGATAACTCTTATGTCATTTACAATAATGGCGACTGTGGCATAAACGATTCTTAAACGTGTCAAACACGATATCGTTTTAACGCACCTGAATAGAGGCCCAGGGCTGGAATTCTACAAGGTAATAACGATATCGTTTTTGACCTGTTTCCGTATTGTCAACGTTTTGATAACTCTTATGTCATTTACAATAATGGCGACTGTGACAAACGATTCTTAAACGTGTCAAACACGATATCGTTTTAACGCACCTGAATAGAGGCCCTGCGCCTCTATTCAAGTGCGTTATAACGATATCGTTTTTGACCTGTTTCCGTATTGTCAACTTTTTGATAACTCTTGTGTCATTTACAATAATGGCGACTGTGACATAAACGATTCTTAAACGTGTCAAACACGATATCGTTTTAACGCACCTGAATAGAGGCCCTGTTTGGATACGAGATCGCATATTATATACAAGATGTTTTGAAAAATCACGCAACGTATAAAGCATCATACATGTTTGTTGCCTCATAGACTTATACCATCTCATCAGTAATAATAATAATGACTTTATTGTATATAAGTCAATAGTGACACAATAATTTCAGACTTTCCTATTTTGTCTTGACAGTTGACCAATATAAGGTTATAAACATTTTAGCGCGCTAACGAGCGGTCCGAAACAAAAACACACTACACGGCCTTGAGCGCGCTAACTGAATCGGACCGGCCGTAAGCACTGTGAGCGTTGTGAGCACCGTGAGCGTGATTCGGAACGCAGCCGTTAAAGAACATAGAAAAGAAAACAATAGAGTAGGTCTTTTTAGTGTTCCATCGCCAAATGGCAAAAACCGAACCTCATAAATTAAAATAAATCGACTATGGCCGACGGAGAGACATTGAGTAAACGTATAAGCATTCCGTTCTTCCTTTTGAGGTTGGGTACCCTAAAACCTCTACAGACGTGGTTTTTTTTTTTTTTTGTTTTTTTTTTTACCTTGTTCCAGTCCGCTTCTTAAATCAATCGTAGCTTCGACTGCGTAATTGTTATACATTTCCGATTAATGACAGACGACATTTTAAAGGACTGGTGTGTCAACAGCAATGTATTGATAATGTCGAAGCTTCATTATTATGGTGAAATAAGATGCAGTGCCATGTTTGAGATATTTTAATGTATGATGTGATTTGTCCATGTGTATAGAATGTCATTGGCTATGGCGATAGAGGCAGGAAATTTTGTGTCTTAAATATCTGACAACACGGCGGCTCAAAGGTTAAAATCAGAATCATTAAATCGGCGTCGTAATCATTGGACATATTATCTACGAAAAGGGAAATTCCGAATTCAAATCCAGCGGAATAGGCGTCATTAGCATTGGGCTACTTATAGTTATACCCCAGGGCGGTACTGGCTATGCCACAGAATCTCTTCGTACTCTGGGTGCAAAAGGGTGCGAGTATGTCCTGACCTCTCTGGTGATCGGAACGGTGGCGATGCCGTTAGCCACGCGTCACGCCGTTTTCGTAGGGGGATTGCCAAAAAGTGGGCCGCCTTGCTACGTTGTATGTTTGTGGAGACATGGAACATAAGTTAGATGAAGTATGTATAATGATGAAAGAGAGGAAGCTATATGTTCTTTGTGAGAGTGAAACGAAGAAAAAAGGGGTGAGTACATCCACACATGGAACCTAGACGGCATTGTGATCCGGGGTCCCGGTATCCAAGCACGTCATCAGGGAGTTGGTATCGTACCCACAGGACAAATGGCAGAATTTATGCAAGAGCATGAATGTGTGAGCCCAAGACTTATCTGGGTGAGACTCAAGGTAGGTCTCACTCGTTTATTCGTAATTGGAGCTTATGCCCCCGATATGAATAATTAGGTTTGATCACAAAGATCAGTATATGTGAAGACGTCAGAATGAGAAGTCAATTATAGACTTAATGATTGTGGATGAACGTTATCGTAACAAAGTTGTAGATGCCAGAGCATTCCGGGGGGTTAGCGTAGGTACAGATCACTACTTATATAGTGGTAATACGAGTAAGTAGTCTGTTCACACGTTGCTGTCATCATGTTCTCTACCGACAACTGCGTTAGAGAGGATAAAAGTAGAGAAACTGAATGATCATGTTATAAATTTTGAGTAACTTCGTAAGGAAGCAAAATATTGTTTTGAATGTGTTAATAAGATGAATGACAGTGAAATCGAGAATGATATAAATAGGGTATGGGAGATTATGTAGAATGGCATGATCAAATTGGCCATTGAAGTATGCGGTGTAGTAAAGAGAAGAAAGAGCAAGAGTTAACGTCCAGAATAGTGTGATAGAGAGGTAGATGATGAAGTGAAAGAGAAGAAAAATTGTTGGTCGGATTTGTAGCTGTAGAGCCAGCACAAGATCATAGCGGCAGAGAGAAAGAAGAGTATAAGAGATCAAAGAAAAACCTTTTTACTGAATGAAAAGTATGATAGGAGTTTCTTTGACAACGTCCGGTCGAATATTAAACTCTTTTGGAGCTTGATAAAATCGGCTTGGGAGAAATCAAAGAAAATTAGGTTAAGCGCGGTGATGGGATGTGTCTGGAGACTTGATGTGTGAGGGAGGAAAAAATATTCATTATTTTGTAGGCTTGTTTGAATGCGAAGATGTACGCCTTGAGCCAGAAAGGATGCAAGTAGCGTAGATGAACGTGTGATTAGCATGAGTGAAATTGTGAAAGCTCCAGCAAGTAAAGCGGAAGTGAAAGCAGGTAAGTCTGCAAGTTGTGATAGAGTGTTGAAAGAAATACAAGGAACGACTTGGCGTGGTGGGTAGTCTGCAGTACCGCCATTTCAATGCATGTTGGAGTAGCGGCCAAGCCCGGAAGATTGGGTCAAGGCTGTTATCCTCCCTCTGCGTAAAGGAAAGGTGTTACAGCAAGACTGCAAAAACTACCGCGGTATCAGCCTACTTAAAGTATCTGCGAAGTCGGTAAAGTACATGCGAAGATTTTAATTGAGAGGGTGTTGAATGTAACGAATGAAAAAATCTGGGATGTATAATATTAATTTTATTAGATAGGGCCCTGGTTATGGTTTTTAGGGGTAAAGTATCAAAAAGAGGTATTGTTCTCAATTGGCTAAACCGATAATATACTTGAATACCGGTATTCATTATACCGCTAATCAGAGCTTTAGCGATATACATAGCGTAATACAATTATAACCGGTTATATCTCTATGTAATTATCAGCTTTCTTCTCTTGATCTTTACTTTTGAAAATATCAACAATTTTGGTTTCTTTGCTCAAAACTTGTAATAGTTAGCCCGGGGAAGGAATACGCTACTATTTTATCTCGCTATTGCCTCGGGAACCACGATAAACGAAGCCGGTAGAAGCTTATTGGAAAAAAATATTTTTCTTGCTACGAAAGTAGTTTCTTGGGTAGAAAAAAACATCTTTGTACGTAACTAGTTTCGTAGCAAGAAAAATAATTATTCACACGTAACTGGTTACGTAGCATTGGTTTCGTAAATGGCCGAAGGGGGCAGGACAAGCATGAAAGTCATATAAATGCAGTTGAAATGCGCTCTTTGTGTAGTATGTGTGATATGAAACTAATTTATAGAGTTCCTTACTCAGGAATACGATCAGAGAGAAATGTGGACTGAAAGAAGATTGAAGAGGGTACAAACTGAAAGGGCCAACAAAATGACACACATTCACTCTTACAAACACTAAGCTTAAAAAAAAAGAAATATAATTTCATTTCTCTTTTCTTTTATATCTTTAATGCTTATTTTTTGTATTACAAAAAAAAAAAAAACTGGAATAAGCGTTTTGTAGCATTAAGGATTTTCATGGGTATATTTAATTTTATGTTTTTGTAATTTACTCTTTTTTAATTTTTTAATTTTAATGTTATTGCATTAAATTATTTGACGTTGACTTTGACTTTACCAAAATTAATAAATAACCAAACGTATTAGTGGGCCAAGCCAATACAAGTAGATGTATGGTTCCAGCGGACGGTGAGAGAAAGTCGGCATGCGGCGTGTGCGGCGCACGGCTGGGCCCAGGCGTCGCGCAGGCGCATTTCCTGCAGGAACTGCAGCACCTGTACAGCCTGAGCGCGCTGCCGCGCGACGCCGCCGTGCCCGCGCATGCGCTGCACCACCAGGACGAGGACGCGCGCTGGGAGGTACCGGGACTTATTATTTTTACCACCTTCTCAATAATTCGTTTTCTGGTCTGTCTGTATGTACATTACAATTATTGCAATCGATTTAAACTTACTTCTCAAGAAGCTGGAAGTTATATTAAAATTTTAGGTAAACATAGGTGAACACTGTCTTATTTGCAATGCAATAATATTGTACAGTCACAGGCATTGATATCTATACAGCCATCGCGTCAAATATTTGTTTACACGAACTATATTGCCAGTGCTATAAAGGTGTATTGATATTTTTGACATCTTAGGAACGTATATATATTTATGCCTTTGACTATACCAGAAATTAATTGAATGTACAGTAGAATTCATTTATAAAGACTTCGCTTATAACAACTAATCGGTTTTAGCGACGATAATCTTTACGCAAGTTTGGTTTCGTAGATAGGTACTAAGAAAATATAACCGTTTAGTGCGACTCCGGTTTAAGCAACCAACTGCTTATAGCGACCAATATTTATGATAATACGTCCGGTTAAAACGACACACGCGCAATGTTTTGTTTACCTACGCACTTCACTTCCTTATTGGCTCACAGTTCGTGTTTGTCACCTGTTATGACAAGTTCATAAAGCTCGACAAAATGAGTTCAGTGAAGTGAAAGTAATTTACAATTGAAGAAAAAAGTGCAATATTACACCGATTGGAAGCCGGTGAATCAAATGCAACCCTTTTAATTAATACATATGTTTGTATTCGTAAGTTATACACATTCGTAAGTTATATGTATATGTATGTACATATGTACAAGTTAAGTTATGTATGTACTTATGAGATAATCCGTCCGTTTTGTGCGTCGTCCGGTTAGTACGACATAGTATCGCCGGTCCCTTGAAGGTCGTTATATCCGGATTCTACTGTATCTGTTTCACTAACGTGTTTTTTAAACATGACATTATTTTAATATTATTTATAGAATGTCACTGAGTAAACATATAAATCCAAAATAGAATAGAAAGAATAACAAATAGATATAATTTAAAACAGTACTTACAAAAAATTACACTAAAAATAAGACTTATATCTACAAACATTACTTATTTTAAGGTAGCCGCATATCAATTCCTAAAACTTAAACATTTACAATTCATCTATATGTATGTCCCCTAAAACAAACTCGCATTATCGTACAACTACGCGGTGACGATACGAAAGTTAATGTCAATGTGAACTGCTATCAAATTTTAGTAGCTGTAGACACAGGACGCTGGTACAGTCGGAGTCATAAATTATTTACATAAATAAATTTACACTTTAGTACCTTGTCACTTTCATTCACTGTCACCATTTCAGAAATTGTCTCAGTGAATGAAATGTCAAGGTACTAAAGTGTAAACATATTTATGACTTCGACTGTACCAGTCGGCATACAAGTTACCTCGAAGACGATACGTTAACGTTGCTTATTCAATAGAAGGTATCAAACGGTTCGTGCGCGAGGCACAGGGCTTTAAGCGCGGAGTTCCCGGACTGGCTTGTTAGATTATTTTACCAAAATATTTTCTTCTTTGACGCAAAACTTCTATTCGCATTTTTTCCAATCCTAATTATTTTCAGACATATACTTTTTGGTCCGGTTTTATCCCAGTCGTAATTTCCCACTTATAACTAGGTCGAAATAGGTAGGTAGGTTTAGGTTATGCTAGTTTTGCAGCTGCCCGGAGGGCCAAACGCACAGAAATAGGTAGGAGCTATTCAATTGATTTCTGGTGTCAAAAAATATGCTACACGAAAAACGAGTTAAGGCAAAAACACAACTGTGAAAATAAATTTGCTATTTTTATTTCTGCATTCTTACTTCAATATAAAAATAAGTTATTGTAGCTCGCTATGAAAAACCTTGTTTCTTCCGGAGATCGGACATGCTGACGGTAGGTACTTCGTGGCAATCGTGGCATATAGCGTCGCGGAAACAACATGCACAAGTCACTTGAGCGACGGCGCGCTCGCGACTGATTGTTCAGTGGATGTGGATGTACATGTTCAACCACTAACAAAACCCACCCGCCATCATAAATTGAAAGAAAGAAAAAACATTTATTCGCTACAATCACACAACAAGAAACATAAAATAAGGAAAAGAGATACCATAAAACTGATAGTTGCCGCAAAACGGTCCCAACTCAGTATGTGCTAGCTGGAAGCCAGCGCTGGTCTTCCGTTGGGACCGCTCGGTGAAAACACGGAAGGTGACACATACATTAAGAATAATTCAAGACACAAATAAAACAAAAGCAGAAAAGAATAATATAATTAAATAACAATAGAAACGAAACAAGTGGTCAGTGGTTCATGAGAACAGGCAGCGCTCAGGTGGCAACCACAGGAACCAAACACAGTACTTAATTCTACTCTGCGCCATAAGAGAGGAGACGCAAGAATTGCAAGAGCTATAAACAAATACGGCGCATCTACAGCGTGTAATTTCATACGGCCATATATTTTATCCAGGCGTAGTTAAGGATCATACAAATCATGTGCGAAGGATATTTTTTTGGTAACTTTTATTACTGAAGAGCAGGTAATTTTTAATGTTTGTCTTAGGAGCAATGCCTTTATCCAAGTGCAAGGATGAAATGTGGAAAATAAGTACCTATCGCAGGCGAGTGAACCGCCTACATTAATGATCTTTATTTTTGACTTTTATTGGCGAAGTTAACAAATTGCGAACCATAATAATGCATTTGTCATGAGTCATGACTACTCATGACATGACCATTATGTAGATGCTTTAATTTAATTGGCGCAATGTGTGATACATTGTTTGCTGAATTAATTAGTAAGAAAAAATAAAACACATCTAATGTTACTGTTATACAAGTTTTTACGTTAATTAGTATATATAATAACTGTTGTTAAAATATATGCCCGTATGAAATTTACACGCTGTTTAAAGTTTGACATAAGTCATAGGGTTGGAAATCATAGAGTGAATGTGTAAAGTTATTTAGTGAATTAATAAAATGAATGAACCATGTACGTTGTTTTGTTAAAATCTGTTTAGGTAATACATTCTGCGAACTAGAATTGCATATGAATACTTAATAATAATACTACAAGTACTCAATAACGCAACACTCTCAACTTATTTTGCTTCACGACCTCTTTGATTGGGAAAAATCTTAGCAGCGCTGTATCGGCACGAGCGTGATCACTGAAGCGCCACATATGTATTGGGACTTCGGACGTTTTGTTACTAAAAAAATTATGTGGCATTAAAAGTCCTCTTAGTTGTTCGGTCGCCTATACTTTAAAATAGTTATAAATGATTAATATTCGTGTTTCTATGAAACATCACGATTTATAAAGTGCACTATGCCTGCAAATATGCCTAGTATAGTAACTTTATATCATTATAGTTTAAAAAACAACTTTCTATTTTTGATTGTTAGATGGCGTTAGCCAGTTTAAAGTCTTAAATTACCTATTTTAGGTTGTTATAATAAACATTCCGGTTTCATGCATTTGAGTTTGAATTGATAAAAACCCTGTGAAGTGATTAACCAACCACACTGCGACCTTTTTAGGGTTCCGTAGTCAAACTAGGAACCCTTATGGTTTCGCCATATCCTTCCATCCGTCCGTCCGTCCGCAGCCTAGTGCAAAGACTATTAGCACTAGAAAGCTGCAATCTGGCATGAATATGCCAATTAGTCGCGCCAACAAAGTGGTACAATAAAAAGTAAAATAAAACTAGTGTAAGTACCTCCCCTACACGTAACGTGGGGATGTATTTTTTTTTCGTCTACCCATAGTGTAGGGTGTCGTTAGATAGGTCTTTCAAAAATATTATGGGTTTGTTTAAACAGTTTTTTAATTAAGTAATCCGTTTATGAAATATTAAGCTTTAAAGCGGTAATTTTTGTTAGACACAAGACAGTGTCACCACAAAATCCTGAAACACCTGTAGATTTATTATTTCTTCAGAGTATTTTCACAAAGTTTCAATAGCGTAATTCAATCTGGTAACTTTTTTCATAAAAAAAAATTACCCCCTTATAAACAGGAATGGGTTATAAAAAGTAGTTTAGATAATCAGGGTCTGAATGTATATTTAAATAAAATTTAATGTAAATCCATCCCGTACATTTTGAGTTAAAACTGCACAACCTGAGACAGACAGACAACAATTCAATAAATCATTGATTCAGCTGCAATATCATTCATTAATATAGTCTTTTCCATGTTTTACGTCAGTAGTATGGTGTGAATCTACTAGCGCTTCGGATATAGCATATGTACGTATATCCGTTTCTGTCTTCTATAAATAATACACCGTGTTTTTTTTTATTTACGATAACTTCGGCATATTGTTAGGTACACGTATAGAAACTACGTGGTACATTAGATTTTAAAATATTGCAAAAAAAAAAAAAATTGTTTAGAACAAAGTAATTAAATGTTGTGTCTTCAATCATTCTAAAAGGGTCTTTAGAGTTAACTCATAGTTAGTGTCAAATACGTCAAGTCAGCGTGACATACACACACACAAGTAAAGATAACACTTGACAGGTGCACGACCTAACAATTGAAAACTCTTTACTCATAATAGGTAATTAAAAGAAAATTGTTAGGTATCAATTAAGAGCCTTTTACATTAGTTTAACGTGATTAACTGATTAATTTTAATAATTGAATATCTTTATAACTCTATCGATCCGTATTATTGGTGCAGTTGACAGAGTTTATATGTAGTCGGCATGAAATGAATATGGTAAAGATAAACTGTCAAAAACGAATGACCTAAAATAGTAGATTGTACAACAAGGGCGTAGAACAAACCATTTTATTCAAGACTTATTCAAGACCATCCGAGCCATCAGGCGAGGGTGGATAACTAAATCGAGGATAAAATGAGTTTTAAGACAGAGTTATACACTCTACTTTTCACTTCGATTACAAGGAAATAAAACAGTAATAATTTAGGTGGCAATGTCTGTTTTATTGAATTTTTAACCATTAGTGTGTTAGGTGTGAGAATTATTACCTCTTCACTTCACAACATTTGAACTAAATTCTGTAACACATCAAGTTTTGCGACGAAAACAACTAATGAATAGTCCAAAACGAGACAAAAACCTCTTACCGCCACTGTACAATACAATACAATACAAATATTATTTATTGAACACCACATACAAATACAGCATTAAAAGTAAAATACAAATAAAAACACTGAAACACTGAACAAAACACTACTTCTTTTTAAAGTTTTTTTTTTATTTTCTTCATGATCCTTTTAACTTTGGTCGAATGGATTACTGCCAAGTGATACGTTAATTTTGTATGTTTTTTATTAATAATGCTTGTTATTAATAGTTTATAATTTCACTAGCGACCCGCCAGCGGCTTCGCCTGCTGCATTTTTTTTTCTTTCATGTCACATAGGGGTTTGAAAAATAGATGTTAGCCGATTCTCAGACCTACCCGAAATGCATACAAAATTTCATAAGAATCGGTCGAGCCGTTTCGGAGAACGGGAACGAACATTGTGACACGAGAATTTTATATAATAGATTAAAGTTTAAAGAATTGGGAAGCACTTACACCTTTGATTCTCACAGATGTTCCCAATATTCTGGGTGAGTTACTGTGGTTCAGTTATAGATATTCTTGGTTTTTTCGTCATATTTCTCTTTAATATGTTCTAACAATCTGTATGTTTGTTATGTAACCCTGGCCTGTTTCCAATAAAAATAAAATGATGGACGTATCAGGGCATTTCTCAACTACCTCCACCCCGCCCGCCGCGATGCCCGGCGCGCTTTTCAGCTGCATCGCAAACAACGGCCACGGCGCTATGGCGGTTTTGTTTACTGTTTGAATTTTTTAATTCGTAATATCTTTTGAATGGAAAGTCCAATTTAAAATAATTTAAAAACTATTTTATAGGTAGTTAAATGGTCTTGACCATAAAATAATTTATTTGGATAAGGATTAATATAAACACATAAATAGCATGGTTTGAATTTGGTTAGCATTTTCATTAATGTTTAAAATGAAAAAAAGTTGTTGTAGTGACATAACTACAATAGTTGGACATATGCTACCGCGGAGTTTTTTGTAGACATTATGATGTTCTTCAATATTTTTGTACATTATTTTGTTCTATCGCTAATAGTTTCGGCAGCGCATTCGACGAAAGACATTTTAAGACTCACTTTTCTACACCTTCGGTTACATTGTTCAAATTTTACCAAGGATCCCTAATTTTTTTCAAAATGAAATGTAGCCTATGTCAAATTGGAAGAATGTAGCATTCTATTGGTGAAAGAATTTTTTAAATCGGCCCAGTACTTTTTGAGCCTATTCATTACAAACATACAAACATACAAAAATAGGTACAAATCTTTCCTCTTTATAATATTAGTGTAGGATTTGTGTTACATGGAACATTGAAGGCAAATAAATTAAAGTAAATGTATTGAAATAACAAGCTAATTTAGTGCATTCACCTCGTGTCTGGCTGTAGGGCTTAATTATCTTAGTCTAGATGATGACAACACTTTATGCACTAGTGCATGAAATGAGATTTTATGCAGCCTATACCCAACATAAAGAAGGACTTTACGATCATGAGAAGTGAAAAAAATTTTTTTTAATGCATACCATTTTACTTAATTCTGACTCCAGATTAGTTTTCAAAAATCACGTTGTTATCCAAATCCTGCTTCCGCCTGGATTACAGTGAAATTGCTTTCATTGATCTGAAGGAGGACCCATTTGACAAGCTTGAGCGTTTGTAGAATGTCTGCATTAGGCATATTTTCAATTAGCAAAAATATTATCACGTGTCACAGTGCCGTGCGCAGCTTAACTGGTTGCCCATTCGTCGTCACCGTGACGTGCATGTCCTGTCGTTACTTTTCAATATCCTGTTCCTTCCTTCTTCTCCTTATCTTTCTGAAAGGTTTACCTATTTGGCTTCTGGTAGCGGACACCGCCTGCGGTCAAGCACCAATGTTACTCTCGCTATCCCTCCCAACAAGACACACACTTATTCTAAATCTTTCACGGTGCACTCTGTCAAACTATGGAATGGGCTACGGCTGGACTTCAGGCAGTCTCAGTCAGTGAGTTCGCTTAAGAGTGCGCCGAGGCAACGATACGTAATTACGAAAAAAATGCGTTCGTTTGATCGCCTGCTGCATTGTTTTTACTGAAGCTTTAGTTATGCAATTCATATGTAAGATATTTAAGGAATCACTCTATCTATCATACACTTTAGAAACACGATTACTTGTACTTCCCTCGATAGAAAAAAATCCAAAGATACCTCTACATAACAAAATAAACACTTAGTACGGCGTAATTACTTCACGGAAGATCATCAGTTTTGGATTTACAACAAAACTACACGTCTTCTATAACGTCTACACTTTACATTTTTAAAATGTGTTTTTATTTTACTAATATGAAGGAAATACCTAAATTCGCACGCGTTTCGTCCATTTTAGCCAGAGCCGTCACGTTTCCCCCATGTCCGCATTAGTCCTGCTTCGGCTGTCGGACGTGGAGGCTGTGTCGCTTGTTGGTTGGTTGCGTTTATCGCGTTTTTGTGATTATTCACTTTATTTTAAATGGGGAACAAACACAACCAAAAAAGGAAGAGAAGGGGTTGGCAAAAGCACAATGCTAAACGCTTGCGTGAAGAAATGAAGTAAGTTAAAATCGAAAACCTACTGATAGTGGAGTCTTCTTCTTCTTTTTTATTAATGGCGGTCCACCGCGATATTCCGCAGTGATTTCGCCAATGTCAAGTGAGTAGAGTAAAACAGTAAACAGAATAAATCAAAATCAAAAGCCGGACATCTTTCAATCGGTCATCTTCCGTCCCCCAAGGTTACCGGAAGACCGATAGTGGAGTCGTTCTAAGAAACCTGATTTGACAGGTTGTCAAAATGCCACGCTAAAGGAGGAGAAAATAAATCGGTAGCAACATAGACTGGGGATTCCGGTAACCTTCGGGGAGGGAAGATGGCCGATTGAAAAATGCCCGGCTTTTACTTTTGATTAATTCTGTTTACCTACTGATTTACTCTATTCACTTGACATTGGCGAAATCACTGTGTGGACCGCCATTAATTAAAAAGAAGAAGAAGAACATAGAGTGATTTTCGAGATGTATCGATTTGTATTACTAAGACTTTGTAATCGTTTAGTTGTAGTCTTGATGTTTTGGGCCAAAATTGGTTTATTGACACCAGTAATTTTAAACAACACGCGAAGTTCCTTCAATTAGTAGGTATATAAAAAATACACTTCTATGGTGAATATTTACCAAGATATAAAAATAGTTTAGCTAAAAAAACACATTTACAGGCAAAACAGGCTTCTTAGAACTACCCGAGGTTTTTTTTACTATAATTAATTATATAATATTGTTACTTCTTGGGATGGTTTCAATATTTTTAGAGCAAGACATCTCCAGAAATCTGAAGAGAAAGAGAATACTCCTGTTGCTTCGTAAGAATACCTACTCAGTACCTAACAACTATATTTCAACAAATGATTAAAATTGCAAAATTATTCATATTTTTTTATTTATAGGGTTAATAGGGTTCCAGTTGTTGGCACTTCGCTACAAAACGAAGAGTTACCTAATGAACCGGTGAGGTATGCGTAAAAATAGTAAGAGGTGTATAGGAAAACATTTTAATAAATTTAATATGAATTTCCACATTATCTTTATATTTTTTCAATTTACAGGGTAAATTAATTGATTGACATCGATTTTAAAATTTACCACACAATGGAATTGTAAGTCCCAAATACGAATTATTTTTACAGAATGAGGATTACAAAATTTCATCCAAAAACCAATTCTGTTAATAAATAAATTATAGTTAAATCAAAACGTTCTGTTTTATTACAGGATGCCAATGGACCAAATTTCTTGTCTTTCAGTGGATGGAGAAATAGACAATGACGTTGCTTACTCACACAGACAAAATAATGCCGTGAAGTAAAATCCGATATTGATCATTGTTGTTTCTTGTGTCCTAATATTTTTTTCTAAAGATACCTGCGTACATTATTCATTACATTATATACATACATACATTAAGTAGGAACTTCTAAATATGTGATTGATACAGCGGCTTTAAGTTCTTAGTTTTTTAAAACATCAATTTAATTTTATACTTTATAGTGATCAGAATCAGACATTGAAGTTTTTGCGGAAATAATCATGGATAAACATTCGTACATACGGGTCAAACCAAGACCCTTTTTTTAAAGACGGTTAAAATACCAAAACCTTCTCCTATGTGAAACAAATACTTTTCTGAAAACCGCATTAAAATCGGTTAAGCCAAACGTGAGATAATCGCGGACAAACATACATACATACATACAGATCAAACTGAGAACTTCCTTTTCTTTGAAGTCGGTTAAAAATAATAACTTGAAGAAAGGGTCGATGACTGGGATTTTTGCCCTACTTAGCCGTTCTATTACTTTACATTAGGTATTGAGTTCACTTTATTTTGTGCTTAGAGTATTGTCAATAAAGGTAATTAGGTTTTATTTCATTTCAATATACAGTCACATTAAATCACGGGGTTGTTGAGCCACCATAGAACTCTGTCCTAATGACAGCGTCAAGTCACGCGAAAGAAATTATTTACGTCAAAATTTACCGTCAACTTTCTATGAAAGGGTTCTCCCGGTAACCTTCGGAGAGGGAAGATGGCCGATTGGAAGATGTACGGCTTTTACTTATGATTTATTCTCTTTAGCCGAACAATTGCCCAATAAATATTATAAATAACTTAACACTAGCTAAATACACCTTAGTTGTACAAACGACATTAATTAAAAATTATCTATCTATCTGTGAGAGGGTTCTAGAGTGGCTCAACAATCTCGTGATGTGACTGTACCTAATACAAGTAATTCAATCCTACCTTACCTACCGACAGTAAACAACAAATTAAAAAAAAATAAAGGCTGAAAAAAGTATTTAACTTCTTATAGTGAATATTTTAATAAAAGTATTCGGAATCGATTGTTTTTTTATTTTGTAAACATTGGTAGCAAGTGTAGCAACCTCCGCGCCTAGTGGATCGGCGCACGGGTCGTCAGGCGCGGCGCGCGGCCGGCGCATGGCTCCAGCTCGCTCCTTGCTGGTGTGCTATACGCACACATACACAGAGTGCATAAAATACCTAAAGTTAATGAGCGCAAAAAGCTCGGTGCCCCCTTAAAGGGAAGTTAAAAAAGTTGTGGTTGGATGAGTAGAGTTTGCTGGGCCTCTATCCAGGTGCGTTAAAACGATATCGTATAAGACACGTTTAAGAATCGTTTATGTCACAGTCGCCATTATTGTAAATGACATAAGATTTATCAAAACGTTGACAATACGGAAACACGTCAAAAAAAAAAAAATCAATTAAAAAAAAACATCTTATCCATACGTGTGTCTTTGGATAGGTCTTCAAAAATGATATTGAGGTTTCAAATATATTTTTTTCTAAACTGAATAGTTTGCGCGCGAGACATTTCCGAAGCGGTAAAATGTACCGAGGGAGGCGCGCTTACTGAGCCTACTGAGGTGCCTTTGAGCACAGTCAAAAGACCGACTCTCGACGGCTCGCCGAGCGCCGTTCGCCCGCTGCTCGCGCACAGCGTGTGAGCGCGTATGAATTTGAGCAAGATAGTTGAGCCGTGCGTGCCTCAACCCGAGGCTACTCTAATTCGTACCCACCTTTATAGTCTATGGCGTGAATACCCAACCCAGTAACGCAAGTCATTTTTGAACCATCCGTGTATCATATTGCGTTGTCTTCCTGTGATAGGTGCAACCTTTCCTTCCATGCATCCCTTGTTGGAATATGGACGTTGCAGTTCTTGGGCCACAATTTATCGCAGCCCATCGTAAGCATTCTATGTAGAACGACATTGCGTGCCATTTTAGTGTGGCGAGTTCTAGGCGTTGTGTCATGCCACAGGCCCATCTCCTTCAACCTCTGAAGCAACTTGCGCGCCTTAGACTGTATGGCAATATGCAGTGGTGGAAGGTTAAGTAGGACCTCTAACGCCACCGTAGGCGTTGTTCTAAAAGCCCCTGTTATAGACATACAGGCAATCCTCTGTACCCTCATTAGAGAGTCCTTGCATGTCCGTAGTGTTGTTCTTGGCAACCAAACAACTTTAGCTGTTCAATATGTAAGTCTCGTTTCTTAGTAAATGAAATTATTACAGTTTTGCTGGGATTGATCTATAGATCAATCCCAGCAAAACTGTAATAATTTCATTAATCGTGCATTAAGCATCAACTATAGTTGATGCTTAATGCACCAGCTTTTCACCTTTTCCAGAGCTTTTCCCATGATTTCCGTTGAAATGTATCCCGAGATCATCTGCACACCCAACAGTGTGCAAGTAGGCCAGTATGGAGTTCCTCTAGGAGGGAGTTCATCACCAAGCTTCACAGGGTTGGGGGCATCCTTTTGTCGGAGTTGCTTATAAGACGTCGCCTAACAGGCTTGCTTTTATTAGGCTACTGTTTAGCATGTTGCCTATCCATCTATATATGGTTGGTTAAATTCCTTAATTCTTGGAAGAGGGCTACATCGAATTTATCACCCTCCGTCAACCTCGCCCACCCCCTCCGACTCTTCATCCGCAGCCACCTCAATGACATCTTCCTCGCGGGGATCAACACCAGCACCCTTCTTCTCGGCATCGTCTAGGAGCTTAAAGGTGCTGATGTCGATCCCCGAATTCAGAACGTAGCTGGCCTCCCGGATTACGTCCGCGGACTCCCCGTCCTTCAATATGATGTGCCGGGTGCCAACTCCCATCTACGAGGTCGACCACCTTCCGTTGGTCAGTGTGCAGCCGCTCGTTGAAGTTGTAGCAGCTGAAACACTACTTTTGCTACGGGGATGCCAATGATCCTCGTCTTCGAAGCCATCAAGACTGGTTTTGGAAGATCCTTGACTACCACGACCCTGAGGCTCATCCCCGCAATTACTTCCTCACTAATGAAGAAGCTAAGCCACGCGGAAGATGCCTTGTCACCGCAATTGATGTGCAGGGCGCCTCCCACAATATTCCCGAAGTTGATATCGGGAAACGGCTTAGGGATGGCTAGGAAGGTCACTGGTATAACTGCTACGCTTATATTAGATAGCGCCTTCGCATACGACCCTACCTTAGTCCTTATGGAGTCGCTACTGGCGCTCTCGCTCCCTGATACCAGCAGCTTCTTGTGCGCCTTAAGTGCGGCTGCTTCAGCGGTGTCGCCCCTGGATGGGCCGGCAACCTGATGCTGGAGCGCCACAGTTTGACCTTTCCTCTTCCTCTGCCTCCTGTTCCCTTTCTTCGCACTCCTCCACGCAAATCGCCTCTGTTCCACCGTCGGCCCTTCCGGCACCTACGCCGGTCGCTCCGTTGACAGGGAGGTCAACGCGTAATTCCTTTATACCCGAGAGGTCGGCCCTTACCGGCGCCTTAGCGCTCGGCTTACCGTGATCCTGGAATCCGCGTCCCTGTCTGAGACAGGTCGGCGTCTCACCTCACAGTCTACCGTTGCGCTATGCGCCTCTGCCTCGCAACTTGCGGAGGGTTTTGGGATGATCGGGGGTGCGGCTGGTTGTCTTCGTTCTACTTTTTTAATCCGGCGAAACCAAGTAGTTGACAAACAGCAACCTCGGGAAGGAACAACCAGTCTTGCCTAGGGTATCGGCGCAACTGTGAGCTACAAGACAAGTAGATTGGCGTAGGAGCGGACCCATTTTACTCGGCAACCGGTCGCAAACTGATGTCGCTATCCTATTTTTTTGACATTTCAGCCAAGAATTTGGCTCCTGCTGCTATTCAGCAACCTGACAGGTATTTGGAACATGTTCCAATTACTATCAATCATTTAAATTAAATGACAAGACAACAGAGGAGCTCAACCCTGGCAACCAAAATTGTAATAAATATAAGGACAAATTTAGCAGCAAAGTATCTAATTATATCACTCTGGTTCACCAGAATATTCAATGTATAAGGAGTAAAGACCTGCAAGTCGAGTTATTTCTTAATAGTAATAGCATTGATATTTTATGTATAACGGAACACTGGCTAACTAGTAACGAAGCTATGTTTAATTTTATCAACCACCAGGTCGGCAGTTTATTTACAAGAAATAGCTCGATACATGGCGGGTCGTTAATCATATTAAACAATAAATTAAAATTTAAAGACCGTAAGGACATTGTGTCTTTATCTGTTGAACGAATATTAGAACTCGCTGCAATAGAGTTAGAGCAATTCATAGTTGTATGTGTATATAGGCCACCATTAGGCAATTTCGAAATTTTTGAAAAGATTATGGAAACTGTTCTAATAAAATTATCTCATTCGAGAAAAAAAACAATTATATGTGGAGATTTTAATGTAAATATTTTAGAAAACAGTCCACTAACCAAAAGATTAATAAATCTTTTCAAATCTTTCGGCCTGACACATACTTTTATGGAGCCAACTAGAGTTACTAACACTAGCGCCACGTGTATTGATAACATTTTTACTGATATAATTCCTATTGGTAAGAGTGTGATCAGCAACCTGGAATCGGATCATTTGGGTCAATTAATTAAATTCAAGTCCGTATCGAATAATATTCCAAAAAAAGAAATTACTTTTGTGCCAATAACTGCAGACCGTGTGGAAAGAATGAGACATAACCTAGTGCATAATTTGCCCTTTCTAACAACTGATAAGGGACCCAATGACATGTACAACTCATTCTTTCACACATTCATAAAACAATTTAACGCAGTATTTACATCCAAATCGGTTGTGGTTGGTGGTGCAAAGGTTTTCAGTGACTGGGCTACTGCGGACTTACATAAGCGTAGAAGAATACTGTATCAACTATATGAGGAACGGAGGTATAACGCGAGTGAGGAGTTTAAGGAACATGTCAAACAGTATTCTAAGCAATTCAAGATAGACTGCCGTATAACTAATCGAATTTTTTTAAGTAACAAAATCTTGAATAGTTTTGATGTTATTAAAACGACCTGGAAAATAATTAATGAAGAAACAGGTCGCCGAAAAAAGAACATTAACGACTATCGTTTAAAAGTAGATGGTAAAATAATAGATTCCAATCCAGATATCGCAATTGAATTTGAAAAGTTTTTTACCGATATACCAGTTTCCACGACTAAGTGCTTGAACTCTTCGCCTGCGTCTGCCATTGTACTTTTAGAAGATAACGTGCCTGAATGCAGTATATACTTTGAATTTAAGCGCGTTACTGCCTTGGATGTAATTAAGGCATTCAACTCAATCAATATAAAGAAAACCAGTGACCTTTGGGGAGTGTCGGTCCATGTACTCAAATCCTTATTTGAAGTCATAGCATCTGACTTAATGGTCGTATTTAATCACTGTGTTGATTGTGGTGAGTTTCCTGATCTTATGAAACATAGTAAGATAATTCCATTATTCAAAACGGGTAGTACTTTTGACCCCACAAATTTTAGACCAATATCCATACTACCCACTTTCAGTAAAATATTTGAGAAATTGATTTTGTCACAGTTAGCGGAACATTTTCGGTATAATAATTTATTACACAATAAACAATTTGGTTTTACTCGGGGTCGCTCGACAACCGAAGCTGGTGTGGAGTTGATTAAAAACATTTTTAATGCCTGGGAAGGGTCACAGGATGCTTTAGGTATTTTTTGTGATTTGTCCAAGGCCTTCGATTGCGTTAACCATGACACATTGATCAGGAAACTACACCACTATGGAGTTAGAGGTACTGCGCTAAACTTAATAAAAACGTACTTATACGGGAGAATACAAAGGGTAGACGTGAATGGAGTACGATCACCTGGGTCATTGGTCTCAATGGGCGTACCACAGGGCTCAATATTGGGTCCATTTTTATTCCTCATCTACATAAATGACTTACCTTACCTTATAAAGGACAACCATGATATAGTATTATTTGCTGATGATACGTCACTTGTGTTCAAAGTTAAACGACAACAGCAGTTAACGAATAGACTGCCCTTTCCTGAAGTTTTGCGTTGCCGTTGCCATAGGAAGGACCAAGTGAGCGGTTTGATGTGTGTGTGTGATGTCGTTTTATTTTCATGTTCATTTCATATCTTTTTATATTCTTTTAGTAGTGTTACTAAGAAATAGGTATTAAGTACTTTAAGTAGTGTGTTACTAACATATAAATATGGATCAGTAATGAGGTCTGAAATAAATGATTTTTATTTTATTTTTATTTTATTTTTTTATTTTAATGTCGATGTAAACAATGCTATATCAAAAGTAGTCGATTGGTTTAGTGTTAATAATTTATTACTGAATGAAAAAAAGACGAAATGTATAAAGTTCATGACTACTAATGTGAAAAATAGTCAAACTACTGTAACTATTAAAAATGACAAACTAGACCTAGTTAATGATACAGTGTTTCTTGGTATAACGTTAGACTCCAAGCTCCAATGGGGTCCTCATCTTGCTGGATTGGCGGGTAGACTCAGTTCAGCAGTTTTTGCAGTTAATAAGATTCGGCAATTAATAGACTTAGATACCGCTCGATTACTTTATTTTAGTTACTTCCATAGTATTATGTCATATGGTATTTTACTGTGGGGTAGTGCTGCTGATGTAAATAGCATCTTTGTTCTGCAGAAGAGGGCTATTCGTGCTGTCTACAAGATGGGCCAGAAAGACTCACTTAGAGATAAGTTTAAAGAAATTAATATATTGACCATGCACAGTCAATACATTTATGAAAACATTATTTATGTTCATAAAACATCGCTAAATTTAGAAAGAACTGTGACATACATAATGTTAATACCAGAAATAAATATAAGCTCCCAGTGCCCTTCACGCGGCTCCATAAAATAAAAAACTCTTATATGGGTAATTGTATTAGGTTCTATAATAAGCTCCCAAGTAATGTTACTGAACTATCAGTAAATAAATTTAAGAGTTACGTTAAGCGTAAACTAATTTCTAAAGCATATTATAGTATTAAAGACTATATTAATGATAACAATGCTTGGGACTGAATTGCTTGTAATAAAATGTTTAGTCCTTACGACAAAAGGTTGCGAACGTCGAAAAAAAAAAGACATCCGACAGAGTTTCTTACAGGTTCTTCTCTGATCGGTCGCGATTTGAACCTGCAGTCAATTTAGGCTAAGTCGCTACTATGCGTTTCAAAAGAGTTTATTATTTGTAAACCTACTTGAATAAAGATTATTCTGATTCTGATTCTGATTCTGATTTGGGCCCGCCCCCGCCCCACGTGATCACTGTTTTTCGGTAGAAAATAACAGGCAAAGTACACTTCAACCATAAAAAAATAAACTATAAAAATTGAGAAACTACCTCGGTTTTTTAAGCAAGTAGAATTGATACGTACATTAAATGTACGTATCGATTCTACTGTGTGCTCGGCACCCTGTATAGTGCCACCGACGACGAGTAATTCTCTCTCTCTTTCTCTCTCTTGTAATGTTATTTATTTTTATTAGACGTATCAGCGCATCCGTGCTAACCGGCAGCGGCGCCTGAAGCTTCGCACGCGCAAGCGGCACCACACGGTGGAGAGCATGCTGGGCTACGACCTGGAGGAGGAGCGGCGCGAGGAGCGCGCGCCGCCGCGCGGCTACGACGCCGAGGACGAGCCCGTCGACGTGGAGGGCGACTCGCTCGGCTGGCCGGACGCGCCCCTCAATGCTGACGGTAACGCATTTAATTTTCTAGCTTCCTTTTCGTGCAAGCTCCATCATACTTTTCATCCGTGTCATAGGAACCGTGCAACAAATCAACAGCAAAATGCCCGTTATTTAAAAATAATTCAGTTGCCAGTAACTTAATAAAAAGTATGTTATGTTTTTACCTGACTGCCCGAAGGAGAGTTATATTATTCGAGCGTATGTATCCATACAAGTATGGTTGTAATATACGTCTATATCTGGGCTCCCTCTGCGCCCTTAACGACTTGATGTATTTTACGATATGATTTCGATACGTCTTAATTGTCAAAAATGGCTTCCGCGAAAATGAATATGGAAGAGGAATATTTTTTAATTATGATAATATAGGTCTCAAATGAAAGCTTATAAAAATCTATTCCAAATATACAGGGTGACTGGAAACCCTTCTGAGACATTTAGCGGGGTAATAGTTCGCACGATTCTGATCATTACAGTATGGTTCATTTTTGATTCTGTCAATGTTTAAAAAAAGAAGATTTAAATACATCCATTTTGTTACTTACACCACAGCCGATATCTTGACCTCGTCATTTTTACGATATTATACTAAACTACTCCAAACGCTCGTAATAACAAACGTCAAAACTAAGTTCAAGGTCAATGTCCAATGACCATACTTTGTTTACATAGTATGTAAACAATTCGCTTCATGTAAACTAAGGATAAGTTAACCTTATTGAAAAATATGATTTATTTACCGGGGTACAATAGTGCCACTCCATGTCTTTCCGTGGATGTCGTAAGAGGCCACTAACGGCCGAAACCTATATTCAAACCGCGGATAGATAAGGCTTACTTCGGGTTGAAATTTGACATTTGCCCATACAAAATGTGTCAAATTTTATTCCGAAGTAAGGCTATCTACGGATAAGTTTAAATATAGGGTTCGGCCGTAAGGGAATAAAGGCTTGTAGTATGTACTGTTAAGCGACGGGCTTGCAACCTGTCACTAATTTCATGAACGATTGTTAGGCATAGAACACACTAGTGAAATTCCATGACCAGACAAAATTACATCACCATCACCCCATTTCTTCCCGTGGGCATCGTAGAAGCAAGGGACCATCCGAGAGGTGGGCAGCAGCGCCTCTAGTATAGACAACACAGTCCAAATAATTACACTGCGGTCACCAACCCGCCTGCCCAGCGTGGTGACTACGGGCAATACCCCACCAGAAATATAAAAAATATAAAAAATATATGAATAGGCACAAAAAGAAACGGCCCCCAGTTCCCGGCCGCCCTACTATTCCAGGTCACGGGAGCGGGCTTTGTCACGGTAGGGTAGGGGGTGCTAGGAATCCCCGGGCTACGGACGGCTGCCAACAATTGACTCTGGCTACATACAACGGACGCAGTTTACGGCTGGACGAAAGCCTCCAGATCCTTGAAGTGGAATTAGAGAAGATACGATGGCATGTTCTCGGGCTATCGGGAGTTCGTAGAGAGGGGGAGGACACGATAACCCTTGAGTCGGGCCATCTATTTTACTTCAGGGAAGGGAGCCAAAAATCTCAGGGTGGTGTGGGGTTCCTCGTCAACAAAGCCCTCCGTGACAACGTGATAGAGATCTGCAGCGTCTCGACCCGGGTAGCGTACCTTGTACTGAAACTGACCGAGAGATACTCTCTCAAGGTCATACAGGTATATGCGCCGACGTCGAATAGCACAGACGAAGAGGTGGAGGCCGTTTACGACGATGTGGCAAAGGCCATGCATCGTACCACTAAAACCCATTATACCGTTGTCATGGGGGATTTCAACGCCAAAGTGGGAAAAGAATGTGGTGAATCTTGTTTGAACACCTTTTATCAGAAAAAGCCCCAACGGAAGTGGACCTGGAAGAGCCCCGACGGTGTGACGAAGAACGAGATTGACTTCATCATAGCCGACAAGAAGCACATATTTAGGGATGTCTCAGTGATCAGTAGGTTTAATACCGGTAGCGATCACCAGCTTGTACGAGGCACCCTAAATATCAATTTTAAGCTCAAACGTAGTCGCATGGTGAGGTCTGTTCTTCGTCCAAATGTGCCCCAAACTGGACATGATGCGTTCCAATTGGAATTGCAAAATAGATTCGCCGCACTGGAGACCCCGGCAAATGTTGACGAGGATCTGGACGGCTTAATCGGGGTGATAAGCGAAGTGGGAACGAGGCATTTTCGGAAAAGGCGAGCAGATAGGAAGTCCAAACTTTCTGGCGAGACCCTAGATCTGATGCGATTTAGACGTGAGACACCTGAGGAATCCTTTCCAAATCCCCAGTCACTCCACAAGAGAATCAGGAGCTTGGTAAGACGCGACCTTCGCAGCTGGAACACCCGCCTAATACACGAGGCGATCGAGCGAAACCGGGGGTCGAAGGTCTTCACCAAGACACTGGGGAGGAGTCATTTGACAAAGCTAGCTACCTCGAATGGTGAAACCGTCACATCAGTCCCGGGGATACTCGCTGAAATTGAAAACTTTTACGGACACCTGTATGCTTCGCACGCACCAAAGCCTCCGCCTGACGCGAGAGATCCCAGAGCCCCACTTACCCGCCACTTCACTGACGATCTCCCAGACGTAGGTGTCGACGAAATCGAGGCGGCTCTCAAACAGCTTAGTAATGGGAAGGCTCCCGGTGAAGATGGAGTAGCCTCTGAGCTCCTCAAGGGGTCTAGTACGCATTCGTCAGATTCCTTTTTCGTCAGAATAAATTATAGCCTGTTTTTTTTCGGACGAAAACGGACTTTCGAGCAGATTCCGCTATCGTCAGAATAAACACATATTACCTGATACGCGGATGACCATAGAATACGTAGGTAGGTTTAGGTTATGTTAGTTTTGCAGCAGGCCCGGAGGGCCAAACCATCCAGAAATAGGAGCTCCGCGTAAGCGGAGCTCCGTCGACACTACCTAATATTAAATAATATAATGTAACAAATAAATAAATTATAAAAATTAACCAAAGTTTTTTCTGTCCAAAAAGTAAATCCGTTTTCGTCCGAAAAAAAACAGGCTATAATTTATTCTGACGAAAAAGGAATCTGACCAATGTGTACTAAATCCCTCAAGGCTGGGGGTAAACCTGTTCTGGAGGAGTTAAAGAGGCTCTTCAACACTGTAATTACCAACGGGACTACCCCGAAGGCGTGGAGCAGAGGTGTGGTGGCATTGTTTTTCAAGAAAGGAGACAAAACGCTACTTAAAAACTACAGGCCGATCACGCTTCTGAGCCACGTCTATAAGCTGTTCTCGAGAGTCGTCACGAATCGTCTGGCATCAAGATTAGACGCCTTTCAGCCACCGGAGCAGGCTGGGTTTCGTAAAGGCTATAGCACCGCGGACCACATCCATACTGTTCGGCAAGTTATACAGAAGTCCGAGGAGTATAACCAACCGCTGTGTATGGCGATGGTGGACTACGAGAAGGTCTTCGACTCCATCGAAATCTGGGCTGTTTTGGAGTCTCTGCAGCGATGCCAAGTTGACTGGCGGTACGTGGAGGTGCTGAGAAGTCTCTACCAAATGGTGACTATGTCCGTCCAAGTGCAGAACCATCAAACAAGACCCATCCAGCTGCTCAGAGGTGTAAAACAGGGTGACGTTATCTCCCCGAAACTCTTCACCAATGCTCTGGAGGATGTCTTCAAGACTCTGCGGTGGGATGGGATGGGCATCAATGTCAAGGGTGAGTATCTCACACACCTCCGCTTTGCTGACGACATAGTGATAATGGCAGAATCGCTACAAGACCTGCAGGAAATGCTGTCCAGCCTTAATGCTGCCTCGAGACGCGTTGGGCTCGGGATGAACTTAGACAAGACTAAGGTCATGTTCAATGAGCACATCGTCCCTGAGCCCGTCTCCGTCGAAGGTGTAGCCCTCGAAGTTGTCCAGGAGCACGTCTACCTAGGACACAAGTTACAGCTGGGTAGATACAACTTTGAGGGTGAAATCACCAGAAGAGTGCAGCTTGGTTGGGCAGCATTTGGAAAGTTGCGTCACGTCTTTGAGTCAACCTTGCCGCAATGCCTGAAGACCAAGGTATTCAATCAGTGCGTCCTGCCGGTCATGACATACGGAGCCGAGACGTGGAACCTGACAGTGAAACTAGCCCACCGACTACACGTCAACCAGCGAGCTATGGAAAGGTGTATGCTCGGAATCTCGCTAAGGGACAAAATCCGGAATGAGATGATCCGGCATAAAACTAGGGTCACTGACGTAGTTCAGATGTGTAGCAAACTGAAGTGGCAGTGGGCTGGTCACATCTGTCGCAGAACCGATGATCGGTGGAGTAGACGGGTTCTCGAGTGGAGACCACGGCTCGGCAAGCGTAGCGTAGGACGCCCTCCAGCCAGATGGACCGACGACCTGAAAAAAGTGGCTGGTGGTGACTGGATGGCGAAAACGGGAGATCGGGCCTTGTGGCGAACCCTGGGGGAGGCTTACGTCCAGCAGTGGACTGCAATAGGCTGAAATGATGATGAGACAAAATTAATCAGCTCACCGTGAATAGGTATAAGATTAGTATAAATGAACGGGTGAAACAAATTTTCCCGTCCGCCATAAAAAAAAGGTAAGGTTTTTCGATTGTATGTATTTAGTCGTCTCCATTTATTTTTGGGTTACCTCCTGTCGCCTGAACGGCTTAGATTTCATGTGCGAGATGTCGGTAGATTCGTCTCCGACCTTGAAGTGATATGCGAAAATATTGTAAAAAGTTGAAATAAAGATTGATTCAAAAGATTATTTTCTGAAAGAAGATACTTACTAAGCACATTTATTTTTTTGTTTTTATTGTACGTTTTTAATTTATTAAGATTGTTTTAATTTATTAATTTTAAAGGGACAACCTTATATAACTTTATAACTAGCACCACTGTTACTTAAAAATCAATAACGAGTACCTACACAAAACATTTAAAATATAGTTACATACATACATACATAACATCACGCCTTCATTCCCAGAGTGGTGTAGGCAGAGCTACAGAAATACCAATAAGTAACTCTAAAGACTTACTGATATTTCTGTAACCACATTTTGCACCAACAGGCTAAGAGGTTTACTAGTGAATTAGTGACAGGTTGCAAGCCTATCGCCTAACAGTACTATAAGCCCTTATTCCCTTAGTCGCCTCTTACGACATCCACGGGAAGACATGGAGTGGCACTATTCTAACCGACAACCACACGGGGGAAATATAGTTGATCCTTTTAAAAATGACGTTTTAATTTCAAGATGATAGTTGGAAGAAAATAAGAAGTCAAGCAGTTACTAAACAAATACAAAAACAGGGGATATCCAATACTTTGTATAAAGACGAGTTATTGAGTTTTTAATTAATAGTGGTCCCAGTTTGCTAGATTGCAATGAAAGATACACACGCAGTGCTGCATGCCTCTTTTGCATCGACAGTTAAAACGTTATATTATTGTTTTTAAGAAAAATGAGATATTTTTTTGTTTGTGATATTTTATTCAATACAGCTTTGATTTAATTAAAATGTTTTACTTCGATACAATGAAATGGTATAATATATATGTCCACTAGTGGACTGTTAAAGACTTTTATACACTAAGCTTTATGATGGTCATGTACGGAACATGTGTTATGATGTCATGAATGTTACTGTACAATATTTCGCGGTCATACCCTTATATCCATGTCGAGATTTACCCATATAATTGTTAAACAAGCCTATTATGACTTTAAAATCTGAAATGTAATTTAACATGACATCAAATAACAGATAATCTAATGTAATGACAACCATAAATTCATAGTCATCTGTAATTTCGGATAAACATGAAATAAATGATCCGATTATAGCTGTCCGTATTGATCCACATGATATTTGTGGCAGTAGCTAGCAGTCCGAATGCAAGCCATTTTTATTGCAGTTCCCACAGTCAAACTGTACGTAACTCCAGTTGTGTGGGGCAATGTTTAATTCATATTTATATTGATTATAATTCGTCGCATTTGTAATGATATCACACTTGTCATATAGATATAAATTAAAAGAAGTGACGACCAGGCCATGGAATCGATAAGTAGTCGTAGTACGTAGAACATATTCATTCCATATGATATGATGATCGGTTAGAACAGTCAATAATAGTAACTGGAGTCTATTTACACAAATTTAAAAGTAGTTTAGTGTAAAAGTGACACCTATTTATGTTTAGAAAATTATAATTGTAAGTTTCATAAAAAAAAAACATATAAGTAATGGCACTTAATAGAAGCTGTGTTTTCATTCGTATTCTTATTACAAAATAAGTTTAAGCTCAGTTTCCTAAATGAATAAGTAGCTTTTGAACATGATTAGAAACATTGTTCATAACACAGAACTATATCGAGATAGAAGGAAAGAGTTCGTCGTTTTATATGCGAACCGAGCGTGTAACATTTTGCATAGGCACTTTGACGTCACGCGAGTCTTTTAGTGATGTGTACAACATACACAAAATCGTTTCTAATCTGTGGTGTCATCGATCGCAAGTCGCAACGGAAGAGCGTCAGCAATGCCACTAGGGAAAGTATTTTATTTACTTTTCGACGGTTTTTTTCCTTCAAGCGTTAAATTTGTTTGTCTTTTTCTTTTATCATTTGCCTTGCGTTATTCAATTGGTTCATAATTTTTTTCTTCTTTGGGGTATGAATTAAAGTTTCGTCTGATGTGGATGGTTCATTAATATTCTGTAAGTGTAATATATGTTGAAATATAATAATGCAAAACTACTAATTACACAAATTTTAAAACAAATTAGTATCTCATTATTTTATAGTAAAACACACACACACACGCACTCACGCACGCACGCACGCACACACACACACACACACACACACACACACACACTCATTGTGACGTATAAATGTAGGTACCTTTTCATTATTTGACATTATCACTACATCTATAGTCGGATATGTTGTACTGATTATTCGCCGGTACTTTGATTGGCCAGTAGGTAAAGGTATCTTTGTGAAAATGTACAGAACAAATCCGGCTGTGTTTTGTAGGAAACCAGTTTTATCGACCCGTTGCTTCTATCCATCTATTTTTTATAATAGGATCTTTTGGAAAACTGAAACTAAATTGCAAACTATACTTAATTATTATCCTTTTGGCAAAAATATTTCATTTTGACTACTACTTCATCTCACGGCTACATAATAGTAAAAAAAATATTTTTGGGACAAGTTTTTGCTGCCGACTGTACTTTTTTTTGCAAAATCTTTATCTGCTTATCGAGACAAAACTATTGAGTCCTAACACGGTGGGTCTACGTTAAGAATAGCGGAGATCCTGTCGCCACCTTCCATCATCAGATCATCTCTTAGATACCATAATATTGCATTGTCATTGAGTTTACATATATGGTCCAAATTTCAGCCCATTCCGTTAACGGGAAGTGGGTCAAATTTAATTTGCAAGATTTGACCCATACATACATACATACTTACATACGCATATACATACATTGCAAGTGAAATAAACGCTTGTAAAAATAATTATCATTTTTTCTGTTTTCAAAATTTATTTTAATCGACTAAGAAATCGGCATTGAAAATCGCCAGGTACAACACTATATCTTACTTTTGACAGAAAAATGAGAAATCAACCTTGAACGCGTCTCGACAAGTGCTCGACAGTTTGGATTGGTTTATTTTCTTTGCTGGTTTTCAATGCATGCCAAGTCTGGCGCGTCAAATTAAAGCCGCAATGGAAAAGTAGCAGTAGACACGGACTCGCCCGTTACTGTTTATATGAAATTAATACTATGCAACAAAATAAATTGTTTTATAAATAATAACGGATATTTTAGGGAAAAGAGTACTTACCTATGAAAAGAAATATCTTGATTCACAGCTCCTACTTTTTTGGTGGTGTTTAAACAGTTTATTATCGAGCTACAGGGCATTTTGTTTTTATATTCGAACGTCACACACGGAAAGCGGTCGAAAGCGGACTGAGCATCGCGGCGAGCAATGCAGTCCTCAGAACCTCTTTTCGGCACGCGAGGTACATACACTCTTTCCTTCTATCTCGATATAGTTCTGTGGTTCATAAGGAACAATAATTGTTTATTTACATTTCGTAGTGACGATGATGAATATTGATGAATGAAGAAGTTAAAATGGGACACACTGAGAGCATCGTCAGGAAAGGTTATGATAAATCAGTATGTTACTCAGTCAAATATCAATTTAAAATAAAGTTACCTATACAGGGATTATCCAAATTATCTACCCTACCTACTGTTAAAAAATGTCGGAAGGTTTTTCAGTCACTCTTTATACACTATAGCACTTTGATACATATATTTGAACGTCATCTATAACTCGGTTCGTAAACAGTGTAAAAATTTGCTCGTCACAATTTAGTTGTAAAATATTGTTTTTATGTAAATCTAAGGTTGCTTTTACGCAAATTGGATAGTGTATTGGTGTGGTCAGTGATTGGAACATTTAGTGTATGGATTTAGTGCTCGATATTATGAAATAATCATAAAATACACTAAAAGTTGAGTGAAATCCACCGTCGTTGAGTTAAAATTGTTCGGTACAAACGTGTAACGTGTATGGAATCGTGCGGCGCTTACGACGTTTTTCTCGCGATCGCTCCACCGCTGGTTATGATGATGATGATGATGATGGGTGGGGACGCCCGGCCGGAACAGGCGGGCG
The DNA here is from genome assembly GCA_949316455.1 of Acleris holmiana. Taxonomy (NCBI): domain Eukaryota; kingdom Metazoa; phylum Arthropoda; class Insecta; order Lepidoptera; family Tortricidae; genus Acleris; species Acleris holmiana. Next base: position 60,699,289 of record OX438762.1, on the reverse strand, counting down.
GTCGATCATTCTCCCGGTCATTCCGCCCTGTTCCCCTTGGTTGAGCCGTAGGTTACTGGCCCGGCGACGCTCCCATCCAGCATGGATCCCATCTTCCGGTTTTCCTACAGAACAAAAGTGTGTCCTGTAGGTTGATGCTTTTAAGTGCTTCTGACGATAGCTTGTACTCTCCGAATGTGTGGTATCTCAGTGACGAGTACATGACGCACTCGGCTAGGACATGTTGGCTTGTTTCCTCTTTGCCGCAATGTGGGCATTGAGGATCTTGTTTAATGCCGCTGGTTATCTCGACACGGTTATTTATTCTGCCGCCATGGGCCTTACGCTGTGAATAAAAAAGGTTCAATTCGGCTTGATTTCTGATTGTCTTGTTGTGGCTCCGGTTTCGTTGAAATAAACGACTTTGGTTTAATTTGAAGCAGAATAATTTGTTTGTCAGTTCTTGATACTGTAAAAATCAATCTATCTGAAATGAAGTCAAGCACAGTGAAATTATGGGGATGTTGCGCGAATAACAGTCTAATCAATACACGGTTCATAGACTGTACCAAATGTACAAAATCATATCATTTGGTTTGCTTATCGTCGGCGCCCGGTTTCGACCAGGAATCTACAACTTGGGCTGATTGGAACTGCCCGTCATGTATGTCCAGCATTCCTAAAACCGCTAGAGATGACTCCACTCCTGTTCGCAACGTTCCGACTGTCAGAGGCAACAAGAGGCCAGCCCTAACCTCACCCGCCAAAAGTGCCGTAGGCGTTACCTCGGAAGATGTTCGTACGATTGTACAATCGAATTTGAAGCTGGAACTTAGCTCCGCGGTGAACCAGATCAACTCCATGTTACTCAAAGTTATTTCAAATCAATTAGAACCCATAAAAAATGAGATAAAGGACATGCAAGAGTCGATGAACTTTATGAGTACCAGGTTTGACGAGATGGAGGCTGAACGAAGTGATACGAAGAGGATGATGAGTGAACTCCAGGCAGAGAACATGAATCTGAAAAGTACTGTCACAGATTTAACTCAGCATATTAATACACTGGTCTAACAACTTAGAAATACAATGCGTGCCAGAAAACAAGAAGGAGAACCTGTACAGTCTTATAAATAACCTAGTAAAAGCAGTAGGGTGTGACATTGACGACAGCAGCATCATGAACTGCACCAGGATTGCTAAACTCAATTCCGAGTCAGTTCGACCCCACTCGATAGTAGTACAGCTGATATCCCCAAGAGCAAGAGCATAATTTGCTTGCTGCTGTTATTAAATTCAACAAGGCTAACCCCCGGGACAGATTGAACTGCACCCATCTCGGATTTGCCGATGTGAAGTCTTCAGTCTTTGTCGTGGAGCATTTGTCACCTGCCAATAAAAAAATACACGCTGCTACGAGGCACGCTGCCAAGGATAAAGGTTACAAATATGTATGGGTTAGAAATGGGAAAATTTTTGTAAGGAAAACAGACGATAGCGAAATTTTATACATTAAAAATTTGGGTAGCTTAAATATGATGAACTAAATTGTATTTAGGTACTTTTCGCAATTTGGATTTTTCACGTAAACATGTAAGTAAGTATTTATAATAATAAGTTTCAGAAGAGCTAGAATTAAATATATATTATCAGAATGTACGCGGCTTACGCACTAAAACTGAACTATTCTATCGTAACTTGTGTTGTTGTGATTATGATATTAAGTATAATATTAACGGAGACATGGCTTAATGACTCTGTGCTGAGCAGCGAGCTTTTTGACGACAGATATGTGGTTCACAGAAGGGATAGACAGCAATCTAGCGTTTACAGTGGTAAAGAAGGAGGAGGTGTCTTGATCGCTGTTCTAAAATCGCTTACGGGAAAGTAAGTTTGAAGACCTGTGGATTACCGTTGATATGTCCAAAACTCGTACTCGTCAAAAAGCTGTCTGTGCAGTGTACCTTCCACCTCCCTTACAAAAATGTACCCTAAAACACTTTGTTGACCACTGTAGTTTGATCTTAGAAGAGAAAAAAACTGATGTCTGTATAGTTGGAGACTTTAATTTAGGAAACATTAATTGGGACTTAATATATAAAGATTATAATAATTATGTTGTACCAGGATTTAGTAATATATTAATAGATTTCATGTACTTTAACAGGCTAAGGCAATATAATGTAACACCTAACAATAGGGGTCGTATTCTGGACTTAATAATGACAACAATGACGTCATGTAGTGTGTCACAAAATTTAAATCCTCTGTGTATTATTGACCCATTTCACCCCCCTCTTGAGGTAGCCATCTCATTTATCAGTGAAGCTCGTTTGCCATATAATAATGATAATAATAGGCCAAATTTTTACAAAGCCAGATATGACCTTCTACGTCAGGACCTAGATAAATGCCGCTGGGATGATTTCTTTTTCGGTCTTACTGATGTGAACGATATGCTTAGAGTATTCTCGGAAGAAATTAAAAAAATAGTTTAAATGCACGTGCCGTTTACTAAGCCAAATAATAACCGGTTCCCGCCTTGGTTTGATAAAAAATTAAAACGGGCTCTAAATGAAAAAAACAAGGTAAGAATTCGGTATAGAAAATACAAAAATCCGATAAATGCTATTGAACTGAAATTACTTAGAAAACGATGCGATATACTAGCTACTTCTCGCTACAATGATTATGTAACAAAAGTGGAAGAAGAGCTCATTGTAAAGCCTAAGTTATTCTGGTCTCATCTTAAAGCAAAACGAGGTGGGTCAAGTGTTTATCCGGCGTCTTTGTCCGACGGTTCAACTGTTAGTACTGGCAATTCCGAGATCTGCGACATGTTTGCATCTTACTTCTCCTCGGTTTATATCCCTTGCACTGAAATCGACATCGAAGAGCATTACTCTGTGTTATTACAATCTCTTGCCAACAGTAGCCAAAGTTTAACAACTCTAGTAATAAGTAAAGAAACATTACTCAAAAAGCTAAAAGGTTTAGATTGTAGTAAGGGTGCTGGACCTGATGATATTCCACCTATTTTTGTCGCTTCTTGCGCATCTCAACTGGTGGAACCATTGTGGTTAATTTTCAACAAATCCCTAGAGTCGGGAGTCTTTCCCACGGAATGGAAAACAGCTAAAGTAGTACCCATTCCTAAATCAGGCAACGATAGATTGGTATCTTGTTATAGACCAATTTCATTCTGTCTTGTTTTGCCAAGATTTTTGAATCTCTCATCTGCCCATATATCCTAAGGCACTTAAAACATTATCTAACTGATCATCAGCACGGATTTGTCAGGTCTAGATCGACATGCACGAACTTAATAACGTTTACTGAGCTTCTAACGAGTGCTATTGATTCTGGCAAACAGACAGACGTCATATATACCGACTTTAGTAAAGCCTTTGACAAAGTATCTCACTCAATTTTAATGTATAAGTTATCGGCGTATGGGATTTCTGGGTCGTTGCTAGAGTGGCTGCGCTCTTATCTGATGGGAAGACAGTTCTATATCGTAGTTAATGGTTTCCAATCAACTTATTTTCCAATAACATCTGGTGTTCCGCAGGGCTTACATTTAGGTCCAATCCTTTTTAATATATTTATTAACGATGTCACTGAATGCTTTCACTACTCTAGGGTCTTTATGTATGCTGATGACTTAAAGTTCGCACGTACTATTGACAAATTTGAGGATATCGCCTTGCTTCAAAGTGATGTTATTAGGCTTACCAGCTGGTGTAAACATAATCTTATGCACCTAAACATTAAAAAATGTATTCACATAAAATTTACTCGTAAGCACAATATTACACATTCCTACTACTATATTGATGGTCACAAATTAGTCGAAGTCGACAACACTCGTGACCTTGGAGTGATTTTCGATAATAAGTTAACTTTCATCCCTCATATAGAAAATATTGTCAAGAGAGCTTCTAAAACTTTGGGCTTTGTCATTCGAAATAGCAGGTCTTTCAGGCGTAGTACAACCAAAATATTACTTTATAATAGTCTGGTGAGAAGCACGTTGGAATACTGCAGCGTTGTCTGGCGGCCACACTATGCAACTCATTCCTTACGACTGGAACGTATCCAGAAGCGCTTTACTCGTCATTTAGCATTTCAAGCACGAGTAATGGCTAAAAAATCGGTGTCTTACCAACGTAAGTTGCAGCATTTCAAAATGGACTCTTTGGAAACCCGAAGAACGATCTTGGATACGTTATTTTTGTATAAATTGACCAACCACAAGATAGACTACTAGTAGGACTACGCAGTAGGACCACGGGCAAAGAATGGATAGATTGTCCACAGTTATTGGCGTTTTTGCATTATCGCGCAGTCGCGCTCCTTCTCGTTATCCCCGTAATCCCATTACCCCGTTGTATCCACCACCCAGAAGAACGGTGTCGGGCAGAAACTCCCCGATATGCAGGCTTTGCAGAATTGCTAATAGTTGTAGTGACGAGGCGGATATTCACTTCGACCCTCCTAGTAAAATTATAAAATCTGTTTTAAAGTGTATTAATTAGTAATTAACTAGTAAATCAAGACTGGACTAATGTCGAGCTTCTCATACTCATTCTAGCTATGGTAGGTACTTGCATGATATTTAATATTTATTATAATGTTAATATACATATCAACATGTACCAATATTTTTCTTAGTTTTAGTTGTAATTTTTTACTGCTGTTTATTTCCATATTTGTATTGCATGTGGTGTTTGCCTGTAAGTGATTGTGACATATTTCACTATACGTTTTATGTTTGTAAAATTTGAATGTACCGATGTCAACAATTGTTGGTAAACCTTAAATAAATAAATAAATACTACAATTTTCAATAATCAAAAAGTAAATACTTAAATGTTTAGTTTAATTAAAATAGTAAAGTGTAAAATAAATAAAAACTGACTACAACAAAAATATCAACTAAAAAGCAAAAAACAAGCTCTATAATCAATGGATTGCAAGGGCAATGTACTTATATAATTTGAACATTGGAAAAGGTATTATAGGCGAAACACCTTTTCCAATATTCAAGTTACGAGTGCAGCGTGAGAAGTCTGGTAAAAAACATATTAAATGTTATTTTTTTCACAATTTAATTAATGTCAATTTGTAATGCTGCCTTTTTGGAGGTAAGTCGTATAAGTTCAGCCAGTTCGCACGGCTAGTTTTAACCCGACTTCAAAAAAATGAAGAGGTTTTACGTTCCACTGTATGTTATTTCTTTAAAACGGCTATGAAAAAGAAACAATCACTTTCGTGTTTGCAAACATGGAAAAAGTGAGTTTCGTGTTCTGATCAAACATATTGCGAAAAAATACCATTACGGATACAATAAAATAGACAAATATTACGGAAACTCTGCTCCATCGATTAAAATGATCCACAAGTGGTTTACGGGTTTTCGTTGTGGCAGTCCAAGCATTGCTGACGCCGACCGACCCGGACGCCCAGTTGATTGAGGTCACTACCCCAGAGATGATTACCAAAATCCATCGTACATCGTATTGAACGACCGAAGAGTAAAGGTCCGTGAGATAGAGCTGATATTCGTAATATCCTTCACACTTATTTGGATATGAAGAAACTCTCCACCCGTTGGGTGCCGCAATTGCTCACAGTGAATCAAAAACGCACTAGGGTGACCCTGTCAGAGGCATGTTTGCGAAGTTTAGGTGTAATAAAAAGGACTTCTTGCGTCGTTTCATAAGTGTTGACGAAACCTGGATCCATCATCATACACCAGAAACCAAGGCGCAGTCAAAACAATGTATTGCTTCAGGTGAACCTGCACCAAAGAAGGCAAAGCAGTTTTAGCGGCGAATCAAGTTATGGCTACTGTTTTCTGGGATGCTCGTGGTGTAATATATGTTGATTATCTTCAGGGAGGTAAAATGACTCCTGGCGAATATTATACGAACTTATTACGGCGATTTTATGAAGTTTAATGGAAAATCGATCCCATTTAGCGAAAAAGACAATCATTTTTCACCAAAGACAACACACGGGTCCACACTTGTGCAGTTGCTATGGCTAAAATCCACGAGTTGCGTTACGAATTGCTACCGCATCTGCCTTGTTCTCCAGATTTAGTACCGCGCGAATTTTTTCTTTTCCTAAACCTGAAGAAATGGCTTGGTGGAATAAGATTTGGTTCCAACGATAAAATCATCGCAGAAACCAATGTACGTATTTTGAAGGGTTGGAGAAATCGTACTTTACTGAGGAAACCGAAAAGCTAGAAAAACGATGGACCAAGTGTATTGAGTTACATGGGGACGTTAAAAAATAAATATTAACTTGGACCAAAAAAAAATGATGTTTTTTTTACAGACTTTTTACCCTGCCTTCGTATATAAGTACTTAAGAGTACTGGCCCTTACAAATTTACATAGAAGAGCTTGTTTAATGCTTTTCAGTTGATGTTTTTATTGCAGTCAGTTTGTTTTAATATTTTTTGTTTGACCTTATTGGTGGTTGACTCTCGCGAGAATGTAAAATAAAAGGCAAACTGGGCTGACATTAACACGGTAAAAACGATATTTCCTGACGTGTTGCCGTATTGTCAACGTTTTGATAACTCCCCTTTTCTTGACAGTATGGAGGCCCAGTTAAAAACAATACTAAAACACGCAATATCGTTTTAACACAGTGAAATAGAGGGCGTACTTCATGGTAATTCTTCGCATGTGTGCGTGTATTTCGATGCATGTACATAATTCGTCAGGGTCATTTCAACGAAGTCCACGAGACGCAAGCTTTACAACTTTCAGACAAACTTTTACGTTTAAATCTTAAGTTAATTTTGTAGACGGTTACTAACCAATTAGATAAATATTTTTTTGCGTCTACTTTAACAAAACATATTATGGTTTTAGATAAAGAACCTCGCACCGACGGCGAGAAAATGCACCTGAGTTACGCTGAGGACCTCGAGATATCCAGCACCAACGACGGCATGCACGAACCTGAACGCGTGAGGTATTTTTTTATCTAGAGGCTCTAAAGAGAATGGCATAGCTTAGCTTAATCAAACTGCAAGAAACCTCCAAAACCAAGGAAAGATGAAATCTGGATCTAAATGCAACATGTGAGGCTTACACTAGGTACATAATAACATATTTATATTTTTAAGATTCTTCCGACTGATCCACTTTCTTTCCTATCCAATAAAAGTAATAATCATAAGACAGACTGGCCTTATTATGACTAATTTATTGTTTATTTACTGCAGGACTGAAACGCCAAAGCCGCTGTCGCTAGAGTGCGCGGCAAAGGGCGAGGAGGGCGCGGGCCCCGAGCGGCCAGCGGAGGTGTCCACGTCGGGGTGGGCTGCGCGGGCGCCGGCGTCTGCATCCGCTCCCGCCTGGCCCGCACTCGCTGCCGAGGCCTACGGCCACGCCGGCGCCGCGCGCCAAAAGATCGATGGAGAGAACATACCCTCCTCCACAGACTCGCGCAACTAACTACCACCATAACTTGCTCCTGTTAAAAGTGCCATGAAGTATAATATCGTACCATGCACTATACTACTTCTATTCTATTTGAAAAGAAAAAAATATGCACACACACGGCACAGTGTGACAACAGCCATCATTTTTGTTGATGAAGTCCCGTAGAAGATTAAAACCCTCGATCGCCAAAACTTAATAGTTTTTGAAAAATAATTTTTTCAAGGTTGGTGAAATTTTACCCGGATATAGACCTAACCTTGGAATAAGATGAGTACTATCACAAATACAGATAACTTGTTTAAACAAAACGTTTAACCCTACCGAAATACTGTGTTAAAGTTTAATTGGCAAAGTGATAAGATCATTAATTTCGAATTTATAGGCCAATTCATTTTGATATACATATTACATAGGTAGGTAGGTAGCTATTTAGTTCTTCCACGAGTATATGGCTGAATTTTTCATTTAAATATTTCCGTGGATTATTTAAGTTAACATAATATGTTAACGAGGGTGGACCGCTTCCCATGCCACTCGTAGTCCTTCATTGGAATAAACACACCAACGATGTAAGTGTTCAGAGAGCTCTACCAATACTACTTTTATGCTGCATGTGCTAAATAAAGAAAAAGGCATTGCAAGGTAAATACTTTGCTTTACGCTTTCTTCCTTCCTTAGATGACAACAATTTATCAAAAAGTAAAATGTTTACAATGCAGAATAGGAAAATAGACCCTGGGCTCTGAACAAATAGAAAGTGAGACAGACAGTACAATAGTGGCCATATTGAAGCTCTTGTAAATTGCCACTTAAAAAATAATATTTCATAACTCATTAGTGCCAACCCTGCGGGATATCCCGTTTATAACATAACATAACTATACAGAAAACTCGAATAATGCACATAATAACAGCTTCGTATTTTTTATATCATGTGGAATAAATGGTGTATTATTATGAGTTACATATACTTTAAATAATATTAAGTACTAGTCGAGTTTTTTTTTTATATAACTTAATATATTCGAAATTTATTAAGTAGAATGTTTTAATTAATGAATACGAGGGGTGATCCATAAGTTTAGATAGTTGATATATAAAATAGGAGATAAGTAAATCGTTATACTTTTATTGGTATATGCACACTTTCTGTGTTTGCAAAAACTTAATAACGTCATTCAATTGTTTTGTTTTACCTCTTTAGAAATATTTTTACTTTTGGAGGTTGACTAATTGAGAAGTAGAAGTCGAAAGTAAGGGCTACATAACAGGGGAAGCGGTTATCACTTCTGAAAATTGGTCAATTAGAAGGCTCTGAAGCAAAATTCCTTCCGCAAATTCTTATTTTTTTCTTTAGCTTTTTATGTTTTTCATCACTTTGAAAGAACAATCAACATCAACTCTCGTAGATTATTTGAGCTGCATTAGTAAAAGCTAATATCACAGTTATTATTTGTAGGCCTCACTAATCCTGAAGATGGCCGAAACATCTACCCTAAATTTTGGTGACAGAGCTGGAGATAAAAAAGCTACTACAAAGTTAACTTAACTTCATCCGCCGCAACATCAGGATTATGCTTAGTGATAAAAACCAAGGTTTGGTTTTCAGCAACATTTTTTTTTAATAATGCATCAGGACTTCCTCCACACCGTTCCAAATAATAACAAAACTCACTCTTATTTTGCCGACTTGTAAAATTGTTCATACATGTTTTTGTTTAGCTATCTCAGAAAAACGAATGAATAATATATATATATATATATATATTTTCCCTAATTTAAAGTTGATTAGTGCCGTGGTATAGTTCTCATGAAAAGAATATCATTATGGGGATGGTTCATACCGATTATCAAAACTTATGGATCACACCTCGTACTGTAGCTTTTTAGTAAGTAAATATGAGTCAATTTTATGTATTTGGCTAGTGTTTGTAATTATGAAAGAAAAGAAAAAAAAATTGTATCAAAACCCGGATGAAAAAGAGACTACTTTAAAAAAAAAAATTATTAACTAATAAGATTTGGCGATCGGAAGTTTTAGTATTGGCTTCGTAATAGTTTAATCGACGGGATTATTTTGATCATCAACAGTGCGCGGGTACAATGTGAGCACATTGCTGAAACTCGTAAACACTGACTTTATTTTTTGGTCTGTGATGATGCAGAGGTATAGTTACCTATAGTATTATAGTGTTTTCAATCCACAAAAACATGTCCCACCTCGGAAATTGATGTTGCCCGATTGCATAATGTAAAGTAGTGACGCGAGTCTCCTTGATTGAAGACATTATACGGTCTCCTACTTAGTCAAAGCAGACCAGCCCCTATTACACCATCATGACAATGATAGGTGACAGGTGACAATTGGTTATACTTTGCAAACTTAACAAAATTCACATTAGTAGGATCAATAACAATATACGCCGCGCCATGAACGTTGTCAGGATGGTGAAATAAGGGGTAGGTGCTCAAACAATATCAAAACACCCTTTACTTATCGCCTTTAACAATATAGCGGGCCTAGCCCTTAAATACATGATTTAAAATAACCGCTTGGGCTAAAAACAAATGTGATGGGAAAATATATTTTAACAACGGGAATAACATGATGCACATAACGATTTTTTACTACATCGCCCTATGTACACACCGAGCACATAACGCAACTGCGCCAATTGTTGAAATTATGTCATAAAAGTATTTTGGGGGCATCATGGGTTAATGAGTTTTGTTTAAGTTTAATTTCATTACACATGGTATCAATTTGAATTTACCACGCAAAATCTACCAGAATCTCAGGACAAAACAGACATTCTTTATAGCTTGCAACTCCGGGGTAATAGGATTTTAAGATCACGGAAATCTAGATTTCTGGATTCTGGATGGCAGTTTGTGATAAATATTGAAATCCGTCTATACACTAGACTATACGATCAGTAAATACTGTGACATATCAGTAAAGTTTTTATCTTCATATCCAGTACACGTCTGAACTCTACGAAATACGTTACAGTACTGACGTGATAAATATTGAACGTGTAGCCTTGCCTGTGTATTGCGTTAATAAAAATAATCTATCAGTTTTTATTGTATTGATGGACCAAAGTATTTATTGTACGCCTTCCCCTAACGGCAAGCTGCCGATCAGATTTGGTGCTGAAAATAAATGGTAAAAAATAGTCGGGAGGTCTCTTCAGTATAGCGTGGTGGATTTTTAAGCTTTAATTACGATGTTATTAGTGTAGCTACTTATCCTATAGTTAATATAGAATCGTAAGACTATTATTTTAAACGTATTTGTTATTTGATCTCGCTACACAACGCTATTGCAGATAATTACTACCTCGAGATTCGTAAAAAGAATATGCAATTCAATTCACTCCCACCCAATCATGTGTTCGTAAAATTATTCCCATCACTAGTTCAGCCTCTATCTAAAAACAAAAACAGTCAGGTATACCTGTTAATATCATTGGCAGTCCGAATAGAACTCCATTATACGTAATTTTAATCTTCGTATCAGGTAACAGGGTGGGGACCAAAAAGTTGGACCACAGTTAAGCATAGTTAACGTTACAAACAACGAAGGCGAGGGGTTTTCGGAAATTTTCCTGATAACGCAACTTTTGAGTAAAAATATACCCTATCGCACGTTTATTTCGAGAGTGACACTATGCCAAAAAGAATTTTATTCAAAAGTATATTTTTTTTATCCGCAATAATGCCACTGTTGACATGGTTTTGTTTTTAGTTTAGTGTCACTCTCGAAATTAACGTGCGCTTTGTCAACCAATCCAACCGGACCATAATTACGAATCGATGGACGACTTATACGTCAAATTCGAATTAGTAATTCAGGTGCAAAAGTGGAACATGTTATGTAAATACTCACATGCTAGAAAACCCTTTCTTTTAGCTTTGTCGTAGTCGGATAAAAATAACAAACAAAAACAAACACTGACAAGCGATGATTTTTGCATTGACCGGCGTAAGTCAACAATGCCACAAGAAAATAGATTTCTTTTTACTTTCAATTTGTCATGAGATTCCGGTAGACCTATATCTTCTAATAATAACGACTAGAAATCAAAACAATTCTGATAATGTTTTTCAGTGTTCAATAGTCGTTAGCTATCCTAGAATGCACCGTGTCTCCAACTAGGCCTGCAGGCGAGTATAAGCGCCTAGTCGGCTTTCAGTGTATTTGATGGCAACTAGGATATCATAAATCAAGTTTGTTCCAATTTCTCGATGTTTTTCAATTAACTGCTATAGCGTGTAATAACTTAACTTATTTGTAACATTCTGCCCCGTAAAAAAAATGTTTTTTATACCTCTGATAAAAAATAATTGGAGTTGTTATTTGACGCTTATGTCGCCTGCATGCCTTTGGCTTCAAGCTATTTATTGTCCAATGGTACATAATCTGAGAGCACGGCAGTGCCTCCACCAAGTCGACAAAAATAACGAGGCACGGCCATACCTTACCACCTTTTTCTCGAAGCCATTTAGGCCATTTCCAGAATTTATTTTTCTGCCCTACTTTGAGTAATTATCTACAGTCGAAGCCAGTTAAACCTACGCGCAGCCACCGTGTCATATTTATGTTATAATATGTTATGATGACCTTATTGTCAGTGGTATAATAATACCACGGACAATAAGGTCATCATAAGTCATAACATATTATATCTATTGATCGTGTTAATATTTTTGACGTCATGGGTGGTACATTTAAAATCCTCATTGACTTATAAATATTATGTATCTGTGTTACCGGTAGTATATTAAATAATAATAATGCAAATATACAGTTGTTGGACTATTACCAGAGCTCGATTCAACATCTGATAATCCATTTTCTGGATCATTTTTTGTTTTAATTGTCAAGTAATGATATCAAGCTCACTTGAAATAGTTCTTAATCTGACCAATTTAATTTCACCATACCATACACATTTTTTTTATTATTTTAACTGTCATAAACTGCCGTCACGTGACAAAGCTGTAGCGGCAATGCAATTAAACTAAGTCAAATGCTAATTGCGAAAATAGCCTCTTTAGATAATAATTATCTATCAAACACATATACTTGTATGACGACTCTATTGCAACTTGTTCTATTTCCGTATTTTGTTTTGCCATGATTAGTCCGAGCTATGACTATTACACAATTGATAACATACAATCAATTGAACTTGTCCAATATTCCTTGTGTTAAAAAATGTTACGCATTTGAAATGGTGAAGTCTATCGTTTGAGTTCCAAACACGATGATATCCGTTTTTAAAGGCAGAGTCACACTGAGCGTTACTACACCACAACGAGATCAAGATCATGTCAAACCCAGAACGTTATAAAAAACTTGTTGCCAATTCGTGCTTATAATGCCCTAAATCAAAGAATTGTCCGCTGGCGACTCTTATGAGTTAGGGAGCAACCACACCAGAGCTTAACGTTGCATGAATTACGGTCCGTCAAAATTGACGCCATGTATTCTTTTTTTACGCATCGCTGTGGTTGCTTTCTAATGGTGCATATTAGATGGGCAGTGACGGCCACCGCGGTATTGAATGAACCAGCAAAATTAAGTGCAGTAAAAGAGGACGTATAACGTTACAGAAAAATCTTTATATATATCGATATGAATTTAATATCGTTATGATGAATACCGCTGTGGGACCGAGTTTAAAGTTATTGCGCAAGAATAATATATATACGATATGATTATAACGTTATTGTAAGATCCCTTCAGACTCGTGGTCACACCATTTTGTCACACCAGTGTGATGACGAGTAATTTATTTTCCTCGTAGCCACACTACTTTAAACAAGATCGCACTTTACTGAATATTATATTGATTGAGTGTTGTGAAGCACTTAACGGCAATGATAATTTTATTAACAATTTTCCACTTAACATTTGGCCATAATGTGTAGGTAGGTTTAGGTTATGTTACTTTTGCAGCAGACCCGGAGGGCCAAACTACCCAGAAACAGAAGCTCCGCTACCGCGGAGCTCCGTCGACACTTATTGATTTGAAGTTAGACGGTGTTGACGGATCACCGCTACCGCGGAGCTCCTATTTCTGGGTGGTTTGGTCCTCCGTGCCTGCTGCAAAACTAACGTAATCTAAACATACCTACGTATTCTATTATAGATGTTTTCCCGCACTAGCAGTGTATCAAGTTTCGGTAACTTACTATTGGTCACACCAAACAGTGTGACTACGAGAAAATAAATTACTCGTCATCACACTGGTGTGCCAACCTAGTGTGACCACGAGTCTGACCCGAAATAGCGCTATTTGAAGGTTTGGCTCCATATCAAGCGGAACCTGGAAGCCTTGCTCCAAATATGTTTAGAACAATTTGTAGTTGTAACTAACAATTATATTGAAGTAATTAACTATTAAAGTTTGACTAATTATTGATAAACTATCGTTGATGTTTAGCTTGTGAATAATACATACATAATCTGATTTTATTTCTGTTAATAATAAATTATAAAGATTCTGTGTTAGATATGTGGATTTCAATAAACTTACGTGTATACTCATTCCCAAAGTCTTGTCAATTTGTCTGTCCTTGGCATTGATATTCATCAGGCTTTCGTTATTTTATATAACCTGAAATTTTCTGTGTGTATGTCCCTAATACAGGTAAAAACGATCCCCGACTATGAAGTCTGGATGAAGGGGATTTTGGGATTTACTAAAGTGCGGCAGATTAACATACAGGGAGGCACCTAGTACGCCATTAAATACCTCCACCAAGTATTAGCCCCGTATATGTGGCCGCGCATCAAGAATAAAGGATCAGAATAGTAAAAACAATTGATCTTCTGAAATTCTCGAGCACGTCAGATTAAGGTTGGGTAAGTTAGTTATATGCTAAAAAGGGTATATTCCACTAATCTGACAATTTTCGATTGACGATAAGAAGTAGGTGGGTTACAAAATTGTAAAAAAAAAAAAAACGTCATCTCGGCTTTCTCGAGCGTGGCTATTTTATTTTTTATTTTGAAGGCAATAATTCAACGTTCACGAATAATATATAATCTGACGATTTCCGTAAGCCGAAGTAAGGAAAAAAAACGATAAAGTTTAATGCGTGTAGCTACGTGATGCCGGTATTCCCCTTCCCGCGTTTCTATTCCTCTGAAATGAACTGAAATCGAGTCAGAAAAGGAAGATGATTCTACCGATAAACATGATGATTGAAAAAAAAAAAATATATATATATATACTTATTTTTTTATAAATAAAAGATTTTTACTTCAAACAATATATACTGTTTTTTTTGCATGCTATTTTTTCAGCTCTTTAATTTGTTAAGTTAAAAGATGTGAAAAAATAGAAAAAAAAATCTTTCCATTGTCAGATTAGGCGAATCCCTCCAGATAATCGTCAGATTATGAGGCAGCACGTTTAGGGTACATAAATGAACCATATATATTTTAATCTGACGCGCTCGAGTATCTCAAAATGGCGATTTTTTTTGCACATTCGAATAATGGCCGCGAGTTTGGGTTACATCCAAATCGTCAGATTATTTCATAAGAGCCTTCTTTTAGGTTCCCTTAACATCCCCTTTGAAAATCTGACGCGCTCGTTTTTTTTTCCGTTTTCAACCCTTACGAACAACCACCTCCATCTCGGAAACAATCAGATTAGCATACGTATGTATTCAAAAATACGTAGGACATGGATGCTATTAATATCTGACGCGCTCGAGTATGCCCATGCAACTGTTTTTTTTACATTTTTGAAAATTTATAGCCGTTTCCCCCATCGATGAAAGTGTATATATATTATATGTCATTTTTTTCTTCTTATCATTTAAGCTTCGCAATCCAATAGGTCTCTTTGACGCTCGCGTAAATCCCGATTTAGCACCCTGGGCTCCCCTACTATCACGGTGGCTTTGAAAGATTACAGGTAGCAAAGGTGTATAAAAATGCACCTCGAGATATTTAAAATACTCTCGCGGTCAAATAATACTGGTCTGAGTTTTACTGAAATCTGGTGATGATGCCCAACTGATTGAATCTACGGTTAGCGCGGGAATTGTGCATGTTCAGAAAAACATCTAAAAAGGCAATAAAATGTAACGAAAATGCTGACCCAAACTGTCTCACTGTTGTGTTAACTGATTATGCGATCAGTTAGGTTTAGAATTTTGACCTCCTCTATTGAACCTCGGAGTATCCACCATTAATTTTCACTCAAAACAATCCCTGGCCAGAAACCAAGGCCTCGAAATAGCCTCGTTTGTATGAAATCCGCACTCTGACCCATATTATTAGACCGCGAGTATATAAATCTCAGATTTCACATATATTTTGTTTTAAATTATATTAGAAATCACGTCCCCCATCGTCAGACGTTTAGTACAGTTGCAACCCTCTGTCAGACACCCTTAAATTACACATACATAACATCACGCCTTCATTCCCAGAGTCAGTTTTCTCGTGGTCCCATTCATTTGTCTCATCAATGGGACCATGAGGGGGACTTATTTCTTGTAGTCCCATTCAGATCAACTGAAGTTATCTTGAACTTCCTTTATAAAATGCATAAATAATCGAATACAAAAGATCCTTCTTTTTCGGTTGGTCAGATTTTCAAAACGTCAGACTTTCAAATGGTCAGGTTTTTGAATTGTCATTCTTTCAAAAGGTGAGTACAGCCTTTGATTTCCTATTTTATAATTATCAATGTCCATTGAGAGAATGAAGAGCCCCTAAGTTAAAAGCCCAAAATCTTGCTATAATGTTAAAGTGAATGAGTGCAAAGTAGCTAGCACATTAAGGGCATTATTTTCGTTAAAAACCACTTGGGTCTGTTATTTCTACCAGTAATTATTATTATGACAGATAACTAGCAAATTCAAAGCGTGGTTATATTTATCACAAATAACGATTGTTAAAATACATAGCTCATTGGTGGAAGACAAAATTTTGATGTGGATACATTCTGTAAGGCGCCAAGCGTTCACTGCTGCGGATCAAGGTTGAGCTTGAAGGAGGACAGCCGGCGGTGGCCGTCCTCGGCGTTGGAAGCCGACGCGCGCAGCACCGCTGGCTCGGCATCCGACGACGTCCGGTAGTCCTGCACCACCTGCGGCAAGCAGATCATTCAAAGTATGCAGAAAATTAAAATTATTAATTTAAGAATAGAATACTTGTACGGTGGAGACTGGTCCCCGAACTAAGGGGAATCTGTATGTCAGATCACCAGATCTCCAACCCTCAGATGTCTAAAGCGATATACTTGGGAGGTGAATACATAGTTAGGTAAATAAACCTTACTGTACTAGTCACTAGCACAGTAAGGGTTATACAATATGATTATTCGTTTGTCATATAGATGAATTATCGAGAACATGGAATTGCATTTGTAGTGGTTGTACCATTTGCAACATTTGTAGTGGTTTGCCTTAAACATAAACAAAGCGTTGGAAATAAAACCACCTTTTCCTCCTGCGTGCACTATTATTAACCGCTGACCTTTACTGATTTGTTTTTTTACACCAAATTCTGTTCCATCGGTTCAAGCCTCTCCGGACACATGTGAAGTATGTATGTAGGTTTCATCAGTATAAACTAATGGTCTATCTTTAGACCGATATTCCGCAATTTTGCTAAGGTAATTTATTCTTAGCAGTCGTATGTTGTGTCTTTCCATTAATATTTTTCGGCTGTCCTCGGTCTTTTTCCATTAAAATCCTAATTTTTGTATTTGTTTTCGTAAGGTGGAAATGCCAAATTTGTAATCTATACCGGATTTAGAGAGTGGAGTGCCTTTAAGGTTGGAAATTGCTTATGGGACAGATGAAAATTGTATACAGTATGTAACATGACGAGAAGCAAACCTTTAAACCCGTTAATGTTTAGGTGGAGAATAAAGCTATGGTGCGTTAATTATTGAAGTACTAACGATTTTGCATTAAACCGTTTAATATTAATTTTAACATTATTATTCTTACAACACTCTTTATTTATTGTTTACATTGTTGTCTTATCAATTTAAAGGTGAAAGAGTGGTCAAGGTCAGCTAATAACACCCATGTGACAGTCACAGTCATATCATAACATGTCAGTTCAAATAAGGCTGTGTCTACACTCACCATTAAATGCGACGCAGTTCAATGTGTCGTCCACCAGTCGCTCTAATTTGACGCAAACGACGATGGTTATTGTCATGAACGCTACGTAATAAATTTGGATTCTGCTGGGCACGCCTTTTAATTTTGTCAAAAGCCAGTATGATTCGTAATTTCATCTTTTCTTGTGTTCCGGACTCTTTTTTAAATACCAGCTGTTTGACCCAACACCAAAAATAAAATCTAACGGCGTCAAATCCGGTGAACGGGCCGGCCAAAATGTAGTATCTGAGAAACGCCCAATCCATTGGTTGCCGAACATTCCATTTAGTCTCTGCCTTACTAGAACAGAAACATGTGGCGGTGCCCCATCGTGTTGATACCAAGTCTGTACGTTTTGGGCTAGAGGTAAATTATCCACATAACGTCTGAGAGATGTATTTAGAATTTGAAGAGCTCCGTTTAATGTACCATTTATAAATACTTACCAATAATGTCATTACCTCTTATACCAGCCCATACATTAATCGACCACCGAGTCTGGTGAGCTAACTCACGACCAACGTGAGGGTTTTGATGCTTTTTAGCCCAGTAATGAACAACTCGCCGATTCCACATTGCGTTCCTCGTAAATAAACTTTCGTCAGTCCAAATTATTTTAGTAAAAAATGACGGTCTTCTGATATTTTCTGCAAAGCCCAATTTGCATAATCAACTCGCTTTGAATAATCTTCGGGCTTTAAAGCGTGAACTTTTGCAACGGATAATGGGTATTGTTGATCTCGTTTTAATACTCGGTGGACGGCCATATGATTAATACGAAAAAATCGCCCCGCTCTTCTTGTGCTGGAGCCAGGCTCGTCTTCGAAATGACTTAATATTTATTTCTCTACTCCAAGAGACATACGGGTTCCTGATCCACCAGTACTTAAAGGAACCGGCCGATTATTCTCCCGCAATCGTGTAATTGCCCTTACAATGACACGTGCGTTAGTTGGCTGTCTTCTTAGAGGAAAGCTTTCGGCGTATAATCTAAGAGTGGCACTTCCGTTGCATTGGCACTCACCATAAATAAGTATCATGTCCATGATGTCCTCAGCACTAAAATTCGATGGCATCTTTATTATTTTTATAATAAAATAATCTATCAACATGAAGACATCAAATTGACATGATACGTAACATGTCATATTAATTTCAACTTTTTTTGTGTCCTACTGCACAGGTAGCACAAGTAGTATTTTCTCGCTTGTCGCTCAGTACGTCTCTATCATTACAATTTAGATAGAAAGGGAGATCCGAGCCACAAACAAGTCGCGGCCAGATGTGCTAGCCGTGCTGGGCGAACTGGCTGAAGAAAAATAAATTGACAGTAATGTCCGCTCAAATGACAGATCAGATGTGTTTGAATAACCTTGTATGTTTATTTTAGCACAAATAGTATTTAAATAACTTTTAATTTGTTTAACATACGGTAAAAGTGTACCCCAACTGAAAATGATATCGACAGTGATACTCGCGATCATAGTTGAAGCTGCAGTGCCAAGGATTTGTGGAATTACTTAATTATCAGTTAATGTTTATAATTATTGTCACAGGATGGTTCAAATAGTGTTAACCAACTTTGAAAAAAGGTAACAGTACGTTTATGCATAAATTAATTAATGGAAAGATAATTAACAAATACTAATAAGAAGTGTGGTATTATACTAAACTAGACCTGGGCTGGGATTCTACACGGTAATAACCATATCGTATTTGACGTGTTTCCGTATTGTCAACGTTTTCATAACTCTTATGTCATTTACAATAATGGCGACTGTGACATAAACGATTCTAAAACAATTCAAACACGATATCGTTAAAACGCAGTTGAATAGAGGCCCTGGCCATCAACGTGTTCAAAGGTTTGCTTCTCGTCATGTTACATACTGTATAGTTCTCCGGATGACTTCATGATCAAAATCGTCTACTGCTGATGACGGACAAGTACGCAACTTTTTATTTCTCGGGGAGGTGAATTTCTTTGTTGATGCGAATTTCTCACTATTGCTCTCAGACATGTTATAAACAGTAGAGAGACATACACCTGTAGCTTTTTCAACTAACTGGGCAGCCATGTAAGGGGAATTTAAATTTTTCTTCAGTCAAGTTCAAAATATTTATAACAGTTAAAAATAATTTGCTTACTTTGACTCTCAATCGGACCAAAATTACTCACTGCGATATTTTCTGGAAATTATGTAACTTACACTTAGTCGTACGGGCTGACACAAAATTATTCTGATAATTGTGAGAATACAATAAAACCAGACGTAAAAATATATGCACAACGTAAATATTATTCACAATTTGACACTGAAATTATTTTGGTATTTACTTCTTCAATATATAACAAACCTCTTTTTACGCTGATAGTACGAGAAAATAGAAAATTCAAATATAGAAAGCCTGTAAACATACAATACGACTATACTGGGTGTCCCAGGAAGTAGTGTCAAGCGGAAGTCCAGAGGTAGTGCACCTCAAGGGGCATCTGAATCACCCCCATGTATGTTCCGCGACTTTTCGTAGTTTTGGAGATATTGATCACTTTAATCGGAATTATTGTAATTTTTCCTTATGTCCATGTTTCGAAAAACCCTTAAGTTCATGTATTATGTCATAATTTTTTCAGTGGATTCTTAAATCGACAAAATAATTATGAACAAAGGATGTTTTTAAAGCTACTTGCCAATATTTTTTTATGTCAACTTTTTGTGTAATCACACAAAGTTACTTTCTCCATACTAATTGAGCCCTAGTTCCCATTTCATCTAGTATGGAGAAACAAACTTCGTGAAATTACACACAAAAATTACTTAAAAAAGAAATTGGCAAGTAGCTTTAAATACATCCTAAGTTCATAATTATTTTACCAATGTAGGTACCCAATGAAAAAATATTGAAATAATACATGAAATTAAGGGTCTTTTGAAACATGGACATAAGGAAAAATTACAATAATTCCGATTAAAATGATCAATAACTCCGAAACTACGAAAATTCGCTGAACATACATGGGGGTGATTCAGATGCCCCTTGAGGTGCACTACCTCTGGACTTCCGCTTGACACTACTTCCTGGGACACCCTGTATATGCAATTCCATGCTCTCGTTAGTTTATCTATACCTGATATTGAGCGACAGTAATTGAATCAAGTTCAGTATTCAATAAAAATGGCTACTAAGTGTAGCTACACTTACCTTCTACTTAGTAGTACAGTCAACAGCAAAAAAACTGATGAAATAGGGACTCAAACTAGTATATACAGATGTAGTGCAAAATGATTTACCTTCGTACTTTATCGGAAAAGTTCGTACTTATCGTGCTCTCTCAATTAGGTTCAGTACCCATCTTACAGCCGTAGGGGTAAGTTACATCAGCAGATAAATATAATAATATATCGCAATTCAGATATTCGCTATAGTTTTGATTACACTTATAAAAAGGAAGTATTACCACGCCGAAACATCGAAAACGGTTTAAAAATCCAGTCCAAGGAATTACATTTAATGTCTACCCGTACTTCATAATATCAACATTAAAAACAACTTTTAACATTTTATTACCTATAACTTTGCCATTTAACTTTTACCCATAGGACTTGTAGTTTTGGCGGAAATGGAGATAACCGTTTTTTACCCTTAAATCCCTTCCTTTTTCCACTTACCGACCTCAGATCGCCAGTAAATTATTTTTCCTTTAATTTTTCTAACATTCTCTTCTTTTTCCAATGGGTTTCATCCTACTATTATTTTAATTCACTTTTTACCATTAAATTTCAAAGACTCTGTCCTTCACATAACCGCAAAAGAAGATGTCCAAGGGTGTGAGGTCCGGAGTACGAGCGGGCCATAACAACGGTCCCCCACGGCCGATCCATCTTCGCGGAAAGCAAACGTTGAGAGATACTCTCGCACGTCACGAGCAAAATGAGCCGAAGCTCCATCGTGCTGAAACACCATGTTCCTTTGGTTGCCAAAGTAATGTCGGCCACAGGAAAGTCGTCAATTACCTCTTTTAATTCCGTTTGTTAAAACGTTAGGTAGTTGCCACCGTTCAGACGTCATGGCAAAATTTTGGGATCAATGACATGCCCGTCATAAATGCCAGCTCACACATTCAGCCGCCACTGGTGTTGGAATCTTCCCTGCCGTGAAGCGTGTGGATTTTCGCGAGCCCAAACGTGATCGTTATGCACATTTGAAAGTCCTGACCTCGTCAGTGTTGTCTCATGCGTCCAAATTACGTAGTTTACGAAATCAGGGTTCTTCTCTCACTGCCTGAGGTACCACTCGCAGAAGTTCCTCCTGGGTGAAAGATCGGAGTGCTTCGGCTCCTGTATACGGGGACAGTGATAAGGGTGACGCTCGTCGTCACGATACGATACGATAAATTAGCCAAACTGCCAAATGGTTCATACAGAATCTTGCACCGGCTCGTCTCGTACTTAGGGTTGTAAAGTGACCGACAGTGTCAATACGTGACGGACATTTTCGATAGATGTCCAGACATTTTTGACAAGTATTGACACGATGGACATTTATGTTTAATATATGTTTTATAGTAATTTTTCGATAAATTATAATTAATTCAGACATGATCGATTTTAAAAAAATATAACGGACTAATACTATTGGTTTTGAAGCAAATTCCTTATATTATTATACTAGCTGATGTTAGTAAGTGCCAGGGAGCGAAACTCTGGTGCCGATGACGTCATTATGACGCAAATTAACATATAGGATGCTTTTATATAAAAACAATATTGCGACTCCCACTGATTCTTAATAATGCTATAATGATAATGTAAATATTGAAAAAATTACAAACACAAAATATTTTATTGGGTAATGTAATTGTAACGAAAAATATTGTTTCCACGAGTAAAATAAAAACATTAAATGAAAATTCGTTGGATTTCGAAGAATGCAAAACGCTTAAAATTCAAACGCAAACATTCAGGACACTATAACTGGCGAATCTCTATAACCGCACCTGGAGCAAATATTGTTCAAAGTTAACCTTTCTTCATCTAAATCAATATCTTCTGATGGTAAAGATTTTAAAAATAATTAATTGTACAAAACTACTGGAAAGCCAAATTAAAAAACCATCCTATTTACAAATAATAAAATACAAGTAAACTTGTTATTGTCTCCAACAATCTTCTTTTTAATATGACAATGACAGAAAATTATGTTAAGTACCGGCCGTCTCATCTCTAGTGTCAATATCGGTAAACTAAAGAGGCCAATAAGTTGTTATTAGTGATTATGTTTGGGTCATTCTTCTTTTTTACCGACAATTGCCTGTCCTCATTTTACCATACGTTATCAGTTAGAGTATTGATTATTAATGTTTTAGTGTTTGAATATACGTCCAAACATTTATTCATCTATTAGTACTAAATAATCTTTTACTTTCTCTATCCGGGTGATTATCTCAACCACATTTTTTGAGCGGCGGAAGTGATAATTGGGGTGTAAAGTACATGTATTGGAAAACTATTTATTTTATAAATAATCTTACTCAAAGTACCATATTGAGCCAAAGTTAAAATTATTATTAACTTATTATATTTATCGTAAAAAAATATTTTCAATCCAAAATCAATTTTGGTGTCGTGTCCTGTACTTCCCGCATATACTGATATGTCATGGTACAAACTTATTAAGCCTCAACTAGACTTATATTTTAGTTATCTGTATTCCTTATTAGTTGAGGTATTTTAAAATGTATCAATTATTGCATTTGCAAGTAAAAGGAAACTGGGAACAGCGTAAATAAAACTGTCCAAGCGAAATAGTTAATTTTGGTGGTGAATATTGAAATTGATTTTATGATCGAACGAAACGTGATTAAACAAACAAATATAGCGTCAGATGTTCGTTCAGTTTCACTCCAGCAATAGACGGTGAAAGATTTGTACCATCTTTCTGCGTCTTCCCGCTAAGCACATAAGTATCTAATTTTGATGGTATGAAATACACTTTATTAATCGTGATAACTTAGATTATAATTATTTCGCAAAAAAATTTTTTTGTGTGATAGTTTTTTCAAGTATGTTTATGGTGTCTTTTTAACTGTAACGAGTTAAGTTTTTGTTAAACTAAAACATTTGTTTTTACTTAAAAAAAAAATATATAATTTTGGTGGTACAATTTTGGTGGCTTTTGCGAAACACCAAAAATATCAAAATTTCTGGTCTCCATCAAAATAATTTAAACAACAAATAATCATTATTTCTTATATTAGAAACTTACGTTTTGGATTTTCAAAAATAACAAGGAAGATTCCCTAACGATTATATTTTAATTAGCCCGATATGTTATTATTGGTCGTGAGTTTTTTTAAGAAAAGTAATTTTGGTGGATAATAACAATTTTGGTGGTACATAATTAGTAAAATCGTTATATCTTAAAAAACACTTGGTATAATAAAGGGCCATTTTAACACTATTTTTATAATGACTAATGACGTCACTTAAACGTTTAATTGTAAACCCTACTAAGAAAATGAAAAATACCACCAAAATTAGGATAATTTGACGCTTGTTGAAATTCACCCATCCAGTGTTTTTTTTATAAGTTTGTTTTTCATAGAATCGCGTGACAGAGTGGTAATACAAAATTTAGTCTCCTCTGAAAACGGTCACTCTGTCACATTATATTCTAAAAAACCACCATGAAGAAAAAAACATTATCGCCACCGAAATAATTAATCATTAATTAGTCCAAATAAAAATTCACGCGTATTTTAAAATCAAAAATTAAAACCATAATTATCAATAGTTGAAAAACGCAAAATATAGAAAAATGACGATGTAGGTACTGTCGGTAAAAAAGTAGAACGACCCGTTTACGTTCTTGTTTATGTTTATCTATGTAAAAACACTCTGTATGTAGCTTGACGTCATACGCTTGTCATCGGCACCAAAGTTTCGCTCCCTGGTTTGTACCTTATTTTAAGGCTGCGTTCCCACCAGAGATGTGCGAAGATGCGTTGCGAGGAATGTGTTTGTCATGAACTAATAGAACACTTCTTTTATCTATCCTCGCTCAGCTCAGCTCTGGTGGAAAGAGCTCAGTGGAGCGAGGTGTTTTGTACATATGAAACAAGGGAAAGATGTGTGCGAGGAATGTGTTGCCAGAAATGTGTTGAGAAGCGGCATCTGGCTGGCGGACGCGAGCGCAGTCACCGGTCAGAGGTAGATTAGGTACGCATGATGATCGATGACAAAAACTGGGAACCAACTGAGACGTGAGCAGCAGCCAGTGGCACGTGCGCTCCGCTCCCGCCTCATCGCACCCTTTCCACTTAATTGACAACAAATAACAGAGAAATACGCACCAGAAAAATGTAGTCACGAAATGGTCCCAACTCAGCATAATGCTGGCATTTGTCAGCGCTGATTTTCCGTTGGAACCACCAGGTGAAACCACGGAAGAATACTTACACATTATTATTGAAAAATAAAAAAACAACAAATTGTACCTAGCTAATAAAAATGAAATCAAATCAATTAAGTAATATAAAATATAAATTCACACGCGACGGACGGTGGTTTATGATTCAGATATTGGGTACATAGTATTAAAGCTGTCGTTTAATTGACATTCTGTCATTTCACGGTGTAATCGCGTTGTAATAAATTCGCTGATAAAATGCTGCGACATTTCGGCACTTTCGAGTATTTGGAGGATCAGCAGACAAAAATCCTGTCGTTTGAAATTATTGCAAAACTGAGTATAAAAGGGATCAGGCTACTCGTATTCACATATTTTATATGTTCAAAAGTGTCATAAGTGTATTACGGACATCATTAATTCATTTGTGCAGCAGTTATCTATCGGGCACTAAAAAAAGAAATGAACCTGTTAAAAACAATCCTCCCACTCTGCCAATTTCAAGTGGTATCGGACCTTTATCATCTTATACTTACAGGACTTTCAATTTAAATCAAATATATAGTCTGATGACAGAAAATATAATCAAATACGGTATATTAATTTGCGTCTACTAAGAAAAAAAAAACGGCGAAAATCAGTGATTGATGAAAGATTTAAATGTTCAGTAGCCCTAATTATTGATAGGTGGACTGATATTAATAGGAAAGCTGCGCTAAATCTTTTTTTTTAAACTTCTGGACCATTTTTAGGGTTCTTTAGTCAACTAGGAACCCTTATAATTACGCTATGTCCGTCCGTCCGTCCGTCCGCAGCCTAGCGTAGAGACTCTTAGTACTAAAAAGCTGTAATTTTGCAACAAAGTCGTACAATAAACTAAAAAAAACTTTTTAAGGGTACCTCCCCTACACGTAACGTGGGGATGTATTTTTTTTTCGTTTACCCTATAGTCTTGGGTGTCGTTGGATAGCTCTTTCAAAAATATTACGGGTTTGTGAAAACAGTTTTCCCATTAAGTAATCCGTTTATGAAATATTAAGGTTTACAGCGGTAATTTTTGTTCCTAAATGAAAGAGCATATAACAATTTTTAAAGGAAAACTATCACGACTCAGTAACGTACATCGCAATTTTCGGTGCGGGAATGATTGACATTATCCAAAGAGTAGGTATTGACTTAAAAACAGAATGTACTCTAGCTAGTTTCTGCCTTACGAATAATTGATTTAAAAAACATACTTGAATAAATCATACATATACATACCTGTGAAAGAATTGTTACAAGGCAAATAAATATAGCTTCGATCGTAAACTAATCAGGCAACAACAGATTCCTTCAAAAAAAATGCACCTATTATAACTGCCGCCGTGGAAAGATCGTTCAGTTCCTGAAAATGTTCCAAATATACAAAAAATAATAATTATTTATTTTTAAATCGCGTCAACTACTAAATTTACTACAGGCAATTAATTAATGTTATTTTTATTATTATCTTATAAGGCTTGGTAGTAAAGTTAAAGTACTACATTAATTAAAATAAAACGATATCATAGAGTGCAAGCAAGTCGCAGAGAGTTAGTTATTCATTAGGTATAATATGATTTTTCTCAGACTAACCTATCTGTTTACCTCTATTCTTTCTTAAATCATGCACGGAAAATTGCGATGTATGCTAAGTAGACATCATTGGTTCTTGAGATACAGGCGATTATAGTGTTTATACCTACTAAAATAATCTAAAGATAAAAACATAAAGATAAATTATTTATTTCTCAATAATATTACGTAAGGTTAACAAAGTCAAATATTATGTAGGTACATAAAAACTGAGATCGACAGATTACAAATTCCCTACATTTTACTATACAGCATACTCAATGTCATTATCTTTTTTTAATAATCATTACTCATGTATTCCTTTATTCTGTATACTGTTTGTGCAAAGAGCAGTTCTTAAAATTTTTGTGAAAAATGTTAACATTGTTTTGGGCTTCGATTGTTCTAAGCAATTTGTTAAATAATTGCTGACCCATACATTTCGGCCTCATTCGCAATATTCAGTCTATGTTCGATTAGTCTTATGTTATCTGGATTTCTTTTTGGTCGGTTACAGTAATCCTTCATTCTTTTAAATAGGCTAGGATTATTTTTTACGTAAACAATTATTTCCAAAATATATGTTGACACAGATGTTCATATATTGAGATCTTTAAAATATTCTCTGCAACTGTCCCTATACTTTGCGTTAACCAGGATCCAAATAGCACGTTTTTACATTTTGAGAACTCGTTCAAAATCAGGCGAGTTTCCCCACAACACAATACCATAGGACAAGACCGAATGCACTTTATGCATAACTAGTATCGACGGTGGAAATTTCAAATGTCGTAAGGGACAGACGCTTACTTTTCAAGGGAGCCAGAAAACAAAATTCCACTTTTTTTAAATTCATAACTTGGAAACTACTCATCCCATTAAGATGATTCTTGGAAGCATACTTTTTAAATAACTTCGCCTATCCTATTTTTTTAATTGGACATCCATAAATACAGTGGTTTAGGAAATAGTGTCCCTTACAACAAAAAAATAAGAAGAAAATGTGTGTTACACCTCCGAAAACACAGTATTTATCTGACAAAATGTATTCTTTTTAGTGCCTTACAACTTAGGAATTTTAAAAATATTGAGTTATACGATATTGCGCTTAATGAAACAAGACGTTATACAAAAATATTTGACCGATACAACATAGTGTTTTAAATATTAGAAAGTTACGACAAACTTTGACCAAATCATAACTTTTTTATTAGAAGTCATATCGAAATTTCAATACAACAAATAGATAGAAAAAAAAAATACTGACTTCAATGGTATATTTAATGTAATTACGACAAAATGTCCCTTACGACATTTGAAATTTCCACCGTCGGTATGTTTCTTTAAGCTGTTCTTTGGAGATTAGTGGTCTAAGCTGTTTAAGGATGTAAACCCCTTTGCAAGTTTTCCGCAAACATAATCTACATGCTTTTTCCATGACAGGGTTGGGGTCCATATTAAAACCCAACTGCTTAACACATTGTGCATTTTGAAGTAATGTGCCATTTGGGAGAACAATTGATAGCTCATCTTTATTATTTTGACGTGCGCTGAACTGCACGTGTAGGTTTTTTCCGCATTTAGCTTTAATCCATTTATTTTATACCAATGTTCTAATTTTAGTATAATGTCATCAATTTTATTTTGTAATTTTTCATTAGATTCATTATTTACTATTATTGTTGTATCATCTGCATTTATAGTATTAATTCACCATCTATGTCCAAGTTTGCTATGTCATTTTAAAAATATGGAAAATAAGGTGTTTCCCAATGTCGACCCCTGAAGTACAACCTACCGTTACTAAATGTGGTTTTGACTCGTATCCTTTTCCATTTACTTTTATTTTTATATCTACCGTTTGTTCCTTTCCTGTCAAAAAGGATCGCGATAGATTTGCGCACTGACCTTGCACTCCGTACGCACGTAGTAAATTACGTGTAGAATTAATTTTGATAGCTCGCTTTGTATACTATTCACAATCAAAATGGATTGTGAAAGCTCTAGTGATTGTGTTTCCAATTTGGTTATACCCTCCGAAAGCACACGCAAATTATTTTTAGTTAAATTGAATTCTCTTTTAATGTTTTTTTCAATTTTGTATTTTTTTGCCTCTCTTAAATAGTTTAATTCATGTCTGGTACTACTATTAGTTCTACGTAATAATTTATTTATTTATTGATAAATACGTTTACATGACATTACAGTGTAACCAATGCGTCACTAAACTTAGACTTACATTTAAATATACCAATAATAGGAAACAAATTATAATGTAATAGTGGAGCATCTAGCATCCATCGCCTCACAGAATCTCAAGCATTCATTACATACTGCCGCCCATCGCCACGCAAGCAAGTCGCACTCGGGTGTTGACGCCAGGAGCGCATTGAGCAGAGCGCAGGCGCGGGGCAGCGACGTGTTGTGCGCGCCGGCGGCAAGGCCAGCAGGTCGCGTCGTCGTGCTCTGAGGGCTATTCTCGGGAAATTCGGGACAAACAGTTGCAAGAGACGCTCTACCAGTCCGGGACAGTCTGACTCACCACGCAAGGCTCGAAATGCTGTGACCATAAGTCGATAATTCCGCCTGATCTCCAAGGAATTGTACCCAAGGGAGCCGAAAAGATACTTGGTTGGGTACAGATACGGGTAGAATCTAAATATTTTTTTATAAAGAAATCTTTAAAACGCTTTCTGAACCTTTTCAAGAAGTAAGGCATACGTTGATTCGTAGGGGTTCCACATGATCGACGAAGTCTCGAGCTTACTCCTTACTAAGGCATTATAAACCGTTTTTATGGCCACCGGGTCATGAAAATGGCGGAGGTTTCGGATTACGAAACCCAGTCTTCGAAAACAGCTCGTGGCAAGAGAAGAAATATGTTTGTGAAAAGTGAGCCGTGTATCGAACACTACGCCCAGATCTTCGACGGAGAAGACACGATTTATCAACTCTGACCCTAACATATATTGAGCATGTATAGGGGTATGAGAGCAGCCAAATGTACACAAACAACACTTGGCTGGGTTAAAATGAAGTTTGTTCTCCTGACTCTACCGAAACACCAAGTCGATATTCCCTTGTAAAGTCTCGCAATCAGCTGTTTGCTCTACCCCGTATACCTATTTCAAATCATCACCATACAAGAGGCACTGAGCCGCCCGAAGAACGGATTTGAGATCGTGGATCATGATACCGAAAAACAAGGGCCCTAAGATGGAGCCTTGACTCACGCCAGACCGGGTATGGTAAGGGCTCGAGATAAAACAACCATGTCGGACGAACTGCTGCCGAACACGCAGATAGTTGGCAAAAATGGTTAGCAACTTGGGAGAGAAACCAATTTAATCAATTTTCCTAAGCAGCACGTCGTTATCTACGCGATCAAAGGCCTTCGTAAAATCCAAGTAGAGAACATCGACCTGAATTCCTCTATCAAGATGCTCAGCAATGTTGTCCGTTGGTATTAACAGATTAGTGTCGACCGAGCGACAAGGCCAAAAACCATGCTGCACGTCACACAAAAAAGGCGAACCTGTGGAGATAGGTTCCGGTGAAGTATGGTCTCAACCAGCTTGCCTAGGGTTGGAAGAACGGCTATGGGTCTATAATTCTCAACGACGGAAGTGTCACTCACCTTCGGGATCGGTCTCACTCTAGACACTTTCCAACTTTGACGATATGACCCAGAAGAGAGCGCCAGGTTAAAAATATATTGTATCGGAATCTTTAGGAATTCCATACAACCCTTAACAATATACGCTGGAAAGTTATCAGGTCCAACGGAGCTCTTGGCATTAATTAACACCGGTCCATTTATTCCCCAACCTACGCTATTGTGACGTCATTGCGACAAAAATCCGCGGTATCTAATATGTGTTGAGACTGACAGGTGAGTATTTAACCTCAATCAGTAGATATTTAATATAAACATACGTCATATTTCAACTAAATACTCGTAATATTTTCTCTTTTATTATACCACAGTGTAGGCAAATAAGCACTCAGGCCACCGATAACGTTAAGTGGTCTCAGAGGGATGAGTAATCTTTCCCATGTCAAGAAAGCAATTTAACGGACCAAACTTACCGATATTTCGAACTTTTTTCATCATCGACCGCTGAAAAGAGTAAGAGTAGTATCATCCAAAATTTTGAAGATATATTTAATAAAAACACAAAGTAAAACAACTATCGATTTGTTGATAACATAAACAGTGGTGTTCTCTCTCTAAATCTTGACAAAATTTCCCCCCGAAAATTCAAGGCCCTAGTGATAACTTTAACTGGCATAATACTACTATAAATTGGGGTTCGAAACCTATATCAAAACTGGGCAAGAGCATGTCGGACCATGCTCAATGTCAGGTTCCGAAGCCGTTAAGTACGAATATTCTATTTAAAGGCATTTGGTGCCGTTCTAGATGATTTTGGTAGGTATAAACTCTTTAATCGTCTGTATCTCAAGAATTAATGATGTCTACTTGGGCGTGATAGTTTTGCTTTTAAATTCGTTGTAATTATGCGCTTTCATTGAAGATATATTTCCGGTTTTTAGAATTTGTAGTTTTGGCTGTAGGAGGGGTGGGGGGACATATGACTAGCAAAAATTAGCGCTGTAAACCTTAATATACGAGTATCATATACGGATCCCTTAATCATAAATTGTTTTCACAAAAACACAATATTTTTAAAAGACCTATCCAACGATACCCTGCATTAGGGGTAGACGAGAAATAAAAAAACATCTCATCATTACATGTAGGTAAATACACATAAAAATAAACTTGTTTTATTCTACCACATTGTTGGCGTGGTTCATATGTCTATTCATGCCAAATTACAGCTTTCTAGTACTAAGAGTCTCTGAGCTAGGCTGCGGACGGACGGACGGACATGACGAAACTATAAGGGTTCCTAGTTTGACTACGGAACCCTAAAAACGGATGTACCTACTGTACCTACATATATATAGCCAACATTTGTATGCTCAATATGGCTTAGTCCAAAATAAGTAAATAAGTCCAAAATAAGTCCGAAGATTAGCTGCGGTTATCGTGTGGAGTAAAAGGAACCAACCCTTCGGATGTGCTCCTCGCGCGCGGCCAGCTCGCGCGAAAGCTCGTCGCGGCGGCGCTCCCACTCGGGCTCGTAGTTACCGTCCTTGAGGCACTTCTCGAGCTGCTCGTACTCGCGGTACAAGTTGGTGTACTCCGCCAGGCTCTGCTTGGCAGCCTGACTTCCGACGTTGCCCTTTGATGTCGCGCCGTCCAAATCTTCACGGTTCGTAGCTAGGCTGCTTAATTTACAAAAACAAAAACGACATAGTTAAGACTACCCAACTCGTAAAGTGTGGAGCGAGTTTTGAAGGGACACACATAACGTCACGCCTTTATTCCCAGAGTGGGGTAGGTAGAGCAAGAACTCTAAACTTGTTGATAATTCTGTAACCACATTTTGTATAGTCAGGCTAAGATGTTTACCAATGTATTAGTGACATGTTGCAAGCTCATCGCCTAACAGTACTACAAGCCTTTATTCCCTTAGTCGCCTCTCACGACATCCAAGGGAAGACATGGAGTGGCACTATTCTAACCCGGCAACCACACGGGGGAAGGGACAATCTCATGCAAATTGACCTGTCCCTAAACTAAGCTTTTATAGACTGAATGTGGACGCCGAGAAATTTGACTGAATCTACTTGTTGAATTATATCTCCATCATGGGTTATTTGTAGCGTGGTTTGCAGTGAACCACATTGTATTGGTTTGTATGAAGGATGAGAGTGCAATGTTAACCTTATAATTAAGCTGATCTAATCTATTTACTGATATTATTGCGTTGGTATCTTCGGCAATAACAGCCAAATTTGTATCAGGTACCGTTTTATAAACGAAATCTAAAAAATCATCAATGAAAATAATGAATAAAAGCGGATCCAGTAAAGAACCTTGAGGAACTCCTTGCCACACGGGGGACATTCTAGACTGGTAAGCCCTTTCACTATTCCGAGACATTCATTTTATTTCAACAAATTATGCCCCTAACCCCGTAGTGTTCCAACTTCTTCAATAAAACTTCGTGACAGACCGTGTCGAAAGCCGACCTTAAATCTATAAAAACACCCGCTGTCTTTAGCTTATTGTTTAATTGATCCATCATGTCCCCGATCAAAGTATCCGTTGACTCAGCTGTTCCTATACTCTTTGATATCCGAATCGTCTTGTGTTTAAAACATTGTTTGATTCAAGATATTTCAAAAGTCTTACTTTGATTAGTTTTTCGAATATTTTAGATACAGTTGGTGGCAAGGAGATGGGCCTTTAATTCTTAGGATCGGTTTTAGGTTCTTTTTTATGAATTGGGATAATTTTAGCCACTTTTAGTTGGTCAGGGAAGACACCAGTCTCAAAACATTAATTAAAGAAATTGGCAAGTGGATCAGCAAGTATGTCTATATTATTCTTGATAACAGTAATAGGAACTTGATCGTATCCACAAGACAATTTTGATTCAAATTTCTTTACAAGGTGCAAAACCTCCGAAGAGCTAACCGGGTCATAGGAAATGTCACTCTCAATCTCATCCGAAAAAGCCCTAAGCAAGCCAACCGCTTGTTGGATATCACACGCTGCAACCTTGCCAGTGTCGATTTTGTCAAGAAATATGTCACAGACCACACCAGGGTTATTTACTACGTGAATGTTGCCCTTTCCTCTATCTATTTTTAATGTTAGGTTTTTCTTTGATTTTTATTATTTGAAATTTATTACGATGCTTCTGAACAACTCTCCATATTTCTTTAGATGAATTCTTTGCTTTTTCAATTTGTGACTGCAAAGCAATCCTTTTGGCAAAACGAATCACTCTTCTAAAGATGTTTGACGACTGACGTCTAGACTGTAATAGAATTATCAACTGAACTTTAGCACGTTACTAATATCCGTTCATTGACACTAGACACTTTTATACCCTTTGTGATCAATTTTAGTTTAAAGACGTACTAAGCAGGTACTTTCTTTAACACTGTGCCGAAACCTTCATCAAAGATTTATTTAAATCTAATATATAAAATTCTCGTGTCACAATGTTCGTTCCCATACTCCGAAACAGCTCGACCGAGCCGAGAATCGGCCAACATCTATTTTTCTTACCCCTAAAGACATGATGGAAAAAAAAATGCAGCAGGCGAAGCCGCTGGCGGGTCGCTAGTTTACAAACAAAAGTGTATACAGTCGAAGACACTGTTAACTGTAATTTACAAACGAACATAAACCTTATCGCAACGTATTACAGTCTACGGGTGGTCAGTTAACAGTGTCTTCGTGTGTACACCTATGCTTTGCCAGTCTTCATTCAAAAGTTTAGTTCGAAAGTTATTATTACAATTACCAGTAGAGATTCTGCATTTCTTTTTATTATGTTTTCCTGCATCACCTTTACTTATTTTGCTTGCAACAGTGAAAGAACCAAAAATAAAGAAGTTGAAATATTATCTAGACACGATTGAGAATTATTACGAATAAAAGTGGTAGTTAAGGCATCTTAAATTAAAAGAGGTAAGCAGGGATAAATACTCCGTCTTCTTTGGATCACTATTCAAAAGGTTAACTTAGAAGGCGCCACAAATAACCTATTTTTTGATGATAATTTTGCATTTCTTTTTGTGTTTAAGCAGTCGCTCAAGCCGTTCTATAAACAAATCGAAATTATCATCCACCGGGCAGTCTTTAATACCACACACCTCGAAACATTCATCCATATAAAGCTTATTACAAATTGATAATTCCAAACATTTTCTATTACTTTGACAAAAATAAGAGCACCACTCCTTTTTTTCTTTAACCTGGCAGTATATGCAACAAGTTTATGTACAGTGAAACCAAAAATGGATGTCACAGTCACACTCAGAATATGTTCAGTGAAACATAGAAAGTCCTGTTTAACGTCCTGATCCAAAAGGTATATTTCTATTTCATCCTTTTTGTTAGATACACCACACACATTTTGTTGAAAAATATTAAGTATGACATGTTCACTGCTTACGACAAAGTTGCTACAAGAGGAGTCATTTATAAAAAAAATATGATCATCACTGCTACAATTTAAGTCGGAGATCCCTTCAGTATATACAAAACTATTTGCTGACGTTACAGAGTGCAATTTATTTCATTATTTTAGCATAGTTCTATTTACATACGAGTTTTTTTTTGTATTTTAATCAGAAATACTTTACAGTATCTTAATTTATGCAGAGCAACTTTAAAAACTTCATGAGAGGTTTTGTCATTTGACCCTACACTGAGAATCACTATATCACCCTCCTTTGCTGCATTACTTAACATATCGAAACTACTAATAATTTGAGAAGTTGTAGCTTAATGCTTAGTCGTTCCTGCGAATGAGTATACGTCATTCCATTTGTTATTCCTGCTTCTACTCAATTGTTGTGGAAGATTTTTGACTCTCTCATTTCGTAGTATAAAAAAAAAACTAGCGTTCGTACTGAATTTCCCTTCAGTAAGTTTAAGCCAACGTAGGATATCTTATCGCCACCCTTGAAATACCTAGGTACCGTTAAAGAGTTCCGTTGGCCATCAGTGGTCTTCATCATCAATTCCACTTCACCAATGCATGATATTTTTGAATGTAAATGAAAATATGAAATTGTTACTGAAAATACTGAAATCACTATTATGTATTCGTGAAATATTTGAGTTCTCTCAATTTTTCCAAGACTCCATCACCAGATACTGACTTGGTGACAATGGGACCACCTTGGGACTATATATACACTATCAATGAATACATTTATACTTTTTTTTTGGAAAACCGCAAATGCACATGGTTGAGTCCCGATGGTGCAACCAAAAATACAAAAATATTTCATCATGCCAACCATGACGTGAATAGGTATTCATAAATGTGTACAGGACTGGCAGGGCGTGTGAGCTGAGCGGACATAGTATGTATGCGTTTATGAGGCGGCATTGAGTTAAGTGAAAGGTAAAAGACTGACTTGTACATGGAGGTATAGAAGTAGTGTGGGCGGCTGATGGCGCGCAGGAAGCGCGGCACCATGCCGTCGCCTTCGCGGTACAGGTTCAGCATGCGGTTGTACGAGATGTACTTGTACGAGGGCAGCCGCACCAGACGCCGGCCCAGCTTGATTGCGTTGATCTCGCGCTGCTCTACCGGTGGGTGCTGTGTGTAAAACATTACTTGTAACCAAAGGTTTCCCATATCTGGCAAAATATTAATAATACGACATACAAGTACAATTCGCATATCTATACGTACCGCAGAAACACTTTAAGGTCAATCATAATTTTTCATTGAGTTATACTTGGCATAATAAACACTCTAACTTCACACATTGCAACATATTATTTACCAGGATATCTCTTACGCCGACTTTCATTTTATAC
Source organism: Acleris holmiana (assembly GCA_949316455.1). NCBI lineage: Eukaryota > Metazoa > Arthropoda > Insecta > Lepidoptera > Tortricidae > Acleris > Acleris holmiana. Next base: position 60,663,259 of record OX438762.1, on the reverse strand, counting down.
GTAATTGTACGAAACTGTGACTAAAAATTAGGTTTGGTTCAGTTAGAACTTTATCGAAATCAATTTACGATTGCACTAATATTATTTTCATTAACACTATGCCAAAGTATGATTCCGAATTAAAAAATAATGAAAGTTGATTGTATAGCTGAAGGAAACTATGCAAAAGGTAATTCTGCCAAAAGATATTCCTGCCAAGTAACATTAATTATCAGTGATTCGATTTCAGACACAATTCGCGGAATATCGAGTCGTAATCTTCTTGATTCTAATCCCATGACCGCATAGGTATAAAAATGTTTTTAGTGTTATACGTATTTATTAAATGCCTCTAAATAAATAAATAAAAATGAAATAAGTGTACAGCGAGCATTATAAATAGAGAACATGCATGAAAATCAGAATTGAGTTTCATTAATACGATTTGGGAGAAAATGTAAAAAAGCATATAAAACGCAATACAGTAAGTTTTGACCCGTTTATTAAGATTTTAACAAGAAATTTAATATTTGTTTATAAGGACCTTATATTTTAAACATGGAACAACAGCTGTGACGTCATTCTTGTCGTCGATTTTGTATAGAGTTTTTTGCAGGGAGTTTGAACTATGAACTACGTATCGCTTCAAATGTTGTGAAATAAATACATGACAATTATTTCGCATATACAGTTAATCCTCTCTTTGATAGCACTTTCCAGAGAGTGTAAGTAAAAAAAATGCATGTTCCCTATTGCAGCTGTTTTACATTTTACAGACAGTAAATATTTTCATATTGAAATGAAGACTTTACCTACATTATTATGTACGTAATGTAAACATTTATTTCAAAAGTTGACCAATATTTTCAGTTGATATCATTTAAAATAAAATAGTTTCACTATGCTCCAACACAAAAGTCCTGGAATCCCGGGACATATCCATATTGGCATAATGTTTGAGGCCATTCACACCGTGATGCACTGGGAAATCTGATCACTGTTCATTATGCAATATTTTATTTTTACGAAGAAACATCTGCAACTCAATAGTAAAACTATTTCATACTTAAGTTTGAAAAATGAACGAGTTAATTGTCTCTAAACTATATCAGACTATGGCGGTAATATAGATCTTTAAGCAAAGTAGATTTTGAGAGCTCAGCTTTCATGTAAACATTTTGGATTGCAAGGTTCATGTAAAAGCCCTGTACTACCATTTATGTTATGGACTTACCGCAGTTGCGCTCTTAGTGCCGTAAGTCGGAATGTGACCCAAACCTAAAACAAAATTTATATTTCAACGGTGCTAGGTTCTCATATAGGTAATTAATAAATAATAAATAGAAATAAAGAGATAGATGCACGCTTAAGTTATTATTTAGTCATCCATTATACAGGGTGACCGGAAATTCCTTGAAAGGGGTTATTCTACAGCTCATTTGTAATGATTTTAGTCCAGTTAACCAGGGGTCAAAACTCATTGGTTTTCGAGTTATACACGTTTTTAGTTTTTTTTTTTTTAAACACCCTCTTTTCGACCTAAAACTAGTAATTTTGTAAAAACTTCGTCATTTAGAAATAAAAAAAAGTATTTTTCGAATAGCCAATGAACCACTGATGACGAAAAAAAAATATGCACAATTATTTTCCAAATTTTGTGACATTTTAAAGCAGAGCTAAAAAAAAAAGTATGACACTTCGCGTTCAAATTACAGGAATAATTTGCTTAATTCATAAGCTTTCTAAAAAGGTACAATTTATCACATTTAAATACAAAAAAAATACAATTAATAATATAATAGCAGAAAAGCTAGAAGACTTTACTTAGCGTACTTGACTCTAATGGGTTTGTTTGTGTCGTTTTAGATTCTCCGAGGGCTTACTTTGTCTTCTGTTTCTTAACTTATCTTCTTGATGGAGAAGGCACAGCAGATTGCCTTTGGTGACACAAACAAAGGGTCATTAGTTTAATTAATTTAATTTGTTTGTGTCTCAAATTCGTGGGGTTTTTTGCCTTCAGTTTCTGTCTTAAGTCTTAAGTGGTACTTTGATAAGTGATTAAGCAAGGCTAGGATAAAATGAGGAAAAAATCAGTTTCACTATCAAATAAACTTTAATCTTAAAAACTCAATTACATCACAAATTTTGCTCAAACTGTTTGCCCTGGTTTCGAATGCAAGCACGAAGCCTTTTTCGTACTTCGGTGATTGTTACTCGCCTCAAAAGCCCATCTTTCATGGTCTGTGCCGCCTCTACAATTTTTTGTCTTAACTCTTCTACGTTACGTATCGGTTTATCGAAGACCAACGCCTTCATTTGACCCCAGATGTAGAAGTCACATGGAGTTAAATCCGGGCTTCTGGCTGGCCAAGGGGTTGCCCTGCCTCGACCAATCCATCTTCTTGGGTAGTTCTGATCCATCCACTGTCGTACGCCCCGGTAATAGTGAGCGGGCAGCCATCGTGTTGGTAAATCATGTTCCTTCTTGTCGCAAGCGGCACATCTTCAAGTAGCGTCGGTAGCTCATCCCTCAAAAAATGTTCATATGCGATGCCGGTCAATCGTGCTGGCAGAAAGAAAGGTCCGATCAAATTGTCATGCACGATTCCCATCCACACGTTCAAAGAAAATCTTTGCTGGTGAGCTCCTTCTCTTGATTTTTTTGGATTGTAACCTTTGGGAGCCCAAAAGTGCAGATTGTGGTAGTTTGTTATCCCGTTACGGTCGAAGTTGGATTCATCTGTCCACGAAATTCTCTTCAGGTACTCGGGATCTTCAATATCTGCATTAATTAAGAATTTGAAAAAAATTATCCTTCTCGCTGGGTCTCCCTCTTCAATAGCGTGTACTGGAGTGTAATGATACGGGTACTGCCGAGCTGAGTGCAGTGTAAACCACACCTTTCAGTGCGACATACCGAGCTGGTTAGCCACATTTCTCGTCAAAGTAGTGCCGTCTGCCTGGAAACACTGAAGGATTTCTTCTTCTTCAGCAGGATCCTTTCGAGGTCTTCCAGCGTCAGCTTGGCGGCGTTGAACTGATCCTCTTTCCCGAATAAGACGGAACCAAACACACTTACGTGAGGTAAACGGCGATTAGGGTAACGACGTTGGTATTCTCTTCTAGCTGCAGCGGCGTCTCCATCGCAGAGTCCGTAACAATAAACGATATCTGCGTATTCTTCGAATTCAATTCAGATTAGGTCGTACTGAGAGCAAAACGTCATGTGTTACATTTAGTCCGCTAGGCATAATGGCTGTTTGATGAGAATGCCCAGGGAGCAAATCGTCCGCAATTCAAAATGCCCTTGAACCAAATCGTCATCAACCGAAAATGACAAAAAAAGAAAACGTCCCTACGTAAATTTGTAGCTAGAGGTTAAATTACAATTAGGATGTTTTACTGTGTTTAGCAGTTTGTAGGTATACGTACCTACTTCATTTGTCAAAATTGATTAATTAAGAAAGACGCTAGAGTGGAAATGTATATATAAACATACATACTTAGCTGTATGTACGTGGGGGTATTTAAGTGATAGAAATACACGATTACACCGAAAATTAAGCGCTTTATTAAGCGCACTCCCTTAATCAGTACAAACAATTATTGGTCAATAAGCTTCGAATACGCAGACGATCGCTCGGTTCGCACTGTTTGCTGTCCGTCCAAGTGAAGAATGATCGCGAGCCGGTGGCTCCTCCGCTTTTACACCCCACCCGAAGATTGTTCCAAAATGCCTTCTCCAATGACCGAGGACGACCTAGAGTATTCGTTGCTAGAAAGTTCTATGCATTTAACACATTTTTTTTTTTTTTAAACAATTAAATAATACATTAGATAGCACCTTTAAACCACAGAGCGGTTTGTCTCGAAGTAGGAGTTCAGTGGGATTATGATCACTAAAAAGTATAAAATAAAATAAACTATTTAAAACAACAATATACTATAATAACTTTTTCTATTGGTGGTCAGGCAAACTGAAGAAGGCGTCGCACAATATTTTTAACCAAAAGCCCACTTCAGTTTGACTAACCTACTACCAAAAAAAAAGGTGTTGGAAAGCTGTGTTTACATTGCTCTGCTTTAATATAAAACCAACGGTAAAATTCTGGGAATTTCACAAGTTAAATTGAAAATGCATTGAAAATGCTTCCGCAGGAGTTTGCTGTGGTTAACGAAATCGAAGGCTTTGCTCATATCAAGAAAGACAGATGCAACTGGAGTATTGTTGTTAATATCCTCCGTGATATATTTGATTAGGTCAAAACAAGCCTGGGCTGTTGAACTGCCTTTCCGAAAACCATACTGTTCGGGTCGAAGTATTCCATATTTGGTCAGAAAAATCTAGTCGCATAAAGAATGCTTTCTCAAGTACTTTTGAGATAACCGGGACCAGGGTGATAGGCCAATAGTTACTTGGGTCTTGTCTGTTACCGCTTTTAAACAAAGGTCTAACTATGCTCAGTTTCATTTTTTTCGGAAAGTTGCCTTCAGTATAAGATGTTCATTGTGTGTGCAATAGGATGAGTAAGGCACACATCTTCAAAATCCTAGAGATAATCGTCGACCGGTCTCAGAAACATTGTGTGAGAATTTCATTCTGGTAGAGGAGAATTATTAGAACAACTAGCCGATGATGATGATAAGTTCGTTGAGTTAGTCAAGTCTATAAAATGTTGATTTAAAATATTTCAAATTTCATTGGGGTTAGAATACAATTTATTATTTAATCTAATTACGCTAACGTCATTTACATGCAACTTATTAGTTACGGATGACGAAATTACGTCCCAAGTTGCCTTTGCTTTATTTTGACAGTTATTTAAATACTTGATGTTTTTAATTCGTTGGGCATTTAAGAAACATTTTTTTATTAATGTAGAATACTTTTTAGGATTCCGTAGTCAAACCCTTATAGTTTCGCCATGTCTGTCCGTCAGTCAGTCCGTCCGTCCGCAGCCTAGCGCAGAGACTTTTTAGTACTAGAAAGCTATAATTTGGCATGAATATGCATATTAGTCACGCCAACAAAGTGATTTATAATAAAATGTGAAAAGATGTATATGTTTTTGGGTACCTCCCCTACACGTAACGTGGGAATGTTCGTTTTTTCTCATCTAGACTATAGTGTGGGGTGTCGTTGGATAGGTCTTTCAGAAATATTACGGTTTTGTGAAAACAGTTTTCGATGAAGTAATCCGTTGAATGAAATATTAAGCTTAAATTAGCAGTGATGGTTACCTACCGGGTTTATCAATTTTGTAAATCGAAAATGAATCGAGGTTGTCTCTGATCTTGGGGCTTTAAATGTAGGTATCGATTCTACTAATGAAATGCTACATCTTTTACTCTACGACTTTGAAAATAACTGAATTTACAGTAAGTTATACGTGATCAACACTAATCAACAGTGATCGGATTTAGGATTCAATTTCCCGAGGTTAAAGTCCGTTATTTTAACATAGATATGAAAATGACTTACCATCCCGCGAGTCCTTTTGTTACCTTTCTTTATAAAAAGGTAAATAGCTTTTAATGTTTAGTAGTTTACACTATAATCTTAACAATATATGTAATAACAACAAAAAAAATACAGTTCTGCATAGAAGATCAGAACGTTACTTGCAGGTCTTATCTTCTATGGTATTTTAATCTGTTACAGGTAAAAGTAATAATAATTATTATTATTAACCCATTTCCCAAAATCCCGGGACATCCCGAGTCACACCCATGTTAAGCATAACGTTTGAGGTCGTTTACCCTAAATTGCATCCTAGATCCGATCACTGGTGATCAAATTTTCAAACTTTACTAGTAAAATCAGTAATATGAACTATTTTGCATGAAAAATTCAAAATTACCTATTTTTTTTAAGTCGTAGAACTATAGGAGTCCCATTTGTGTACTAGAATCGATTCCTACATTCAAAGCCCCATGGTCAGAGACACCTTGTATAAATTATAAGAGAAAGAATATACCTAAAGTAAAACCTGATCAAAACCTTGACTTGATATGAAGTCATGGCGTGTGGAACACTAAATTTACTGCATTTATATCAAGTCAATGGCGACGAAAAGTTTAACCCTTTAATGCATAGCATATCGAAAGTAAAATGCTGTCGTTAAAGTACATTTCCAAATTTGAATTTCGACAAAGCTACGAATCTTACTGCATAAATTATAAGTTTGAAATTTACTTAAAATGTATGTTTGAAAATGAACTTTAAAGGCATTGCATCGATTTTCTTATATTTCTGATTAATTATAGTTCAAATAATCAAAAGGACCCATACAAAAATATAAAACATACTTGAAGCCATAGGCTTCCTATTAGTAGGGGAGTCCAAGCGGGGATTTCGGGATTTAATAAAGCGCGGCAGATTAATATACAGGGGGATACCTTGTACCCGTCTGAGTACCACCACCAAATATGAGCCCCATATGTAAGGCCGCGCGTCAAGGATAAAGGATCAGAATTAAGTAAAAAAAATCGATCATCAGAAAATCTCGAGCGCGTCAGATTAAGGTAGGGTGAGTTAATTACATGCTAAAAAGTGTATATTCCACTAATCTGCAGACAACTTGAGAGTGACGTAAAGAAAGGGGAGGGCGGAAAAGTTGTAAAAAAAGCTTCATCTCCACATTCTCGAGCGTGGCTGATTTTTTTTTTTTTTTCTAGGAAATAATTCAAGGATAACGAAAAACATATAATCTGACCATTTTCACAAGCCGAAGTAACAAATATTCGTCGATAAAGTTTAATGCGTGCAGCTGCGTGATGCCTATATTCCCCTCTCCGCGTTTCTATTCCCCTCTCACTCTTTATCTATTACTCTCTCACTCCGTCCCTACTCTGGTTTCAGTTGCCATGACGCCAACGTTTTGGATTTTTTTGTTATTTTAATATAAGTTATGTGAATTAAAGATTATAAATATTTACTATGAGTGATATTAATATGAAGTGTATATTTTGTAATCAAACTACTTTGCAAAAAAACATTAAATTTTCATTAGAAACATTAATAAAATACTTGTGCTTTTATAATAAATGAAACTATTAGTATTTTAATATTTAAAGTATATTTTCAGTATTTCTACACAAAATCAGACAATCCTTTCTCGTTAGTTAATATCTTCCATCTTTATTTGGACGCCGACAGCGTCAAAACGTATCTTCTATTATCTATGCTTTTCATAGAGAATACAATTAGAGTTACCAGTTATTAACAAAATAAGGCAGACATTCAATACAACACTAATACTCCTTTTATCAAGGATAAAATATGTTAACAATTTAATATATACTTTAGTAATCTAACATTCGGCCATACTGACCACAAAGGTTTGTCCTCAAACTTGGATACAATCATTACACTACAAAAACAAATACTCAATTAAATAATAAAAAATAAAAATAAAAAAACAATTGTTGCCAATTATTTTTGCTACAAAGTTGATAAGTTCACCATTAAAAATAAACCAGTCACCAAGCATTAACTTGATGGGTCCCCATAACCCTTTCAGTCTCATTCATTAAGCCAGTGATATCATATCACTACATGCGTATTAGTCAATAAATTACACAAGTACAAGCTAGTGCTCCCATCTCTGGTGTAATAATTATTCCCATTGAGTGGTTGCTCGTCGGTGTAGTCGCAACGCGTTGATCAGCTTGCGTCGCTAGCTCAGCATCATCCCTTCCCGTTATAGAGCTACTTAAATAGACAGCATCAGCCCATCCGGTCGCAGAACTACTTGCACGCACAGCATCAGCCCGTCCGGTCGCAGAATTTCTTGCATGAACAGCATCAGCCCGTCCGGTCGCAGAGTTTCTTGCACGCACAGCATCAGCCCGTCCGGTCGCAGAATTTCTTCTTGACAAAAGACTTTTCGATTTTTCTGTATTTACACCTATATCCTGATCAGTTGCTTCATACCGTGAGTGTATTTCTAAAAACCTACTATTGTTGTGAGCAAAGGGAGAACGGTCACTGTTTTAATTCTCAACAATATCTGGGGTATACCGGCGTCGTGATTTCGACCGTTGCCTTTTACGAGGTGGGTCTCTTGACTTTGAATACTTTTTTGGCTGCTTTCTCGTTAAACTTTTATATCTCTTTCTTGATTGCCGCTCATTTTCTTCACTTGAGGAATTACTTCCAGATTCAGTATTTTTGCGTTCATATTTCCTAGACGGTTTTTTCTTAGAATTACGCCGATCGCGAACTATTGTTTTGTTTTTTATCCCACTTCTGATAAAATACTTGTGCTTTTATAATAAATGAAACTATTAGTATTTTAATATTTAAAGTATTTTTTCAGTATTTCTACATAAAATCAGACAATCCTTTCTCGTTAGTTAATATCTTCCATCTTTAATTGGACGCCGACAGCGTCAAAACGTATCTTCTATTATCTATGCTTTTCATAGAGAATACAATTAGAGTTACCAGTTATTAACAAAATAAGGCAGACACCTAACATAAAAAAAAATATATTAGAATATCGTCGGAGCAAACCGGTTCTCCGAAAATCTCGAACAACATACGATAATATTGAACTGTCGATAGAATCTTCATTAAACGAAGTATATCACGCACAGTGCTATAAAAAAATATTCTTTTCTGAGCATTTAAAAAAGTATTTTCTTAAAAATACATGTATTCTACTTAACAAACATACACTGTTTTATTTGCATGCTATTTCCTGAGCTTTTCAATTAAATAAGTCCAAGGGTTTAAAAAAAAAAAAATGTTAGTTTAGGCGAATCCCTCTAGATAATCGTCAGATTATGAGACGGCACGTCTAGGACATAAAGATGAACCATATATATCTAAATCTGACGCGCTCGAGTATTTCAAAATGGCGATTTTATTTGCACATTACAATAATGGCCACGAGTTTGCGTCACATCGAAATCGTCAGATTATTCCCTCCGGAACCATCGGTCTACTTTCCCGATCCGTCCACTTGTACAAACCGTCTACTTTCCCAATCCGTCCACTTGTGCAAACCGTCTACTTTCGCGATCGGTCAACTTGTACAAACCGTCTACTTTCCCGATCGGTCCACATGAGCTAACGAGCGAAACTTTTACATGAGGTGGGGTGATCCCTCCCTAGAAATTTTCCCTCCGGAACCATTGGTCTACTCTCCCGATCCGTCCACTTGTGCAAACCGTCTAATTTCGCGATCGGTCAACTTGTACAAACCATCTACTTTCCCGATCGGTCCACATGAGCTAACGAGCGAAACTTTTACATGAGGCGGGGTGATCCTTCCCTAGATATTTTAACACAAATATCTGCCCTAACTGGGATTTGAACCCAGAACCGCTAGCTTCAATGACAGGGTACTTATGTTAACGTGGTTGCAGTCTGTACTAGACTTTTTTAATTTTGGACCCAAATGTAAGGACAGAGGGATGAGGAGAAGCAAGTAGACAGTTAGGGAAAGTGAACCGTTTGGTAAGTAGACAGATCAGGAAAATGGACTGATCAGGAAGTAGACGGATAAGGAAAAGCAAGTGGGCCTATCGGGAAAGTAGACGGTTTGCAAAAGTGGACCGATCGGGAAAGTAGACCGATGGTTCCAGAGGGAGATTATTGAATGGGAGCTTTTTTTAGGTTCACTTAACACCCCCTTAAAAAATCTGACGCACTCGATCAATTTTTTTTTTCATTTTTAACCCTTACGTACCCACCCCCATCATGCAAACGATCAGATTAACATGCAAACATTATTAAAAATACGTAGGACATTGATGCTATCAATATCTGACGCGCTCGATTATGTCCATGCAATAGTATTTTTTTACATTTTTGAAAATCTATAGCCGCTCATTTTTTTCTTCTTATCATCTAAGCTTTGCAACCCAATAAGTCTCTATGACGCTCGAGTAAATCCCCATTTAGCATCGTGGGCAAAAACTATTATTATTAATATTTTCATTAAAATTTATTAAGTGTTATTTTAAATGTTTTTTCTCTGCTGAATCCTGATCCGGGTGAATTTTGATCTTCTTTGGCTTGGCAATGTAATTTCAATACATATATAATTATTTTATGCTTTTTGGACTTGTAATATTTTATGTTCTCAATAAAGAATCTGAATCTGAATCAATAACAAAATATGTTGGTTATGTTATTTTACCCATGTGGTGCGCTATCGTTGGTGGGATCCCCGATAAGGGCTGCTGTATTTTAAGCCCATTCAAAACCTGCAAAAAAGCAAAATAAAGGTTGTACGTACTCATATTTTATCAGTCTTTGTAAGGTACGATTAGTTAGATGCCAAATAGCATCAAATATCAATTATAGTTAGTGCTAGTAAAAATTGGCAAACATGTCGCATCTTCAGAACAATACTATTGTTACGAAGATGCAGAATTAAAAAAAAAAATCGAATTTTGTCTCTATAGTAATAAATTTATGACTTAAAGATTGGAAGCTGAAATTTTGAATTGGGTCACTATTGTTCTCAAGCTGCGATGTAAACAAAACCAAACGAACCAATCTCAGATCATAGAAACAAGGGAGATATGTCATGAGCGCAAATTCGCACGTGACCCCGTCTCGCCACTTTTAAAAATGTGTGCTGTTTACACTTACGCTCTATGCACTACTACAAAAACAACTTTCTCGTAATTGATTACAGTTTACGAAATAAAAACGTCATAATCATAAAAATAAAAACATCATTTAGATAGTAGCACAAAATCCAGCTTTATGTTTATTGAGCAAAAGTCGAGAAATGCTGAAAGGTCGTTTTTTCCATCGTAGTTCAGCTACTCAACGTAAGATAGCGCTTACTGGTTTACTTAGCTGCCATCTAGCGACGAGTATAATCTTGAATATTCAGCACTAGATGGCATCGAGACGGAAGTCCTTAAATCTAACAACTTAAGAACTACGATTACAGCGACGTTAATTGAACGTTTTTTCAAGCTGCGTGCGTCATTTGTCTGCGACTCAAGTAGGAATGTCACCACGCCTGTTTAAAAATATATCGATAACCATGTAATATTTTGGTTGATACATTAATAATATTCGATTCTCAGACAAAATTATATTTTTTATTTCACTATTAGGTGATGATATGATTACATCATTTAAACTTTTATATTAATTACTATACCTAGGGCTAAAGTGACACTTTTCTTCTTATTTTTCCTTTTTAACAGCTACATACATATTCCCTGGCGTACCCCCTTACCTATTACAACTCGTTAATGTTATAGTTTCTAAAACCAATACACGAACATGTCGGCGCACTATGTTTCGTCCTGGTTTTACAAGAACCAAACTTGGAAAATGCTTGCTGCTGTATCGCATTAGCATTTCTTTTATCGATCTGGCCCTAGCTCATATTGTGACTGACATCTGCCACGACCCTATACCTGTCCTGCGGCGTGAAATGCTTGGTTCCCTGCCAACCTCGTGATTTCTTTTATTTTACGATTATTCTATCAAGGGGGCACCGAGCTTTTTGCGCTCATTAACTTTAGGTATTTTATGCACTCTGTGTATGTGTGCGTATAGCACACCAGCAAGGAGCGAGCTGGAGCCATGCGCCGGCCGCGCGCCGTGCCTCACGAGCCGTGCGCCGATCCACTAGGCGCGGAGGTTGCTACCAATGTTTACAAAATAAAAAACATAATCGATTCCGAATACTTTTATTAAAATATTCACTATAAGAAGTTAAAACCTTTTTTCAGCCTATATTTTTTTTAAAAATTGTTGTTTACTGTCGGTAGGTAAGGTAGGATTGAATTACTTGTATGAGGTACAGTCACATCACGAGATTGTTGAGATTGTAGCGAAGTGCCAACAACTGGAACATTAACCCTATAAATAAAAACAAAATTGAATAATTTTGCAATTTTACTCATTTGTTGAAATTTTGTTGTTAGGTAATGAGTATACTTACGGAGTATTCTCTTTGTCTTCAGATTTCTGGAGATGTCTTGCTCTAAAAATATTGAAACCATCCCAAGAAGTAACAATATTATATAATTAATTATAGTAAAAAAAACCTCGGGTCGTTCTAAGAAGCCTGTTTTGCCTGTAAATGTGTTTTTTAGCTAAACTATTTTTATATCTTGGTAAATATTCACCATAGAAGTGTATTTTTATATACCTACTAATTGAAAGGACTTCGCGTGTTGTTTAAAATTACTTGTGTAAATAAACCAATTTTGGCCCAAAACATCAAGACTACAACTAAACGATTACAAAGTCTTAGTAATACAAATCGATACATCTCGAAAATCAGTCTATGTTGCTACCGATTCATTTTCTCCTCCCTTAGCGTGGCATTTTGACAACTGTCAAATCAGGTTTCTTAGAACGACTCCACTATCAGTAGGTTTACGATTTTAACTTACTTCATTTCTTCACGCAAGCGTTTAGCATTGTGCTTTTGCCAACCCCTTCTCTTCCTTTTTTGGTTGTGTTTGTTCCCCATTTAAAATAAAGTGAATAATCACAAAAAACGCGATAAACGCAACCAACTAACAAGCGACACAGCCTCCAAGTCCGACGGCCGAAGCAGGACTAATGCGGACTTGGGGGAAACGTGACGGCTCTGGCTAAAATGGACGAAACGCGTGCGGATTTAGGTATTTCCTTCATATTAGTAAAATAAAAACACATTTTAAAAATGTAAAGTGTAGACGTTATAGAAGACGTGTAATTTTGTTGTAAATCCAAAACTGATGATCTTCCGTGAAGTAATTACGCCGTACTAAGTGTTTATTTTGTTATGTAGAGGTATCTTTGGATGTTTTTTCTATCGAGGGAAGTACAAGTAATCGTGTTTCTAAAGTGTATGATGGATAGATTGATTCCTTAAATATCTTACATATGAATTGCATAACTAAAGCTTCAGTAAAAACAATGCAGCAGGCGATCAAACGAACGCATTTTTTCGTAATTACGTATCGTTGCCTCGGCGCACTCTTAATCTATCTAGCATCTTATTTGTTTTACAATCTGTATTGATGTTTTTTTTTTACTTAAGTACTTATTTAGCTTCTTTGAATTTACATATCACTTATTTAAGAGGGGTGTTATAAGTTTGACGTGTAGGTGTGTGTGTTTCTGTCTGTGGCACCGTAGCACTTAAATGGATGAACCGATTTGAATGCAGTTTTTTTTTAATAAAAGCAGGTTTTCTAGCGGTGGTTCTTAGACATGTTTTATAAAAATAGGTTCAGCCGCTTTTAGGGGGTTAAAAGCCCCCAAAATAACGGCGACACCTTTTTTCAGAGCTGATATCTCTTAGACGGCCCAACCAATGTTCATGAAACCTTGCTAAGAACCATCCTGATAACTGATAAATGTAGCTTGATTTTAATTTCGTTCATCCGTTTTCTTGGGAGCTACGATGCCACAAACAGACACCCAGATGAAAAAGTTTAAAAAGCGTGAAAAAAGTAATAGAAATTTAAAAAACTTCCAACGTTAAATAGTCTGTAAAAAAATAAGTAAAAAAAATAAGTAGTGGCCCTAAGGGCTAATTGTTTCATAAGTAGATAGTTAAATGAACACTGACACTTACTTAACTGAAACGGCGGGGGATCGCTAAGTAAATAAAATAACACTAAATACCCCAGCTACTTAGCGGTCCTCGACATGTCAGTTTAGTTAGTGTCAGTGTTCATTTAACTATATACTTATGAAACAATCAGCCTTTAGGGCCACTACTAATTATTGTTAATTTTTAGAGGTTTTTTTACAGACTTATTTAAAGTCGAAGGTTTTTAAATTTCTAATTATTCTTTTTTTAGCTCTTAGTGTTAGTCCCTAAATAGATTATTTAAATGCTGGCGCGGACCTGTTATTGGCGCATACACTTAATTTGTACCCTATATGTATTACATAATATCTCTAAACGTGTAATGTTTATATGCTGTTGGTGTTGGCATGTCAAATAAATAAATAGTACTGATTTGTTTACATCTTCGCCAATTTAAATTGACACAGACTATACGTACTAATAGTACAGTGCCCGGCCGATAAGTAAATCCTGACACCTGTCACCTCAGTACAGTCTCCTATTCTTCGATTTGAACTAATCAATTGTACTGGAAATACTGGAATGACTGGAATCCTTTGTTCTCCGCCTACCTAAAATGGATTGTGCCTATGTGGCTACAAAGTCTAAGTCGTACATAGTATAAAACGCTAACTTCCTAATTAGCAATATGCGTTCATCTCTGTTGAACTAATCGGTAATAAGACTAAATGGCTGTCAAGCTATATCGCGTTATGACTAACACGCATTTGGACTACAGTGGGATTAAGACTGAAATGCATTTGGACTGCATCAGGATTGAGACTAAAACGCATTATGCCTAAAACGTATAATCCCTAAAACGAAGTACTTAGTAGTAAGGGCGTAGAAAGCTACTCCCTTATCTTTTATTTATCAAGTGAAAAGTCCTGACTCACTCACTGACTGACTCATCCAGCAATTTTATACGTTTAGTGTCATTATTGAGCGATCATGGTGGATTAACCAAGATAGCTTGAGTGACAAACAGGCGATCAGATCTCTTACTTACTCTCCATTGGTAATATTCAAGCAAAAAGTTGGAAAAAAGTTAAAAAAATATATGAAATGAAAAGCAACGTCAAATTAAAAACTATATTAATAATTTTGAGACACTTATTTTAACAAAAAATTAACATTCTTCATAATAATGAAGTTTAGGCAAAACGCGACTTAGTCAAATGGCGGAGTAGGTGCATTACCGAAATAGGCATTGTACTCAATAGATCAACAGCGAAATAGACAAATTAACCATATAGCCTAGATCCTACCAAAGAATGAAGTTTAGGCAAAACGCGACAAAGGTATAATGCGTTTTAGGCCGACGTAGAACAAAGGACTGGAATGAGGTGTCAGGATTTACATCTTATCGGACGGGCTCTATAGGTAGTTGTAATCATAACACAATAAACCTAGTTAATGCTTAACAATTGTACGTTCCACAAATGTTGTCTAGCTGCCGTAGAACCCGGTCACACGCCAGTACCATGCCATATGAGGTCGAAATTACTTGTAAATCAATCATTAGCTTCTTGTGACTGTGTTCTACAGGGTAATTTTTTTATCAGTGCACAATTTTTAACATATGATTTTGTATCGTTAATTGTATCGTTAATAACGACAGGAAAACGAGGTAAAAAAAATTTTTTTTGTTGCAAATTATCTCTCTTTTACTTTCTCGTGTGGACACAAAGTCACACTAGAAATGATGACATGGATATTCGAAATTTGAAATTTCATTTATTAACTTACTTAACAACACTCCCCTTTCCTCGCACCTTTGCATTAGAGGGTCCATGAATATCGTTAAGTTAGTGAAATCATTGAATCGGCAATCTCTAATATTTTTTAAGGTAGAGTAAAAATAACATAACATAAGTTATTGATTAACAATAGCGAAGCAAATATTAAAATTTGTGCACCAATTAAAAATTACCCTGTATAGAGGCTCAACACTAAAAAATAATATAACATTTGTCGATTTTGGAAGAACTACCTCTAAAGTGGTGAATGGTAGAAGTTTAATATGGAGTTTTAGTATTTTTTAAATAAAATGCTTATAAATAAAAAGTTTCTGTCGAAAATTTTATTTTTGGGACTAGCTTTTGCTGCCGACTGTGAGTTTTTTTGCTAAGACATTTACTACTTATCAAGATCAACCTAGAGAGTCCAAACACGGTGGGCTACTTTAAGTATAAGCAAAAATCCTCAACACCTTCCGACTTCATCATCAGAGCAGCTCGATGATGCCATCTATCGGTCCCAAACGGTCGGTCTGTTTAAATCTTCCTTGAAAGTTTATTAAACAGCTTGTTAAACATATATTTCTATCGGAGATTAAGGAAAAACTACTCCTTAGGGGCAAATTAGTAGAAGTTTGTATTGGACTTTGGTAATTTTTGAAGGGCGAAAACGGTCTTATTACGCGCATAGACCAGGGCTGAAGGCTTTGAAATTGGTAAAAAGAAAACAACAAATTAGTTTGAAATTGGTAAAAAGAAAACAACACCCTTGGACATCTTCTTTTGCGGTTATGTGAAGGACAGAGTCTTTGAAATGGTGAAAAGTGAATTAAATAATAGTAGGATGAAACCCATTGGAAAAGTAAGAAAATATAACAAAAATTAAAGGAAAAATAATTTACGGGCGATTTGAACTCGGCAAGTGGAAGGAGGTGGTTTTAAGGGTAAAAACGGTTTCTCGATTCCCGGCGAAACTACAAGAACAACTATAGAAAAAAGTAAAATGGCACAGTTGTAGGTAATAAATAAAATGATCTACAACTTTGTATTGACAGTTACGTAGCCAAGGTTTATTTCCAATATTCAAAACATGGCTACAAAAAGATTTAACTATAGGTAGGTATACAGAAAGTATACGATACATTTAACTACAGTTTGGTCGTTCTAAGAAGGCCGATTTGACGTTTGTTGGTTTTCAGACCGCGATAACATTGTGCGGACGTCTACAAAATTTAATTCGAAATTTAAATTACTTACAATGTTACCTAAGTATACATTAAAAATACAGAATATTATTTTCAAGTAACAACTGTAACATTATGTTGTTAAAATACACTAGGGAACATGAATTTACCATACATTCATAGTTTGGCAGGACGCCATTCATTACAAAGTTATGTACTGCGTGAAATACCGTAGTAATGTGACCGCGTCGGAACCAAAAACTATCCGATTATTGTTACGTGGTATAGAATTGATATTTTCTTATCCTTTTTTATTGAACAAATAAATAATTAATCATATTATTACATACATAGCTACATACATAATATCACGTCTTCATTCCCAGAGCGGGGTAGGCAGAGCTACAGAAATACCAACAACACCATCATATCACATTATTACTCTGTCCAGAGCGAGCAGTAAGAAAAAAATATATAGCGTCCACGATTTTTCATGTCTGTTTTCACATCACTGTCATCGGTTGTCTCGTGTCGGTTGTATCGAAAGTTTTTGTGTTCTATTGTTTTTATTCGACACGGCTTGTAGGTACTTTTGCACTGTTTCTGCTACTCCCGTTGACCTCAGCTTGTTTAACCTAGACTTTGATATTGCCATTCGTGATTGTGGTTTTCGTTCTGTTTGGGAACTATAGAACCAGAACTATCAAACAATTATCGTATTAAATGAGTGTCATTTTCATATCCATTAATATGAAACTTTATTGTTTAGTCAACGTCAAGTGTTGCGTACTTTGACATTTGACACTAAAAAATAAAGGTTTATATTAATGGACTAGCGACCCGTCCTCGCTTCGCTCCGGATTAAAGTATTATACATTCATATAAACCTTCCTCTTCAATCACTATCACCAGTGTTCGGAATTTTCACGGCAAAACAAAAGACTGTCGCAAATTCTGCCGCGCAAACCATAATGGTCGGGAAATTGAGATCTATCGCCCTATACATGCGGTTTATTTTTATTATTTAAATGTCGGAAGATACCGCTAGCCTATTCACAGCAAGTTACGTTAAAGGCTCATGTTTCCTAACGATAGACACAGTATGAATACTTACAATTGACATAAAATGTTTATTTTTTACAGTAAGTTACCTTACTTACACAATGTGTAGGATATCGTAGTTTTATAATAAAACTTTCCTTAGCATAGACACGGTAACTAAAAATACTATGATTATACTTAGGCAATCACTAAGACCTAAATTACATAATCCTATTTATAATCACAGTATTTCAAGTTACTGTGATTATGACTGGGCAGATTATTCGATGCTGCAACAGAATCCTAACAACAATTAGGGTAATATCACTTACTGTGTTTATAATTGAGAAAAGTTGTTTATTATCTAACATTAATACTAATAATAAATAGGATAATATTACTTACTGTGTTTATGGCTACCATTTCCCTAATATTTTCTTATAATATCCTAGGCGCTCTCCAAGTATGGTTAGAACTTACTGTGAATATTGCTAGGATTTTGAGTCAAAATGGCGGGAGCAAAATCAACGTCATAGTGTTATTTCTGGTTGATTGTAAATGCTAAGATTGTTGAGTGCAAATACTAGTCAATAACACAGTAAGTCTCATACGGTTTACCGCCACGGCTGCTCTAGCAAAAAACAGAGTAACTACTTTTTTTTCTGAAATCGTTTTTTTTAATAATATTATTCACTTTTTGATTCTGCACAGACCTGCTTTAACAAAAACTCTTAATTTTACATGGATCGCGAAATATTTTTCATAAAAATCAAGTAACTACACTTAAGACTTCGGGATTATAACTCAAAAACAAATCAAACTGTGATTTCAACACAAAAACAAAGTAATTAATGGCTACTTACTTTGTTTATGGTTTGAGAAATGAAGTTGCTTTGTTTTTGATTTGCGTTGTGGTTAATTGTGCAGTTGATTTAGCATACTTCATTTTATTTGTTCAACCACCCACCTTTTAATTATACTTAAATGAACACGGGAGTAATAAGACTGCATCATAACTATCATAAGTGATAAATTACGTTATAATTAATTTACTAAAAGTAATTTAAGTGGATTTGAGTGACTATTTTGTAAGTGCTTTTCAAGATGAATAATTCTCGTGGCAGGATGCTTGTTAATTTAGCACAAAGGTATTTATTTTTTTATTTAACACTTCTATTTATTTGTAGTTCAAAATTGAATAACAATTTAGTTAATATACCTATGTTATTTTGTTTTAGAAATTCAGAATTATCCTTAATAGACGAGTTCTTGTTAAAAACAGAAGAAATTAAACATTTTTCCACCAGCCACTCAGTTATATCGTCAAGATTCTGTATCTGTTTTCAATTCCGACACAAAAGTTTTTGCAATGGACCTCCAGAAAGTTTTCTTAGTTCCAATTATGCCGGGACTAAAACAATCATTTTTCATAAGTCGGTTGGTCGCCTATAATATGACATTTGCATCTTTGAAGAAAAACAATAAAAGTACTTGCGTTTTTTGGCATGAAGAATTTTCCGATAGAGATGCTAAAAATATAACCGATGTCATTTACATTTTTTTTTCAAATCAGAGAGAGATACTGTAAACTTTATCATATGGGCTGACAATTGTACTGCACAGAATAAAAATTGGATCTTATTTACCTCTTTGGTCAAAATTGTAAATGATCCGGAGATAACTGTGCATAAAAATACAATCAAATATTTGACAAAAGGCCATACTCACAACGCAGCTGATAGTATACACGGGAATATTGAGAATGCAATTAAACGAGCTCGTAATGTTTACGATTTTGACGACTTAAAAGAAGTTGAGAAAGGTTGGAAGCGTTTGAGATGTGGTGTTGGCGAAGGATGGAAACAATTTGCTGGACGGAAAAGAAAACCAACGAAGTTTTGAAGATGGTGAACGAGAAAAGACATATTTTAAAAACTATAGAATGTAGAAGAAGAAAGATGGTGGGCCACTTGATGCGGCACGATAGTTTCTTTTTGAACATTTTGGAGGGTAAAATCGAAGGAAAAAGAGGAAGAGGAAGACCTAGGCTCACATACTTTAACCAAATAAGACAGAAGGCGAATGTCGTGTCATATCAGGAGGTGAAAAGGCTGGCACAGGATAGAGAAAAGTGGCAATTACTCCACCGACAAGAGCCTGGCTCTTAAATTTAATGATGATGAAAAGAAGTTTCCGGAAATTCCCGAAATCATTGAAATTAACCCACAGGAGGATAAATTTAACTGGGCTAAGTATAAAAGGCAACCAACTAAAAATATGGAAAGCGACCCTTTGATAAACTTTTACTTAAATGATTTGATGTGTGTAGAATTTAGGCAGGGTTCAAGAAATATATTTTATCAGACAATTAATAAAACGGATTATATAGAACTTGATTTCTTGCAAAAAAGAATTAATATCCAAAAGGCGACCGAAAAAGTTCCTTATAGAGGCGGGGAATTAATAAATCAAAAAAATCTCTAATTGTTGCTCAATTACTGCCTCATATGCCTGAAAATCGGAAGCAATTTTGGATAAATTTAAAAGAAGAAGACAGTTTAAGAGATCTAGTAACTCAAGAACCCGTGGATTTTGTAGAATAGCATCGCTGTAACTATGATATATAAATTAAATATGATTTACTTTACTTTTTCATTGCATTCCAGCATATTATATACAAAAATTTAGATGAATAAACAAAGTATATCGATTTACCGTTTGAAAACTTGGAGGGTACATATTTTATTATATACTTGCTTACACACAAATTCATTTTAAACTAAAACTTCAACGTTTTATAAATGTAAACAATTAAAAGATACTACAATGCGTGTCTCATTAAGTATCATAGCTAACAATTTCTCATTACAGTTCTTTTTTATAGATCGACTTTTTAGTTTTTATGCTCTTCTGTAAAATTTGATTTATTGTAGTTACTTACTCTGTTTTTTGCTAGGGCAGCCGGCAGACAGGGTAATACCATACGCAATTTGGTGGTTTTTACTAAATACAGTCGCAGCATAAGTGCAGTGCAGTAGCTTGAATTCCTTAGCAAAAACACAGTATGTTGACTTACTGTGTTTATGCCTGCAAATCTAATAGTTTTTGTTTAGACCCCCTAGTTATAAATATATTTAGCTTAATATTTTATATAACTTATATGAATATAATGCATTTACTTATCTCATAGAAAAGAGCAATTTGTCCTTTAAAAGAATATCTAAAAATATTTGACAACTATTACTGTTCACTATTTCTCCAAATTAGGTTTTAAATACTTACTGTGATTATGTTTTGCGCGGCAGAATTTACTAGGGTAAGAAGTATTTTTTCATCGATATCGATAGTAAAATAAATAATGGTCCACCAAATAAATATAAATATATTATAAAATACATTAGGTTTGTGTAAAGTTATATCGAAACAGATTCAATTTCTTCTTCAAAATCCACATCAGTACACACAGCAGCACATGCCATTTTATTTGGTTTCTGATAGTGATAAGAGTAGATAGTCATTAATTTTTCGACGTTTTCTGGGAGTAAACGGTTCCGTTTATATGTTCCACTATAAAGCCATTTATGTACACTGAATGATCGTTCCACTTCACTCGAAGTCAAAGGGGCAAATTTGTAAAATTCATTGTAGGCGGTTTGTTGTTCAGGTTTAGTAAATTTTTCTGCTATTTCTCGTAAATTGTCATAATCAGGATTTCGGTCTAAAACAGCTTCAAATTTCCGCATCACCGGTAAAAGTTCGCTCCAATTTAAGTAGCAACGAACGGTGTCCAATATTAGAAAAGATTCCGTAAGGGACAAAGTCGAACATTCCAATTGTTTTATTGCAGAGGCTATAACTTCGTAGTAGTCCCGAATGAAATGTAGTTCTTGTGGTAGTTTTCTCTTTCGGAAACGTTTTTTTGCTGTTCTTATGGCTAACGATTCATTAGCAAGTATGGAGACGATGTCTCGTATTTGCTCATAGTATTGAGCATAATAGACCACTGCATTTATCCAAGTACCCCACCTGGTGATTATGGGCTCAGGTGGTAAAGGAATGGAAGGGTATTTTTCCTTAAAAAGTCGTACACGTTCAGGAGATTTTAAGAAAATCTTTTTTACATTAGAGATCAACATGTCTACATTTTTAAAGTTATCTCGCACCTCTTCCGCCACTCGATGCAGACCATGTTATGTGTTTCATGCGTGGAAATGTTGTTTTTAAAATACGACCAGCTTTCAGCATATAAGCGGCACTATCAGTGCAAGGTAGAAGAACATTATTTACGTTATTTTGAAAAGATTCTTGAAACAAAAATTGAAATTGGTTTTTTATTAACTTAGCTACTGCTTCTCCATTGACTTTATCTAAAACCTTAGATACCAAGAGATAAAATTGATGAGAATTTTTTTTTTGCAAAGATTTTCCCATAAAATCTGGTGTTTCGTCTACAGATACCCACAAGTAATTGTTCATATTTATTTCCCTTGTACTCTTAATGGTGTTTTTGTATACAACATTTAAATAAACTTTCCTCAATAAAGATTCGTCCGGTAGAGATGCTTTTGTGCAGTCGCAGCATAAGTATTTATTAAAGAAATTTCGAAAGTTAGTGTTGTTAACCGTTGACCAGGGTATGTAGCAGGAAATCAGAAAAATAATTAAATCGTAATAAAATTGATGTTTGGAATGTGGTCCTCCAGAACGGTTGTTGTGGCGATCGCTTTTTAGATAGATTGAATATTGCATTTTTTTATTTTTAGTTTAATATCGCACGTAGAGCAGTATATAGTAGATGTCACTTCATTATGTACAAATTCAGGGTATTTGGTTAGACTCGTTTTGAGCCAATCTTGCACTTTACTCATTTTTATTTTACTGAAAAAGTACACTACTAAAATATTACGTTACAAACGCGTCCGTTTTCAAGCGTTTTACAAATAATATCTAGACAGTTCGTATTTGAGCACTGTCATATCAATGAAGTGACGTTTGATGTCTCAATATAGAGTTTTTTCATTCTAAGTGTCTGTTATTGTCAATGAGGTGGTACAGTCGCTATATTTCACCTCTTTACTACTCAAATTCGGCAAAGGCAAAAGGACGGGTAATTCAATATTTTCATTAAAAACAAGATGTCGTTAAATAATAACTTTTACACAGAATAATCTGTGAATTACTGTTTTTTTTTTGCATATTATTTTAAATTATAAAATATTCCATAGTAATTCTCGATATCTATGAAAAATTATTTCTTACCCTAGTAAATTTGCGACAGTCTTTTGTTTTGCCGTGAAAATTCCGAACACTGACTACTATTAAACTACTCAACTCACTATCTATTAAAAAAACCGCATCAAAACTTCGTTGCGTAGTTTTAAAGATTTAAGCAAACATAGGGATATAGGGACAGAAAAAGCGACTTTGTTTTATACTATGTAGTGATGTGAAAATGTCACTCACTTAATACAATAATTGTTTGATAGTTCGGGTGCCATCGTATTCCGATTGAGATCCGAGTTTTCCAGACGGGAAATCAATTTGCACTACATCTGTGTATGGACAACGTAGGTAACCGTACCGACTTTACGTTTTAACCGTATTTTTTGAGATCAGTTGTTGGATTCCCAAAAACCACAACACAGTTACATAAGGGACGGAATCATTCTCCCGCAGGTGGTCATATTCATATTCATTTATTCCTTTATGTTGTACATGAGGTCTTAAAAATACAGTAGGTAGCTTCAACATAAACCCTGCAAGGGCACTGCAACAAGACACAATAATATACTTAAATGTCTATTTAGAAAATCACATTTTCATTATAATATAACATATAGGAGTGGTGGTAGGACCCTGTGCAGGGTCCGTCCGGATCGCTACCCTACAGAGTTCGCATTGTTGTGTTCCGGTGTGGGGACAAGACAACCGGTGAAATTACTAGCATAGAGGCATTCCATCTTAGTCCTTAGGGTTGGCAACGCATTTGAGGTCTTAGGGTTATAGTCTTGTCAATTCAAATGTCTGTGTCTCAGATTCCACTTACCATCAGGTGGCCTAATTGCTCGTGTGCCTTCTTCTTAATATAAAAAAGGATGAAATTTATTAATAAAAAGCTAACAGATTTATTCACTCTTGAAACGCAAAAAATCTTCCAGATTATAAAAAAACGTTTTGAAATCAAAAAACTCCTTAACTTACTATCAAAAAAAAAATACGACAAGAGTCTACTCTTGTCGTTTTTTTTTTTCACATTCCTAGACGCTAGATTTTTGCAGCTGTCAAATCGGCCTTCTTAGAACGACCAAACTGTACATACATTATATTTATATTTTACAATTATTTCAAAGACATTTGCAATTGTTTTATTAACGTACAATTTGAAAATCGGTACAATCTGGCACCATGGCCTGTCAAGTTTAAAAACTAAATGCAGTCCTTAACATTATCCGTGGAAGGCTATATTGAAAAGAATTACATGTTGATAATTCTTTTGGTGATTCTAGTGCCATACATTTGTTTCTTTGTTGTTTTCTTTAACCCTTAACAGGGCCCCGTTAAATTAAAGATACTAGACCAAAAAGAAATTCAGTCTCTGAAGAGTAATAATAGATGATTTTATGATCATACTTTTACTAAGTAAATATCGATTTTTATATAAATTATAAATGACTCAGTATTTCTAATAAAAACACACTTTGTACAATCAGGCTAAGTTGTTTACCCTCTTTCCCAGCTGTACCATTGATTAGTACCATTAATGGTACTACTGGGAATTTTTATCCTACTAGTACCATTGTACGCGATACAAGTTTTACAACCGGGTTTACTTGTGGTACCACTGGGATTTTTTGTCCCACTAGTACCATTAATGGTACTACTGGGAATTTTTGTCCCATTAGTACCTACCGTTGTACACGATACAAGTGTTGCAACCGGGTTTACTTACTTAATTGAAATAAGTCCGGAAAAGTAAATTAAAACTCTGTATTGATATTTCGAAATATATGTGTATATATATATTTATAGTTTGTGTGTTGCAGTTAGTTAGGAAATAAAAGGCGTAACTTGTATTATAAACTCTTATCGAAATATATATATTTAAAATTATTCGGGCCTACTAAATAAATACGCCCGAGAGGGACCAGTAGTAACAAAACATAATACTATCCTTGATAAATAAATAATAGTAACCTGCTTAACGCAGTTTTTCCAAGAACAGTGGAATATTTATATCACCGTTCACAAGTTCCATTTGTACATGCATACATAATACATAATACATTTGTACATAATACTACTACAAGCCTTTGCAATGTGTAATTACAGAATTAACACAAGATTTTTTAGAGTTGTTGGTAATTACTAATTATATAGCTCTGGCTACCACACTCTGGGAATGAAGGCGTGACATTATGTGTGTATGTATATTCTAATAAAATAATTTATTGTAGTTTCAGACAAACAATTGTCAATATTTAGTTGTTGGAGAACAGGGATGAGATTCTACATGGTAAAAACGATATCGCTTTTGAAGCGTTTCCGTATTGTCAAAGTTTTGATAACTCTTATGTCATTTACAATAATGGCGACTATGACATAAACGATTCTTAAACGTGTCAAAGACGATATCGTTTTAACGCACCTGAATAGAGGCCCTGTGCGGCTATAGAGTAATACATGATAATTATTGAGTCGTAAATTAAATATTCATTTGTAGATTTCCTGGTGATCCTCCCTGGTTGCTAGGTTAAAATAGTGCCACTCCATGTCTTCCCGTGGATTTCGTAAGAGATGACTAAGGCAAAAAGGGCTTGTAGTACTGTTAGGCGATAGGCTTGCAAACTGCCACAAATAGGTAACACTACTAAACTTCTTGGCTCGATTGTGCAAAATGTAGTTACAGAATTATAAACAAATCTTTTAAGAGTTGCAGGTATTTCTTTAGGTCTAACTTTGGGAATGAAGGAGTGATGTTATATATGATGTATGTATGTAGATGTCCTGGTGATCCATTTCACCGTGCGATATGGAGTTCTATCGTCGCGAGTGAACAGCAGGAGAAGTTTTTTAACCCCGGAAAAAGTCCAATTTTATACTCAATCCATTTTGACAAATTCGATTTCGAAGGAAATTCGCAAAGACGTCGATCGCGGAAAACAGCGGTCTCAAAATTTCAGGTTATTTACCTTGCCATTACTATAATATGCTATTTATCATTATTTTTGTGACGTGGAACTGAAGCTAAGTGGGTCGTTTTCAAAAAAATTGTACATAGTTAAGGGCTTAATGAAAACAAAATCACGATCGCGTCCTTTGTATAACGAAAGTTAGTCATACAACCTGTATGGGTAACTTTCGTCACACAAAGGAATCAATTAAGTTTTGTTTTAATTAAAGCCCTTAACTATGTACAATTTTTTTGAAAACGACCCAAGTATGTCACTAATATCATAAACAGGGATCGTAAAGTGCGAGCAAAATTCATTGAATTACTAGGGTTCTCACTATCTACTCTACTCGTATGCATGGAGGAATGTGTCAGTGTCCATAGTGTATCTATGATATAGATGAAATTATCGAGAACACGGAATTGCATTTGTAGTGGTTGTACCGTTTGCAACAAAAGGAGAATAATTTTCTCTTAATTTAATAAGATTAAGAAATGGAATAAGCAGTAGTCCTCTGTTTTTTGCTTTTAGTCGCTATCGTGTTATTCATCTGAGCTGTCACAACAATTGATCATAAGATTGTTTGAAAATCGATCCATTTCCCCTTCCTGACATCGATATTTATTTTCTTCACTTTCGACATGGCGACAAATATTTTCCCAGTCCTCAGCAGTAACATTATTCATTCGTTCAGTTGCTAAACTCATTATGCCTTGCATGTTTAAAGAAACGTTTCTTTTCGCTACATATCCTTTTACCATGGACCAAATATTTTCGATCGGATTGAATGTCGGGTGATACGGGTGGCAATCGTAAAACGGAGTGGCCATGTTCTATTAAAATTGCATCTATGTGGTACTCACGAAACCGCTCTTTATTTTGTTTAATTAAATCATACAAACTGGTTTTGTACATCAACGGGCTATATGAAATGTTGTGTTCTGTCAACCAATCCATCATTTCTTGTTTATGAGAATTTGACGTTGGAGCACGATTCAAAAGTTTGTTGTGATAGGACGCATATCTACGATAATTATGCTATTCGGTTTAAGGTTCGTTATTAATTTTTCTTTTAACCTTTTTTCGTAGTTGACAAAATTCATCTGGTCATGGTAATCTCCCGTTTTTTGGTTTGCCTTAAACATTAAAGTCCTGCGTGCACTATTATTAACCGCTGGCCTGTACTGATTTGTTTTTTAACACCAAATTCTGTTCCATCGGTCCAAGCCTCTCCGGACACGTGAAGTGTGGATGTAGGTTTCATCAGTATAAACTAGTGGTCTATCTTTAGATTGATATTCCGCAATTTTGGTAAGGTAATTTATTCTTAGCAGTCGTATGTTGTGTCTTTCCATTAATATTTTTCGGTCGTCCTCTGTCTTTTTCCATTTAAATCCTAATTTTTGTATTTGTTTTCGTAAGGTGGAAATGCCAAATTTGTAATCTATATCGGATTTTAACACAGAGTGGAGTGCCTTTAAGGTTGGAAATTGCTTATGGGACAGATAAAAATTGTATATAGTTCTCCGGATGACTTCCCGATCAAAATCGTCTACTGCTGATGACGGACAAGTACGTAACTTTTTATTTCTCGGGAGGTGAACTCTTTATTGATGCGAATTTCTCACTATTGCTCTCAGACACAATGTTATAAACAGTAGAGAGACAAACACCTGTAGCTTTTTCAACTAACTGGGCAGCCGTGTAAGGGGATTTTTTTTTTCAGTTCAAGTTCAAAATATTTATAACTGTTAAAAAATATTTGCTTACTTTGACTCTCAATCGGACCAAAATTACTCACTGCCATATTTTTTGAAAATTATGTAACTTACACTTGGTCATACGGGCTGACACAAAATTATTCTGATAATTGTGAGAATACAATAAAATCACATGTAAAAATATATGCCCAACGTAAATAATATTCACATTTTGACACTGACATTATTTTTGTATTTACTTCTTCAATATATTATAACAAACCTCTTTTTATGCTGATAGTACGAGAAAATAGAAAATTCAAATATAGAATGCCTGTAAACATACAATACTACTACATATGCAATTCCATGCTCTCGTTAATTTATTTATATTAAACTAAACCTTTTTGGAATTGAAAAAAATATATTGTCTACCTATAGATTTATGAGTAAGTTGCTGTCATGGTTGTCAATGTGACATCGTTAAGTGCTCGTTTGGTTTGGTTTATTTTTGTGTAAACAGTGTTATGTATTAAAATAACTGAAATAGTTTTGTAAAAATTGTCCGCTAATCACGTCTTTTGGACGAAAATATGGAAGTGGCGGTGTTGACCCTCGTAGAAGCTTATCCGGAGATATCTTTAAGAGAAGTCGCTGACGAATTAGGGAGTTCTCACATAACAATTTTAAAAAATCTGGAAAAAATACGGCTACCAATGTTACCGAAATGGGCGAATTGTTCAAACTCTACATCCTGAAGACAATGAACGCAGATCGATATTTTGTAGTTGGCTTAGAGGAAAAATTTGCAGAAATCGTTCTTTCTTAAATTATATTTTGTGGTCTGACGAAACCAATTTTTCAAATAATGTTATGTTTAACAGGTTCCCTGTCCCGAAGCAATGTGCAGCGTTCTTTCGACACGTCCCCATAGTAATAATAAAATCTAATTTAGTATTGTATCGTATAAGACACGTCATTGTCTTCAAGTATTTTATAATACTTTGTGTCATAGTGATTGATAGATAGAGATACATATGTGTATATATTTATAGATAAAGAAATCTGCATTATCTTTATCTCCGGCCATGAGGCACATGGACAGGGAACCTGTTAATAGGCGAAATCATCATTATTGGGCTACAGCGAATCCACTGAGAATGTGTGAAAGCCATAACGAGGTCGTTTTTCTTACAATTGTCGGTGCGGTCTAATGGCAAACCGGGTTGTGATGGTAAAATTTTACGAAGGTAGCTGGTTTTTTTTCACCTAACGCTCATGTGACCGTAGCAAAACGGCCAAGCCACATATTTTGACTAAGGTGTAGACTTTGCTGTAAATTACTTAATTACTAGTCAGTTCTACAATTGTTGAAGAGCTTATGCAAAAAAGTTCTTAAATATAAAAATAATAATTAAGTTACACATACTGTGATAAATGATAATGATAATGCACAGCTACAAGCATAATACGTAGGTGTGCTCTTTCCTAGAAGACTGAACAACAGAGCACAGGGCCCCGTCTAGTACAGAGGCGGAATGGTATCGTCTAAGTTCGTCTCCATCGCTTGTCAGCGAGTTCTTAAGAGCGCGCCGGGCGTCCAGTGGCGCCCTCATTACTTTTATTGTGATTTTTAATAAACTAAAGTATTATCTCAAAGTCAAAGAGCACTTTACCTTTAACCTTCGTGATGTCAACTAAACAGAACAAGGTAGCCACTTTTTTCCGTTGTTGCTCACTCATAGTTCAATAGTTCTTAAGTTACGTCATATTCTCTATAAATTGTGTATTAATTTGTACAACAGTAAAGCGCTCTTTGATATTAAGATAACAATTTAATTTAGAAGAAAACACAATGAAAGTAATGAGGGCGCCACTGGACGCTCGGCGCGCTCTTCAATCCGTCCCGTTCTGCTTGTATCACTCGTTCTTCTTTCGTTACTTTCGTTTGTCGTCTATTTATTTCATCTTCCGTAATCTTTGTGGTTTTTCTTTTTCTTATTCTGGCTCATTCGGGTATTCGTCAATATCTTCTTTGGGCATGTTCGACGCAAGTCAATCTCTTTTTTAGTCTCATTCGTTATTCGTCAATTTTTGAATAACGATTGCGGCGAACTTGGACGATACATGGGGTTATCAGATTGTTGTAAAGAAGCTATACATCTGAGAAATTCACAATACGAAATAACTAATTGTTTGTAGGTATCCTAACGTCATATTTAATGACATGAATCTGCTCAAAAGTTATCAGCTAACCCAATATATCCTAGTATTTACTTAAGTAGGACTGTTAAAGTACAACCAAAAATAAAATGTTTCGTTACTACAAGCACCCTCTAGCTAATTATATGTACTCGTATGTACTTACTTATATAAAGTGTCATTCTATGGAACTTGCTAACTATGTAAACAAGCCGCCATACTAAAATTGACATTAGATGTCAATTTCAATATATTGTTTGTTTACATAGTTAGCAAGTTCCATAGAATTACAGTATAGATAATAAATAATGTCAGTAGTTGTCAAGCATGCTTGCGTTTTATTTTATTACAGACTAGCGACCCGCCCTCGCTTCGCTTCGGATTAAAGTATTATACATATAAACCTTCCTCTTCAATCACTCTATCTATTAAAAAAAACTGCATCAAAATCCGTTGCGTAGTTTTAAAGATTTAAGCATACATAGGGATATAGGGACAGAAAAAGCGACTTTGTTTTATACTACGAGTATGTAGTGATGAGCTGATGAGTGATGAACTGATGACAAACTAAGCGGAATTGACTGTAGTGATCCCTTCCAGTATAATTCTCGTTTACGTAGAGAGAGGATGATTATAAGGTAAGCATAGCAGTCCTATACACCAAGTAAATCATTTCTCCGATCCCAAATTTCTAGTCACATTTGTTCAAGAACTGCCTGACAGCTGTCATATGAAGATTACGCTACCTGTCAATAGGAGACCGGTGTAAAAGGAAAGGAGAGATAACGATATATAAACGCAACCACCTGCTGTATGTTGACGCCAATGTTGTGCGACGGGGCAGTGCTCTTGCTGACGATGAAGGGGATGTTGGAGTGGTTGCCGGTGCCGTAGTAGTACCGCATGCCCGCCTGCTTCATCTGCGACGCCACCGTCGGCAGCTCGTAGCGCCGGCTGCGGTACTTCACCTTGCGCGGGTGGCGCACCTCCTATACGCCCATAATCACACGACACCTTATATACATAATAATATGCTAATGTCTCGCTACGCAATAGTAGTCTTTATCACTCATTAAATTTTACATTTAATTTTTAGGGTTTCGTAGTCAAACTAGGTACTCTTATAGTTTCGCCATGTCCGTCCGTCCGTCCGCAGCCTAGCGCAGAGACTCTTAGTACTGGAAAGCTGTAACTTGGCATGAACATGCATATTAGTCACGCCAACAAAGTGGTATAATAAAAACACTTTTTTTTTCTCGTCTACCCTATAGTGTGTGGTGTCATTGGATAAGCCTTTTAAAAATATTATGGGTCTGTAAAAACAATTTTTCTATTAAGTCATCCATTTATGAAATATTAAGCTTTAAAGTGCTAATTTTTGTTAGACTCAAGTGTCCCCTCTTTAGCCAAAATTACAAGTAGTAAAAAACTGAACAAAAAAATACATGAAAGAGCATACCTATAACGAATTTTAAAGGAAAACTATGACGACTAAGTAGCCATCATTAGTTCTTGAGATACAGGCGATTAAAGTGTTTATACCTACTAAAATCTTCTCAGACGGCACCAATTGATTTCAAATAGAAAATTAGTTATTAGGTACTTGTTGCTTGATGTTTGTAGTACTTAACGGCTTAGGAACCCTACACTGAGCATGGTCCGACATTCTCTTGCCCGGGTTATTAAAGTCAGAAATTGGTTCCTATACTATTTATGCTCATAATATCGAGTCATAAAAATTGAAAATCATACGCTGAATAATTCTAAAAGCAGGACCACTCGATATTGCCTACTTTCTGATCATCCTGGGACTTGATCAAATGCCTTGGAAATTGATCAATTTACTGCAGATGTTACGATTACCGTACAGAAAAAAAAAACAATAAGTAGTCGTCCGCACGGGCACTTTTACACGTCTAAATTCTATCAGCGTTTTCCAAGAGGAGACCACTACTGAAAAAAAAAGCTGCAATAATTTTTTAAGCTATATGGGGACTCCATTGCAAGATTTTGTCTGTATTTATCCCTAAGAAAATTGCCTTATCTACCATTTCTAAACACTCGTCATTCAGAATTATACCGGATTATACTAGATTCTACCGGTCTAACATTTGGCAAAGTGAACCTAACACATTTAGTTTTCTTAGCATTGAGAAGCAAGTTGTTACTAAGGACCGTATCGTTAATTATGGAAACAAATAAAATGGTTTAATCTGTATAAATACTTTTTATTACAAAAAAAACTTAAACTACGCGATTTTTAGATCTTCAAAGTGAACCATAAAAACTACTTTTAGTTATTTATTGATCCCCTTTGCCAGTTTTCTCACTTTGCTTTTGATGCTCTTCATTAGCCCTAGGACATCAACTGTTTTGAAAGTTTTGTGGGTACGGATCCAGTCTTTTTTTAATTGGTCCATGTTATCTGTTGGTTTAGCTTGTTTTCGTAGCTTTGCCTTCATCAGAGCCCAAAATTTCTCGATGGGCCTGATCTCAGGGCAATTTGGGGGATTTAATGATTTCGCGACAAATTCGACATTATTCTCTCGATACCAGCTCAACACATGGCGAGCATAGTGACACGCAGCTAAATCAGGCCAGAATAATGTGCGACTCCTGTGCTTTCGAATGAGTGGTAGTACCCGTTTTTGAAGGCATTTCTTCTTGTACACATCCGAATTTAAGTTTCCCGTTACGAAAAACGGAGACGTTTTCATGCCGCATTAACAAATAGCTTGCCAAACCATCACTTTTTTCCCAAATTTCTCGCAAAAAATGGATTTGTCGTCTTTAGAGACCTTCGTACCTTTTATTACGGTGTAAAACTGCGGTCCGGGTAGGGTTTTATAGTCAAGTTTGACATAGGTTTCATCGTCCATTATAATACATTGTTCATTTTTAGTTAAAATTTGGTCGTACAATTTCCGAGCCCGAGTTTTGACAGAAGACTCCTGGGTTTTGCTGCGTTTAGGCTGTTTTTGCTTTTTATACGTTACAAGCAAGTTACGTTCCTTGGCACGCTGAACCATTGCAATAGAAGTACGACATTTTTTCGCAAAATCCCGAATCGATATCTCTTTTTTTGAGAAAAATATTCGCATATCTTTTTGTCCAAATTAGGACATGAAGGGCCTCGTTTTCTACCTCGACCAGGTAAATCTTTTAAATTATTATTCATACTAAACCTTTTTATCGTATTGTAAACAGCTTTCAGGCTAACCCTTTCTTCTGAAGCAATCTTTCTCATAGTTATACCTGATTCTTTACAGTATTTGGTCACAATTGAATGTCGTCTTTTCTCTGAGAGACCCTTCATCTTGCAATGTATACGAATTATACAATTATTTATAGTAAGTTTTAACACTTGACTGTATGCTTAACAGATTGACATATGACAGAAAAGACAAAATATTGTAACTTTTTTTTTAGAGCAATTCAAACTTGTTTCCATAATTAACGATACGGTCCTTAGTAAACCAATTAAGTACTTTACCTAGCACGGTGTTTATCCTACTGCATCCGTTGTGGTTACTGTTAAGCAGTTTATTTCTATTGATGTGACCTAACATATCTTTTAACATTAACTTCTCAAAAACTTTACTTAAAACAGATAGAATAGCAATGGGAGGAAAATTCGTTAAAAAGAGGTATTACTATAATTCATAAATACTGTAAAGGTCCAGATTAAAGCTACGTGAGGTGCAATGATATCTATGACATGATGGATGACTTTAACCGATGTTCCCCGTAAATCCTCCGTTTTTTTCAACTGAGCGATTTAAACACCTTGAGAAAACTGAATCAACATAGCTAAAATCAAAATTCATATTACATTTACCTACATTAGCACAGAATAAGTACCAAAGGTTTGAGCTTCTATCGCGGACGATTGAAGACATTTCGTGGTATTAATGGCTACGGTGGAAAAAATATCTTCGAACGCTATGGGCACATCTTTGTTTGACGTAGTTTGTTCCGGGTCAGACTCGTGGTCATACCAGTGCCCTGTTTATCAAAACTTACAAGTCTACAAGTTCACAAGTTATACTTTACAAGGAAGTTTTTACAAGTTCGTGTAAATTACGTTTATCAAAAAAAATCAACAGGACTTGTAAACTTTATCACTTGTAGATTCATACTTGTAAGTTTTGAAACCAAAATTTAATGCCGCCATTTTTTTTAATTCCGTTATCTCATTATGTTCTATTTAAACGCATGGCTGAATGGTTTTATCCTTGCCTACTCTGAACGAGAAAATTAAAAAAAAAGCGAAGCAATATTCCCGCCATTTTTGAATTGATTCAATCATATTTTAACCATATTTGAAAAGGAAACACGGGTAGTAATCGTGAAAAATGTCTAAAACTGATAATAAAATAACAGTTCTACAATTAATTCGCGACAAAAAAGAGATTCTGTTCGGTGCATTTACCGACAAATTGTCTAAGGATAAAGAAATAGAAGAGTGGAAAAATATTTTAACTACTTGTCAATCGCTTGGTCTGGTCCCTCCGGGAAAAGATTACGCATATGTTCGAGACACATTTTATTCAAATTTAAAAAGGTCTACATTGGTAATCATTATCTCTAAATAATTTAACTATATAGCAAAACAATTAGGTTGAGTTTTCTTTAAGTTACAAATGATTTGGCATCTTGACACTGACGACTTCAAGCAATATTTTTATGAAACGAGTCTTAAATTAACGTTCATGACAGTACATATTTTAGTCTTAAATCTCAAATTGTGTTGTTTTTCCTCATTTTATAACAACGTTTAGATGTGGTTCAATCGTAAGTGTGTTTTGGTTTTATTTTTAATAAAGGTGCTTGTTTTGTATGTCCATCCTCAGAATAAAAGAGACAATGCTAAAAGAACTGGAACTGGCGGCGGCAGAAAAAACATATTAACCCCAATAAATGACTTAATATTAGAAATAATAGGCAAAACTTCGCCTATTACTGACGGAATACGAGTAGAACCGACAAGTTCATCACAAGAAAATTGTTGTTTTGAACAGAATGTTGTCCCTGATTTGTCTCAGACACCAAAAACAAGCAAAAAAGACTCTACTAATTTGAATTTAAAAGGTATGTTTTAAAGATACTTAACTAGCTTCTGCCCCCGACTAAATTTTCCTATTTTGTGGGATAAAGAGGGTCCTTGTTCTTTACCAACATTTAAACTAAAATAAAACAACGATAATACGAATAAATATTCTTAACCCATATTTTATTTGCATTACATTTATTTCTCTGTATAAGAATTTAATCAGGCCCTAAGGGAAAATACGTACGAGTAAATGCAAACATACATACATAAACTTCTAAAATCATAAAGAATGTGATTATACTTTTTTGCCTTTTTGTTTTTCAGAACAAAAAACTAAAATAGTTCACAAAGGATCGAAAGCACATTCTGAAGTTGCCGAAGAAGAGTCAAAGAAAAAAAGAAAACTCGATCTGCAGTTAGAATATCTAGAATTAAACAATTATAAATTAAAGCTTGAGATATTAGAAATGGAACAAAAACTAGGCGTCGAGCCTTCGATAATGACGAAAGAAATAAAACCAAATCCAGAAAATAAAATAAAACATCAGGATGACTCAAACCAAATTTTATTAATTTCTAACGACAACATATTCTTTAATGAAGATGGAACTCAAACTGTTTTAGTTTAATAGGTACTCATAGGATTGATTTGAGTTAATAGATAATATTTAAGTTTTTGTTGTAATTGTTTCTAAGTATTGCTTACCTACTTGTAAAATTATATTATTAATTTAATATTAAATTCCGTTTAATTTCTGAAATAACTAATCATTCTTTCGAGACTGCTCCGTCCCCTAACATCTTCGGAGTTCCCTTCAAATACATCATCAGAATCAGGTCTATTTTCTTCGTCGGAGTCGTTCCACTCGTCTCCGTTGACGTCATCTCTAATAAAATTGCACAGGGTTACGCAGCAATTAAAATTATCGCAAGCAAATGTTGGTTGAACCCGTAAATAATTTAAACAGGGAAACTTTTCCTTCAGTATCCCGATAGCATTTTCAATAACTCGCCGAGTCGATTTATGAGCATTAAGAAATCTGATGTTTGCTTGATCATTGGCATCTATTACCAGAGGAGTTATGAGCCATTCCTTTAGAGGGTATGCAGAGTCACCTAGGAGAACTCCTTGTAAAATAGGTCTCCAGCCACTTTCAAATTGCTCAAATAAGAGACTATTTCGTAGAACTCTACTATCATGGGTGCTCCCGGGCCAGTTAGCGTAGGAATAGTAAAACTTTCTGTCTGGACCGCACACAACTAAGCAGTTAATCGAATGATATCCGTGTCTATCAAGGAACACTTCTTCGTGTTGGTGTGGGGCATCCATTTTTATCAAAGTGCCATCTAGACAGCCACAAACCAACGGCATTCCTTTCAACATATGAAATTTCTGTACTACCTCCTGCACATTATTCGGCCACTTAGGTAACATAAGCGTCAAACATTACACTATTAACAGCTGCTATAACACTGTGAACCGCATTACACACACTGCCTTTTGTTACACCATGCATGTCTGAAACAGCATGGTATTGAACTCCCGTTCCTAACCAATGTAGAGCAATTTGTAACATTAATTTACTTGACAAGGCGTGGTTCCTGTTTGAATTTCTTTCCAAATGGCTACCCAAAATACTAATTAGCTGTTCCAGTTTATGAGCCTTAAGTCTAAACCTTTCGTTGAATTCATATGTCAACTCCATACAACCGTAGTCTATTCTTGTTTTGTATGTTCTCGGTTCCGTAATTCTAACATTTTCTTCGTCGCTTGAATCACTTGACCACATTTTAAAGAAAAAATATTTTTAAAATGTTACTGCAACTAATGAAGACTATCCAAGACACTTGTAAAACTTTATGACGGAATGGAGAGTCGGCGGCCACTCTCCGAATTTTTCATGGTTTTTTACAAGTTGTAAGTTACAAAGGTTTTTTGATAAACAAAATCACGAATACAAGTGTAAAAACATACTTGTGAAATAAATAACTACACTTGTAGCCCGTCATTTACACATGTAGTTTTGATAAACGCATTTTTGTAATAATGTTTTTTTTACAAGTAAAATGCTTGTAATCAATTTCAATTCAATTTATTTATTTAATTCAAGATAACATTTGATCTCATTATTGTTAGTATAGTCTTAGAAATAATGTTAGTACTTAAAAACTAAATTAGATTTCACAGATAATATTATTCGATTCAATATAGGACAACACACATGATCAGCAATCATCTTCAGGATGCTGTTCGGGCTGTCCCTCGTCCTGCCCAGCAGAGACACTGCCTTCTTGCGCAAGATTGCTGCAAACCCGTCGCTTCGTGACTCCGCGAACATGGCGGACGCGCTGCAGAATCTGGGCAACCCCATCAGCATCCTGAAGGCGTTGTTATATTGTACCCTTAAAGCATTGTATGATTTTTGGGTATAGCAGACCCACAGGCTGCTAGTGTAAAAAGATGAGCAGTATGCTTTGAACAGCGTAATCTTGACTGCACTTGAACATCGAGCAAACCTGCGGGCCAGCATGTTCGCCCTCACACACAATGCTCTGCGCTCTCTCTCCATGTCGGCATCGTCCTTCAGATCGTCGGTAACGATGTGCCCTAGGTACTTAAAGCGGGTGACTCTCGCGAGGGCGATGCCGTTTAGTTTAACGGGGGGGTACAATTGTAGGGCATTTGTTCCCGGCCTTAAAAACCATTACCTCACTCTTTCTTCCGTTATAAATCAAACCGTGCGAGGAGGCGTAGGACTCACATATAGATATAAGTTTGCGG
Organism: Acleris holmiana; assembly: GCA_949316455.1. Lineage (NCBI taxonomy): Eukaryota > Metazoa > Arthropoda > Insecta > Lepidoptera > Tortricidae > Acleris > Acleris holmiana. The sequence goes on along the minus strand of OX438762.1, from coordinate 60,625,852 downwards.
AGAGCACCAATCGAAGGAGCCAGCAGCACCATGTCGTCCGCGTAACTGATGTTGTTTAGGCACACGCCGCCAACATGGCAGCCGACATGCGTGCCGCTGAGCTGCTCGATCAGCGCGTCCACATAAAGACAAAAAAGCAGAGGCGAGCTCAGTCCACCCTGTCGCACACCGTACTCCAGCTTGTAAGGTTCCGTAGTCACTCCCGCCCACCTCACACGGTTCTCCTGGTTTAGATACCAGTACCTGAGAAGATGGATAAGTTCTAGCGGTAGTCCAGACCTTTGCAATTTTTGCCATAGAATGTCGTATGATACAAGGTCAAAAGGCTTTCGTCAAGTCCAAAAACCAGGCGTAAATTGGGGTACTTCTATCGGTATAGTATTTGACAGTGTGCTTTAAACTAAGAATAGCTGTCTCTGTTGACAACCCAGGTCGAAAACTGAACTGAGCGTCGTGTAGTGTTATGCGTGCATTAAAGTAGGAGTTAAGCACACTGTCAAACACCTTTGCAACAACAGTCGCTAACGATATAGGCCTGTAATTTGTTCCATCGGACGCGTCACCAGTTCGATTTTTGACAATTGGCTCTACCAGGGTCTCCATCAACTCAGGCGGCAAATAAGAGTGATTTAAGCACAAGTTGAGAAGTAAGGCCAGTACACGAGGCAGGTGGACGCCAGCATGTCTGAGATGTTCGACGCTTAAGCCCTCATGTCCAGGCGATTTGCCACCCGACATTTTCTTTATTGCAAATCGTATGTCTTTTGCATAGACACAAATTGACAAATCGCCCTTCAATGCCCCAGCCTCGAACTCCCGACACGGCGGACCTAGGGGCGAAGTGACCGGAAAGTTACTTTTAAATAAGTTTGCGATCTCCTCGGGATCAGAAACTCCATTGACGCTCACAGGCACGCCATTCCTAGGGCTCAATTTGTTTGTAGCCTTCCAGAAGGCCTTAAAATCTCCAATAGAGTGATGAGATGCCAACAAATCCATTTTAATCTGTTCTTGATGACCCTGACACCACACCAGTCTCCCTTTAAAAACCTTACGGGCGTCCATCATGTCATTATAAACTGTACCCGATGTCGGTTTCCCATGCCAATCCCATACTTTAAATGCCAGCCTGGCGTGCCTGTGAGCCTCACTCACATGCTTGTTCCACCCGGCCAGACCACGTTTATGTCCAGGCCTACTAGCTTTATGTGTTACGGTAGCAGCATGACACAGCCCATCAATTATATTTTTATACAGTTGATCAATAAGACGCTTATGGCAAGTTTTATCACAATAACTACCGCAACAATCTTGAAATTCCATTGGGAAGTCAATCTCTTTTAAGTTTAAATTACAAATTTGATAATATTCCTGTATTTGGTGATTTTTTCTTTCCCCCCACTTAATTTTATTATATTCTATGTTTTGTACAGCCTTCTTTTTACTAACTAAATTTAAATTACATCTTACTATGAGAGGAAAATGATCAGACCAGTAGACATCGTAATTGACATGCACATCAGTGACACTCGGCAACGCGGCTCTAGTTACAATACAATGATCAAGCCACCGCCGGCATCCGTGCGTAATACAAGGCTTGTAAGTTTTGATAAACAGGGCACAGGTTGTCACACCAGTGTGATGTCGAGTTATTTATTTTTCTCGTAGCCACACTGTTTGGTGTGACCAATAGTAAGTTACCAAAACTTGAGACTCGTGGTCACACCTAGTGTGGGAATAGTACATTTTGATACAAGTGCGGAAAGTATGTCATTTTACGCGAGTCCCGAAGTATCTTGGCCCGAGCTGCAAGCGAGGGATAAGACTCGGGACGAGTTAAAATGACAGTTCCGCACGTGTATCAAACGACGTTTTTTAATATATTTGCGAAAAAATATCAACGAAACAAAATAAAACAGTAAATAAAACTATTACAAGAGACAATTTTACTTGAAACAGACTTTATGAAATGGCAACGGTTGTGACCATTCAGCCAAATAAAAAAGAAAGTCACAGTAATTTAATTACCTATATTTAAAAATCAAAAAGTATAATTCTCTATAAACCAACGGTAATGCATAAAGGTGGATTCACATTACGCCGTACTGGGCTGGGCCCGGTTGCGGCATGGTGTAATGTGAATTCACCTTAATACGCAACTATCTAATCATTCCTAATACTAATTCAGATTCAGCCATCTTGATGAGAACTGTTTTTTTAATATTACCTACATACATTTTATGTGTGGTTGTATGTATGCATGTATTTAATTGGAATATTTTAAATTATATTACCTATTATTATATTATTATTATATTACCTATTACCTAGTCTCAATGCTAAATGACGTAATCAAAAAGTGGTTGAACATGCAAACTCTTTGGTTGGATGCACGGCTTGGAAGTTGAAACAAAATTATATTAAAAAAAAAAATGGAAAACTGTAACGCACTAGTGCGTAATATCCAACTTTCCACACGATATACAGCTACGAAAAGTACCACTTTTTGAGCAACTGTGTTAAAAAACATCTATAATAGAACACGTAGGTAGGTTTAAAGATTACGTTAGTTTTGCAGCAGGCCCGGAGGGCCAAACCACACAGAAATAGGAGGTCCGCGACAACGGAGCTCCGTCGACACCGTCTAACTTCAAATAAATAAGTGTCGACGGTGCTCCGCTGCCGCGGAGATTCTGTTTCTGGGTGGTTTGGCCCTCCGGGCCTGCCGCAAAACTAACATGACCTAACCTACCTCCATATTACGGCCTAATGTTAAGTGGAAAATTGTAATTAAAATTATTGTGCCGTTAAGTGCTTCACAACACTCAATAAATATAATATTCAGTAAAGTGCGTATCTTGTTTAAAGTGATGTGGCTACGAGGAAAATAAATTACTCGTCATCACACTGGTGTGACAAAACGGTTTGACCACGAGTCTGAAGGCGTTTGTTCGTCACCCTTGCTTAGGCACTGGTCCCACCATCGAAGATGAGCGAGAAACGTGTAGACCCAGAGTGTCTCTTTTATTTACATGAGATCTATTTATTTTGTTCGAGAGAGAGTTCTCACCAGCAGTGTGAATAGTCTATAGCTAATCAAGCGATCGCCCTTGGTGGGATAGTGACTTGATTATCACGAGTTTTAGATTTACCCGTTTCTCTATTTCTAATTTTCCACACGGGTTTTAACTTATTGGGGAGTTTAAAAAAAATAGCACACCCCCTGATTTTGCCATGTCCTTCAACTTCAACATTTTTGTCTAAAATCTGTGCAACAAAGTACCCCGCAGCAAACATAGGGAAAAAGTGGTTTCAGTCAAATCTCACGAAATTTTAGTATGACGTTTATTCAAATCTCCTGATTATTTTTTTATAAGGGCACAACTCTCTCAGATGTATACTTTCAGATATAATCAAGTATATTTTTTCTATTTAAGCGACGTGTTTTCTAAACTCGATATATTGGAATGATACACACTGACATTTACTGGCGTTCTGACTTCATGCAGTCACCAACTGTCAGTTATGTCCGCCTGTTTAAACCCGTGTATTATTATTATTTATTATTAAATCATTTATTATCGCAAAAAGATACAAAACATTTGCTTTACACAATCGCTCCACAAAACTATGTTTATAGTTTGCGAACGACATGCCGCATAACTGTGCAAAGAGGAGGAATTACGTTAAATAGCTAACATATTTAAAATAAATAAATTGATTATTTCTGAAAGTATACTTCTGAGAGAGTTGTGCCCTTATAAAAAAATAATCAGGAGATTTGAATCAACATCATACTAAAATTTCGTGAGATTTGACTGAAACCACTTTTTCCCTATGTTTGCTGCGGGGTACTTTTAAAGTTTTAATGACTGAACATTACATATACAGCGTGTAAATTTCATACGGGCATATATTTTAACAATAGTTAATATACACCCTAATTAACATAAAAACGTGTGTAACAGCAACATTAGTTGTATTTCTTTTTTTCTTACTAATTAATTCAGCAAGCAATGTATGACATTGCGCAATTAAATTAAAGCATCTACCTACATAATAGTCATGTTATGCTCACGAATTGTTATGGTTCGCCATTTGTTTACTTCGCCCATGAAAGTCAAAAATTTCGGTGCAGGCGGTGCACTCGCCTGAGATTGGTATTTAGTTTCCACACATTTCGTCCTTGCACTTGGATACAGGCGATACATTGACGACCGATGGACGCTCGCACACTTCGTACATTGCTTCTAAGACAAACTTTAAAAAATTTACTGCTCCTCAATAATAAAAGTTACCAACAAAATATCTTTCTCATATGATTTGTATGATCGTTAACTACGTCAGGATAAAATATATGCCCGTATGAAATTTACACGCTGTATATATGTATATTTGATTCCTTGGTAAACTTAAAACGATTTAAAAGAAACGGACAGTTATAATTTAGTAGTTTTTTTACCAAGACCCGCCTAATTTTGTTATGATCCGGCATGATTTAAAACTTCAGATTGAATTATTCGTGTTTATGATCTAGAAACCTGCAATTATATCGTTGTTTTATGTAGAAAATACTTTGTTTTATACGACAAACATTTTTTTTTAGTTTAAAATAATCAAAAGTATTTTAAATTTAAAATAAAACGTTGTCCCCGAATTTTGGAATTTCCGGACATGTCAGTTTTGTTACCACAATAACTCCCTAAAATATTTCGACCAATTATTGTTTTTCTTTTTAAATGGAAACATTGAACATTCCTGGCGATCATTTTCAAAAACCAAACGTCAGTCGTCTATTTATTGTGAAATGAGAGTCGTGTCGACGGATTGGATGACTGTCAGGTTTGTTTGTTTCTTATATTAAACCCATACCCACCTGAGACGTCAAAACAGAAATAATATTAAGTGTAAAGCTACTCCATTTGTACTCTGTTCGCGATGACATTGGCACTTCGCTAGTAGAAACTTCATAAGGTAAAAAACGAGCATCTAGTCAAAGCCACATAAGATGATAAATTGTTTCAAGCAAAATTAAGCATTGCGGTACCAACATACCATTTAAATTAGAATGTTTTATTTTGTCAATGATTTCATACAAGTATGAAGTTTGTATAGGTCGCCCTAGGACACTTTTCGAAGAGAATTTTGTATGGCACCCGGCGTCTATTGGTTAGTATGTCGATGGCTTTATGGCAAAAATGTCTATGAGAAATATAAACGCAGTAAAATTTTGATTATTTTTGTGTATTTATTTATTCTGGTACCTACATCTTACAGATACAAAATTACAAGAAGGAGAAAAAGAAAAAGTCATCTTTACATCTATATTGATAAGATTGAACTATTTAATCAAAATGTTTTAAACTATTTTTTTTTAAATCGTTTTGAGGTTCCAGCTTCCAGGTAGGTTAACGTCGATAGTTTCATTACCAGCGCTGGCCAACTTCTTTGCCACCAACAATACGAGTATTCGCTGAATCATATCATGCTTTAGGACATACCACCAAGTCCAAACATGGTACGGAATTGAAAAAATCCAGAAGAATCGGGCTGGAGATATGACATCAATAATGGACTTACTCCTGTTATCACAACTGAGAAAGCAGCACCCAAGGCACTTTTAAATATAATAACTTGCAACTATAATAGTACATTTTCATGCAAGTGCGGAAAGTTTGTCATTGTTTCCCGAGGTGTCTTGGCCCGACCTGCGACGGACAAGATTCGGGACGAGTTAAAATGACAGTTTCCCACGTGTATCGAACGACGTTTTTTAAATCAGTAAATAAAACTATTAAAAGAGACAAATTACAAAAATGTCACATACTATTTTTATTACCTATATTTAAAAATTAAACAGAATAAATACTCTATTAACCAGCAGTAACGTATAAAGGTGGATTCACAATACGCCATGCTGGACTCGGTCCGGTTTCGGTACTCGACTATCCAATCATTCGTAATACTAATTCAGATTCAGCCATCTTGATGAGAGCATATTTTTTTTAAATACTTCCTAGATATTTTTTGGGTTATGCGATGTTCATCTGTTTCGCTTTTCATCACGGTTGCGTTACATCAAATTCGCGATTCATTGTATTCTCATGTCATCATTTTCGCATTTCTTTTAAGTCGCTTTTCATCATAATCGCGATTTTGCAAATTCGCTTATAATCATTTTTCATTTCTTCTTAGTCACGTGTCATCATATTCGAGATTTATCGTACTCGCTTAAAGTCATTTTCGCATTTCATCTTAGTCGCGTTTCATCAGATTCGCGAGTCATATAGTATTCGCTTAAAGTCATTTTCGCAATGCATCTTAGTCGCGTTTTATCAGATTCGACGTCTCTGACTCGGTGCCTCGATTCTAATCTACCTACGTACCTAACCACACCTACTCGTAACAATATATAGGGACCTTTAGGGTAACTCATCACTTAATGTCACAGGTAAAAATCCACATATAAGAGGTTCGCAGAGTTCTTCGTAGCTTGGACGTGAACAAAGCCAGTGGTCCTGACGGTATCCCACCAAGCAAGACTCTTGAGGCATTTACTCTCAAAATTCCCTTTTCGCCAAAGGACCATTTCAGCTAGAACATATAAAACATACATAGATAATATATATAACCTCCAAGTAAGGATCATAAAATCCATTGTACCTAGCTCCGTAAGAATTAAGTATCGGAATGACATAGACAAGCTATTTAAATATTGTAAAATTATAAATGTGTATGATAAGTTTAAAATGATGCTAGTCTGTGATGAAATCTCAAACATACCGAGCCTTAGAAATAGATCTAGATTACAAAACTTAAGGAGTGCATGTCGATTATGCAAATATGTACTACCACACTTTAACAATACGTATGGTAAACGAGTGTGGGAATATATGTTACCCTATATATTAAATGATTGGCCTAGTCACGTGTGTCAGAGCCTACTAAAAGATGCACATAAATGTAAATTTATCATAAAAACCATGTTCCTATCTCCATTAGTTAAGCAAAATAATCTGCCTAGCAAGTAGTGATACTTAGATAAAATAATTATAATGTGAACGGGCGCCGAACAGCGACAGATAAACCGTACACGGTTTTCGCTCGCTGTTATCTACCCTATATTAGATTTAAGATATTTTTTGGATAATAAATTAAAAAAAAAAAAAAAAAAAAAGCTAGATGACATAAGAGTAAAATACACAGTCAGCAAAGAGTCAATTCAGCTGAATGACATGAAAGTAGAATACTCAGTCAGCAAAGTGTCAATTTAGCAGGACGACACAGAATTGAATTGAACAAGTAGCCAAACGTTTGGAAATATAAATAGTCCGTGTGATTAGAATACCTAATTAACCGAAAGTAAAATTAGTTGATTGACATGAACATAGAAGGAGTTATTAGCAAAACGTCTGGAAATTAAAATAGTCCGTTTAATTAGAATATTTAATTCGTCGAAAGCACATTTAGTTGACTGTCATGACCACAGAACGAGTGCCAGGGATTTAAATAATAGATAATAATTGGATTATGTGGAAAGGAGTTTGAAATTATCAGGTGTCATATCAACACTTGCCATTTAAAGATCCAGACGTTTTGCGAACGGGCTATTTGGCGTTCATGTCTATTTAGTAATTAAGATGTTTTGAGATACAAACGTTTCGCTACCGGGCCATTCAGCTTTGTCTATTAAGTAATAAAGACATTTCTAAGATAAAAACCTTTCGCTACTAGTGTATTTATAATTGTAACATTCTAAGATCCAGACGTTTTGCTAAAGATACATTTCGCGTTCATGTCTATATTGCAACAAAGTCATTACACAATCCAGACGTATGAGCTATATTGTCAACTGGCGAAAAGGGAATTTCGAGAGTAACCCCCTGAGTCGTCTCCTGTATTGACTCCTATTCCGCCTATCTCTTATTATCACCACCATGCCCAGATCCTGGAAGCTTTCAAATGTCCAGCCCGTGGCCAAAAAGGATAGCCGTGCTGACCTCGCGAACTACCGTCCAATTACCTTAACCTCCATAATCTGTAAGGTTATGGAGAGAGTCATTAACAGTAAGCTGCTGTCGTATCTTGAAGGTAATGACCTCCTCATTGATCATCAGTATGGCTTTCGCCGTGGTCGTTCTACTGGGGACCTTCTACTATATGTCACGCACTGCTGGCCTGAGACTATCGAAAGACACGGTGAAGCTCTAACTGTGTCTCAAGATATTTCCAAGGCAGGATCAGGCAGACAGGATCTGGCACGCAAGCCTGCTGAACAAGCTTCCTGCGTATGGCATCCCCGCTGGACTTTGCAACTGGATCTGCGACTTCTTGAGGAAAGGTCAATTAGGGTAGTCATTGATGGCTGTTCTTCGGACTTAATGAGCATCAATGCTGGAGTTCTTCAAGGGTCTGTTCTCTCCGCAACTCATTTCCTACAGCACATCAACGACCTGCTGCGGCAGAGTATTGTAGGGTACGCTGATAACCAGACCCCGTACATTTGGTGCCGTTGACACAAAGTCGACGTCACTCACACTGCATATGGCTAATTCAAATTAGTTTTATCATAGTTATTTATTACACAATCTTTATCGTAATTAAAAATAAACGAAGATAAGATATAAAACGTCTTTGATTGTCATTCACTTAGAAAATTAAATAATATAAACTAAAATAGTTACTGAAATGCAACACAAAATATTATTTAAGTGGATTTTGTATGCATTGATATGTTTTAGAATATAACAATTTGGTAACTTAAATTACCGCTAGTGTTGTAAAACAAATTCCTGTATATGAAATTACGTCACTTTTACGTCAACGGCACCAAATGTGCAGGGTCTGCACCTTCCAGACCCACCGTACCCCTCGGCCGTACCACTGGTGGTACTTTGACCAATTATTACTATTAAAATCGAATTTAACGTTGTCGACGGAGCTCTGCTATCGCAGAGCTCCTATTTCTGGGTAGTTTGGCCCTCCGGGCCTGCTGAAGAACTAACATAACCTAAACCTACCTCATATGTATGATACAAATTTTGGGTCAGTGGTACGGTTTAGGGGTACGGTGGGTCAGCACCCGGTCTGCAGATGACACTACACAAGGCCCAAGTCAGGCATGGAGTATTGCTGTCACCTCTGGGATGGCTCCGCTAAATACCAGCTTGCCATGCTGGACTCGGTTGAGCGTAGAGCTAGGAGGCTTGTGGGCGATATAAGGCTGGTTAACAATAAACTGGTTATAAAAGGTATATTCATCATAGGTCGCGTGCCTGTGCGTGTTTTACAGGCTGTATTTTGGAGTGTGCACGGGAGTTGCATGAAGCTGCATGATATGATTCCGCCTTCTACCACAGGAACTCTAGACGGACTGCGGGGTACCACCCGTACTTAGTTGCTATGCCTAAGATCAGAACCAAGCACTTCGAATCTACTTTTATAATGCGCACAGCAAAGATTTGGAACACCCTGCCGACGTCCGTATTTCCGTGTGCGTTTGATCCGGTGTCCATCAAAAATAGGATTAATAGGTACCGTCTGGGTAAGCTCGCTTCATCGTCGGCCCTGTCCTAACTTTCTGGTCTCGACTAAGGCCAAGAGCGAAACAATTTTGAAGTAAAAAATAACACCATCGAATTTCACTTCATCGAATGTATCATTTCATCGAATTTCTTTTCATCAAACATTAATTACGTAAGTTAACATTATGGTTTCAGCAGAAAATAGCGCTTGATGAGAAGAAATTCGATGAAATGATACATTCGATGAAAGGTGTTTCGTTGGAATTATAGACACCCTATTTTTATAGGTGCATGCATGACAGTAGAAAATATACCCAACATTTAGCTGTCATGCTTTATTACATTTATCTTTTCCGTAAGCCAGTTAAGATATTTTGTGATGAAATTACTGAACATGTCTAGGGAAATGAAAATACGAGATGTTCACTAAACTGTTTCATATTTGATCAAATCACTAGGTATGTCTAGGGAAACGAGAATACGATACGAGTTGTCTTTATTAGCAGATTTAGTTAATTACTGGACTTTTTGTAGGGGAATGGCGATAAATATTGATTTATTGCAATTCGATTAAGTCATTGCACTAAATCAACTTAGCTATTCATTCAAATGACTAGATTTGTGTAGGGAAATGGCCATATCGAGTTGTAATTTTAACCCTTTTCTTGGCGATGTATCTTATAAGATACATACCATAACATTCACTCTTTAATATTTTTTTGTTCATATTTTTTATGCTGTTTTAAATGTTGAAGAGGTTTGAATTCACTTTTTTTTTATTTTGCTAAAGGGTCATCTGCAGTGAATTTGATAAAATTCCAGGTTTTGTCATTTCTCTGCGCCTTGCACCACATACCTATATACAGTGTGTTACTGGCATGAGGGCTTCTGCTTTAACTAACGATAATATGTTGTTTAAGTAACTATTTGCAGGTATAATTAAGTCGAAGTTAACTAACGTAACGCTGCAATTTAACTTCTTAGATTATAACTATGATCAACGTACTGGAGCTACGTGTAAGTATCGTAATCAATATCGTTATTTCTTGGTACAAGGCATACATTGGTACAGGGGCAGAACATAGAGTTTTTAATAATCCTTGAATTTGACATATATGAGAAACTAAAATTACAGAAAATAATCGTTGTCAAATACCCTTCTACTCGTAATCTGTGGTTGTCAAACTTGAACGAAAGTCATTCCTCTGGTAATAATTTTATGTTTAATAAATTGTGAGTTTAACTAATGGCTTACGACGCTCGTGAAATGTGCGACATGATTTTGTTGTACGGCGAAACACACGGCAACGCAGCAGAAGCGTTGAGATTGTATCGTGAAAGATACCCGAACAGGCGACATCCTCACAATCCCAGATTCATATTAGAAGCCGTGCAACGAGTTCAGACGTCAAATGGGGCTGCTATCGTCACTTATAAACAAGTCTTAGTTTGGTCACGTGACTTTATTAATTAACTTTAACGCACAGTGTACATTGCTTGCAATTAATTGTTTGTTAGAAAACAAGCGTGTACTATTTTATTTTGTTTTAATTAAAATAAACATGTAGGTACATTAAGGAGTTGCCCATTGTTACTCTATATCAAGGAAAGCTCTCAAGCCGGTAACACACTGTATTATTTACGCGAACAAATTACCTACTACAATCATATAGGGTGAGGCACGAATCTTGCTACAAAACAAGAGACAAAAACTTGCATTTTGTAGCATTTTCGTGCCTAGTCCTGTATTAAATAGTGAATATTTGCCTTATTTTTCTTCAATGCTTCGGTAGACACCTGTTCTAAGTTGCCAGTTGTTTGATCTTCGTACCTCTGCGTCTCTCGAACTTGAAATGTAAAAAAAAACCAATAAATATCATTTGCCGTTCATTCGTGCTCCTATCGTTCTAACTGTCAGACGTTTGTTGTTGCACTAGAAAATGCCTCACTGTGCCGTATATAACTGTCGAGTAAACGGTAACGTTTCCTTTCGTAAGTAAGTGTTTTCTAGTAAATTTCTCCTTAATTTAAATAATATAATTATTTGCAACTTGGACTATATTTTCGAAGTACGCCATCCGTTGCGGCTTCTAATTTATACTAAACTTAAGCCATATTATTTGTATGCCGCAATGGGCAGTGAAGCAAACTTTTCTTTTGTAAATCTTCACGTTGTACTTATGGTGGTAGGGATTTTCTCATTGTCTATTAATTTAAAGTGAGTAGTTCTGTGCACTGCGATGTACCACGCAATATCACTGTGCAATTCGATTTATAACCGATTTTTGTGACAGACAATGATAATTAAGGCTAGTTACTATACAATACTGTTATTCTTTTACATTTATTTCAGATTCCCTAATTATCCAATTCTAAAAGAAAATGGATTAATCCGAAAAGGAATTGAAAAAAATACTGTGGATTTTTTATGAAAACCAAGAAAATCGATGAGGCAGACGTTCAGGCCTCTGATATTATTTCAAAAGCAGACCATTTGATTATTTATTTTCAATCGACGCTCGCGCCAAGCTACAAGTACAAAATTCTACGTCTACGATTTTCAAAACACGTCAGTAATATTTGGGTTATGTCTGTTAACTGTGTCCCCGCAGGTATAGTATATCTCCATAGTTCCTTTTGTATTGTCAGTTATACAGATAAAACTCAGTGAGCAAAGTGTCTGTCAAATGTTTTTTCGTATCCAGGGAGACATAACGAATCTAATGGGCGCAACGAGAACCGTGTGCAAATGACTAAGTAGAGCTTTTTTTATCATTTTTACAACTCCGTCCCATGATAATGCAGAGCCCTGAGTATCTGCAACTTCGATTTTCTTCGTTTCGAAGATGATTGTGATTATGAAACCTAGAAGCTTCCATGTGCAAATAATTTAATAACCCCTTTTTTTAAGAAACTTCAATCCGCTGTATCGCGAAAACGCAGCGACTTAGGTTAGTTGACTGGACCAATTCAATTCGTATTGATCTAAACTGCAAAGAAACTCGTGCAAATCATAATCGACAGCTCCCTAACCTTGACACGCTCGGTTTCCATACTATTGAGCGCGTTTGCGGTGTTTATATGGTCGGTAGTCCCTTGAACTTGTGAAAAAATCCTACAACTAAATTAACGTAAAAAAAATACGACTGTTTATGCCGCAAAAAAAACGTATATTTTGACACTCAAGAGAATCAAAGTTTATAGGGTACTTCTCATAGACGTAGAATCGTGAAATTAGGCAAGAAGGAAGGTCATAGAGAACAAGTAAAGGAAAAAATTCTTAAAACCATTAATTTGTTGCTCAATCACAAAAAAAGAATTTTTCGTATTGCAAACTTATTTGGAGACTAATTAAATTATGTCAACGCATGGAGACAACAGTTTTTCAACGGCAAAGTCAAGCTTGTCTCTCAATTCAATGTACATTCTTATAAGTTTGTACGGAACCCTCGGTGCGCGAGTCCGACTCGCACTTGAGCGGCTTTAGTTCAATTTTCTTTGCGTCATGAAAATATGTGTCGAATGGCCGTTGATGGGAATTATCCCGGTAAAAGTACGAGTGTAATAATATACTGTTACGTACGTGGGGGAAGGTAACTGATGGAAATGCACGAACACACTGATAATTAAGAGCTAGAGTTTATTAACACACTCACTTAATCGTTACAAACAATTATCGCACAATAAAGTTCGAGTACTTAGATGATCGCTCGGATCGCTCTTGTTCGCACTGTGCGCTCTCTAAGTAAGGAATGAATCGCCACTCGCGCGCCTCACTTTTTATACACCCAATCGCATAAGACATTAGGTCCGCCATTTGTACTTGTTTTTGTGCAATAAAGATTAAATAAATAAATAATAAATCGCCGAATGTTCCAGAATGCCTCATCGAATGACCGATGGACCTTAACCCACCGGTGACGTTCGACAATGGAAGGTTCTACTCATTGCGGCCTTGTATTACAATAGCAAAGGCCTTGGCCTTGAACTCGATTGAACCCGTTAACAATAGGGATGTCCTTGACTCGGCGCTTCGATTCTACTCTACCTACGTATCTAACTAACCATAACACTACCCCAACACACGCTACCCCCTCCCAAGACATGCTCGTCCCGAGCATTATTAGACCCGTAGTATCTCGCCAGTCGGTCAAAGTAGACAATCTCACAGGGACTTCGCTGGTTTCGGTGTAATCTATACGTAACGTCGTTGATTTTAGTGACTACTCTACGGTTCTTCCCCATTTCGGCGATAGTCGGAGATTTTCCTTTTCGTCGCATGGGGTTAGGCAGCCACACCAAGAAACCTTCCTGAAACCCCACTTGCTTAGATTTTCTGTCATATCGTGTTTTCATCTTCGAGGAGGCTTGAAGTCCATATTCACGAACGAGACTGTGAATGTCGTCTATCCGGTTCCGCAAATCGCTTGCATATTCCGAGATCAAGTTTGGCGAATCTGGAGTGTGTCCAGTTAAAAGATCTGTAGGTAAACGAAGTTCTCGTCCATAGTTCGCGTATGCTGGAGTAACAGAAAAGCTTTCGTGAGTTGCCGAGCTATATGACATCATGAATAGGGGAATATGCCTTTCCCAATCCTTTTGGTGACTTTCAACCACCTTGGCCAAATGTCTCTCCAGCGTCTAGTTGAATCTCTCAACCATTCCATCCGATTGTGGGTGATATGGTGTAGTTCTAGTTTAATGAATTCCCATGATTTGGTAAGTTTCCTGGAACATCTGGGACTCAAAGGATCGGCCTTAGTCACGGTGAATTTCGAAAGGCACTCCGAACCGACAAATCACCTCCATTACTAATTTAACCGCAACCGTCACTGCCTCTTGGTTGAGAATCGCAAATGCTTCAGGCCATTTGTTGAAGTAATCCATAATGACGAGGATGTACTTATTTCCGGAGACGGAGGTCGAAATCGGACCTGCAACATCTAAAGCAATCCTTTTCCAAGGTGTTCCAACTTTGTACTCGTATAACTTGCACTGCTCTACTGCGTATTTGCGGCCCCTTGACACACACTTTCTGCACCAGTCTTCTACATCTTCACGGCAGTGAATCCAATAAAAGCGTTGCCGAATTTTCTTAAGGATCTCTTAACTCCAAGGTGACCACCGGCAATTCCATTAAGGAAAGATCTCAAAACGTCACTCACTTTTTTTCTCGAGACAACTACTTGTAGGCGAGCATCCTTTCCATTAGTTGATTCCCATTTCCTGCACAATATTCCATTATGCATAACCGAACATTGAGCCCAGTAGCTCTTTGTTTCTCTAATCATCGGAGCTACTTCACACCATTTTGGTTTAGGTACACCCGCCGTAATCCACTTAAAAATGGGTTTGATGTCAACGTCATCTTGCTGAGCTCGACGCATGGCCTCATTACCTCGCTAACGATGATCGCTAAGTTCACTCGTTTGCACTGTTCGCTCTCCAAGTAAGGAATGAATCGCCGCACGCGCGCCTCACCTTTTATACACCCAATCGCCTAATGTTCCAGAATGCCATCTTGAATGACCGATGGACCTTGACCCGCCGGGGACGTTCGATAATGGAAGGTTCTACTCATTGCGGCCTTGTATTACAATAGCAAAGGCTTTGGCCTTGAACTCGAACCCATTAACAATAGGGATTTCCTTGAGTCGGCGCTTCGATTTTTGACCTTCTCTTGTGTAGGCGTAATTCTAACTAATGTTATGCTGGATCCCAGAAAATTGAGTTTTCTCTGGCCGGATAAGCATTTAAGCTAGTAACCGTGAAGGCGATTTAAAAACCTCTTCTGTCGCTCTTATAACTCTTTAGATTGTGACGCAACTAAAATTTCGTCGATGACCATTCGTCGATTCGTACATTCGTCGGGAGTACTAACCTCAACCTCTCAGTACATTGTCGATGTGGTGCTGGAATGTCTGGCCAGCGTATCTGAGTCCGAAATGCATTCTAGGGAACTTATTTAAGCCAAACAGTGTAGCGACGGCTGTTTTCTTGACATCTTCTTTGCAAGTTTTAACTCGGTAATATCTGAGCTGTTTGTAAGTCAATTTTGGAAAATATATTTTTATCTTGTAAATTGTACGACAGGTTGTGCAGACGAGGTATCGGGTATCAGTCAAGAATGGACACGGCATTTAAGCCTCGGTAATCTCCGATAATGTCCCATCTTTTTTTAGCACTATGAGGCTTCGCAATGGACTATTATTTGAGGGCCGACAAATACCTTTCTCCATCATAGCCTTGAATTCTTCTCTGGTTATTTTGTATTTATGGGGAGGCAAAGTGTCATCTCTCGCCCATAGGTGGGAGCTTCCGTTTCTTGTCTTTATTTTATCGAAGCTGGGTCGAGTGACATTCGGATATTTTGCAAGTAGGATGTGGTAAGTTGCTTGTCGTCGTTCGTGCGGAGGAAAAACGTAGCTGGTTATCACGACTGGTTATGGAGAGGCAGAACTTGTTAGTTAAATAATTTCTTCATATAAACATAAGGGGAATACCAAATTCTATTTCAAAAAAATATATAGGTGAAGTCATCAAAGCTCCAGTAATAATTCGTAAGCCTCTATTCTGAATAACATCACGTTTACGAAACAAATAATTAGAAGCATTAGCATAGAAGATGCAGCCATAATCAAACTGCCTACGAACCATGGAGGAACCATATAAAGGGTTATAAGCGTCTTCGGGTCAGAACCCCAACTAACTCCAACCAAGGACTTTAATATATTTAAACGAAGTTCATCTTTTTGCATATACAGGGTGCCCAGTAAATAATGGATAACCTTCTACCCATCCATGGGGCACCTCAGGCTGGTCCCT
This sequence comes from Acleris holmiana, assembly GCA_949316455.1. Classification (NCBI taxonomy): domain Eukaryota; kingdom Metazoa; phylum Arthropoda; class Insecta; order Lepidoptera; family Tortricidae; genus Acleris; species Acleris holmiana. The sequence goes on along the minus strand of OX438762.1, from coordinate 60,609,503 downwards.
AAAAAGGACTTACAGGTTTGGTAAAAGTTGCATGGTTTTCGAGATAATCGAACTTTTCTATTTTCTTAATAATTAGCACCTTGCTTCACTGTAATGACTGCCAAGGTCACAAATAAAGAGATTTTGTCGTTCTGTTTGCTGTTAAATATTCTTTAATAGTGATGCTAACGGATGTGTCTTAGAGCATTATGGTAGCGACACTAATTTCTTGTTAAACATATCTTAATTTATAACTTCACATTTTGCTTTAAAGTTTGCAACAACTTTGACTGCTTGTGGTGAAAAAAAATTGTATGAAGGCCAGAGTGGCCAATATGTTGAAAAATAGTGTATCTATTACTGATTCTAAATTGGTAAAGCACATGGTGTTTACGTCTTTACAGATAAAGTTATTGCTGTTAGTATTCACTAAGAGCGAATTTTACCAAAACACCAAGTTATCGATAAGTAACTCTTTACTTGATTGGGTTACTCATATCATAAAAAACGCTTCTCTTATGAAAACCAACGTCTAATTACTGCAGAATAATGAATCACAGAATACTTGAAACCTACATCAACAATAATATTTGCAAATAAAAACCGAATCTGTTTATTAAAAACAATACTGTTTAGTTACTATAACAAGTGTCCAATCAAGAAAGAGTTGAGAAACTTGGTGTTTTGGTAAATAAAACGTGTCTACGACATGTTTGTTTAGTGACAGCAAGTGAAAACCAGATATAACGAATGTGAAATGCGACTACTTATTTGGTACTTACATTTATGCAACTTTTAATGCAATTCTTTTATTAGTTTTAAATAATATTTAGGATGTTAACTAAGTACATACTTTGCTTACAATCTCTCCTTTCTCTGCTGAGTAATACATACTTTTTTACAATTACCTAATGTGTATTTTTGGCTATGAATTTTTTATCCGTTTTGATGTTTTCTTTTGACATTTATCATGTACAGTTTTGATTCCACGAAGAACCATATTTTGGGTAATTATTTGGATTTTGTTTGCGACGACCTAGTTAGCTTTGCCCTGGACTTTGAAAAGGATATAACGACATGCCTAGGCATCAATACGAACCCCGTGAGTATGCTAATATGCATTATATTTATGGAGAATGCAAAGGCAATGCCAATGCAGCTGCTGCATTGTACGCAAGCAGATATCCGAATACTCGTCATCCCGATTACCGAGTTTTTGTAAGAGTCCACAATGCTTTTTGTGAAGGGAGAATGCCTGGTCAAAGTGTGGGTGGTAATGGTGAAGGCAGACCTCGAGATACGAGCATTGAGGAACTTGTGCTCGCTGAACTGGAAACAGATCGCTCAACTTCTACACGAGCTATATCAAGAAGTTCAAGCATTACAAAGTCGACCGTTCACAACATTTTAAAAAGACACCAACAATACCCATTCCATATCACAAGGGTGCAAACTCTGGAGCCTAGGGACTATGCTCCTAGAGTAGAATTTTGTCGTATCATGTTAAGAAAAATGGAAAAAGATCCAATGTTTTTCGATAAAATTCTGTGGAGTGACGAATCTACCTGCCAAAGAGATGGTTTCTTCAACATGCATAACTACCATAGCTGGCAATTAAAAGGAGAGAATCCACATTTAATGCGAGAGGATCACTCCCAATATCATTTTAAAATTAATTTGTGGTCGGGGATCTTAAACGGGAAAATAATTGGTCCTTTTGAGCTATCCCAGACTTTGAATGGAGCCAGATATTTGGAGTTCCTTGAAAACGAACTTCCCATTTTATTCGAAGATGTGCCCTTAAACGTAAGATCGACGATGTGGCTGCAAAATGATGGTTGCCCTGCTCATTTCGCGGTTCAAGTTCGAAATTACCAAAATGAAACTTTTCCTAATAGATGGATCGGCCGTGCGGGTCCTATAGCATGGGCTCCACGCTCTCCGGATCTGAACCCGCTGGATTTTTTTTTTTGGGGTTGCTTGAAAGAAAAAGTTTACTCCAAACCAATTAACTCTGTGCAAGAACTGCGTCAAAATATTCAAACGGCTGTTCAAGAAATTACCAAACGACAGTACACCCGAATGTTAAAAAGAAATTTTATTAAAAGGTGCAGAGCTTGGATCCGAGTTGAGGGAAGGCAGTTCGAACACTTGTTATAGTACCTAAACAGTATTGTTTTAAAAAAACAGATTCGGTTTTTATTTACAAATATTATTGTTGATGTAGGTTTCAAGTATTCTGTGATTCATAATTTTGCAGTAATTAGACGTTGGTTTTCATAAGAGAAGCGTTTTTTATGATATGACTAACCCAATCAAGTAAAGAGTTACTTATCGATAACTTGGTGTTTTGGTAAAATTCGTTCTTAGTGAATACTAACAGCAATAACTTTATCTGTAAAGACGTAAACACCATGCGTTATACCAGTTTAGAATCAGTATTAGATACAATTTTTCAACATATTGGCCACTCTGGTCTTCATACAATTTTTTTTCACCACAAGCACTCAAAGTTGTTGCAAACTTTAAAGCAAAATGTGAAGTTATAAATTAAGATATGTTTAACAAGAAATTAGTGTCGCTACCATAATGCTCTAAGACACATCCGTTAGCATCACTATTAAAGAATATTTAACAGCAAACAGAACGACAAAATCTCTTTATTTGTGACCTTGGCAGTCATTACAGTGAAGCAAGGTGCTAATTATTAAGAAAATAGAAAAGTTCGATTATCTCGAAAACCATGCAACTTTTACCAAACCTGTAAGTCCTTTTTAGGGACCAGCCTGAGGTGCCCCATGGATGGGTAGAAGGTTATCCATTATTTACTGGGCACCCTGTATATACAAAATGTGGAGCCCAGGATAGTTCAGAATCTAGCATAACACCTAAGCATCTCTCAGATGTACTATCTCTCAGGGATTAAAGCATTGTTATAAAATAACTTACGACGGTTCAAGTAAGTATGGCTAAAAACCATCACAAAACTTTTTTTGTACATTAATCTCTAAGTTGTTGTTGAAATAAATTATATAAAGTTGTTAAACAATTACTCGTTGTAACCTCAACTTCAGAGGGATTGATGCAATCTAAATAAATGACGAGTTCGTCAGCTTATAAACGTAATACTTAACAGAGGACAAAATATATAACTTAAGTGATTTACCCCTGTTTGCGTTTTACCTTTTTTGGGGACCTTGTCGGCGTAGGTGGACGAGCACGTGGGCAGCGGCGATATGCTGTCGCGGCTCTTGTTGAACAACTCCACCACGGGCCGCTCCTCGGACGCCGCGTCCGCCAGCGGCGCTGCGGCGCACACACGCATACATTAAACAGAACTTAAGCACAACAGCGCATCTGTTCCATATCTTACCACACTACTTGACATATCCACTTTTTTATCCATGAGGCCATACACGAAATTTTGCCGGTTTTTCTTCTTTTTGTGATTTTACAATATTTTTTTTTTTTTATTTATTATTGTAAATAGATTTTTACATAGTACCTTAGTCTAAATGTCGCCAAACTGTGAGACAGTTTGTTGGCGACCGATGCGCTCAAAAATCTAATACTACTTGTTAGGTACACACCTAGACACTAGTGCTTACTCATTAACTTAATTTACTTTTCGGGTGCCAGAATGATGAAACTAACACTAAAACACTATCTATTCACTCATTGTAACAACAAACCCTACCAGGACTTGTCATCAGACAAATACTGCTTTGCAATTAAAATACTGCTTTTCTATAAGTTTAATATATCATAAAATAGCATTTCAGTTACAATCGAATAAATGAGTAACGAATGAATGAGCTACTTTTTAATTATAATGCGAGATTTAGTTTAGGTTGTTTTAAAACATTATAAGTTGCATTTTTTTTTCTTTTTTTATGTTTTTTAGTTCTCCGTAGTCAAACTAGGAACCCTTATAGTTTCGCCAAGTCTATCCGTCCGCAGCTTAGCTCAGAGACTCTTTTTTTTATTAGTCACGCCAACAAAGAGGTAATAAAAAAACTTAAAAAAAAAAAAAAAACTGTACCTGCCCTACACGTAACTTGGGGATGTATTTTTTTTCTCCTCTACCCTATAGTGTGTGGTGTCGTTGAATAGGCCTTTTAAAAATATTATGGGTTAGTAAACACATTTTTTTTTAATAAGGGATCCGTTTAAGAAATATTAAGCGCTAATTTAACGAATTTAAAAGGAAAACTACCACGACTAAGTAGACGTTATTGGTTCTTGAGATACAGGCGGTCTTTATGCCTTCTAAAATCATCTAAGATGGCACCGAACCGGACTTTAAATAAATTAAATAGTTATTACTTGTTGATTTTTATGTTTGTAGTACTTAACGGCTTCAGAACCCTAAACTGAGCATAGTCCGACATGCTCTTGCCCGGTTTTTAAAGGTAATGGTTTAACTTGATTTTTAACTGAAATTTATTACTGTTGTTATAATTTTATGAACGAAAGTTTGAAGTAGCAGTTTTAATTAATCACAAGCATTTTTTTGCCCATTTTCTACAAAATTTTACCAAGTTATTTATTTTTTTACTCAAAAAATACATATTTAGGTGGTAAAAAGTAATTCATACATTTTTTCGACGACTATTACAGCAATAATTTTTAATTTTTTCATACCTTTTAGACGTCATAGCGATTCGTGAATATGCGATATTCTAAACCTCTTACAGCAAAATTCACAAAACAGTCGTCGGCTGCAGGTCGATTAATCAAAATAAAATAATAAAAACAAAAAAGTTAATCATACATTCGTTGAAGATCGAAATTATCTTTCGTGTTGCGCATTAAAATTTGTAGAAATAAAGTACTTCAACTGTATAATCACGTAAATCAGCGAAATCGGCCAAATTTTGTATACGGCCTCTTAAGCGTCAAAGACATTGTGATCATTTGAATTCAAATGATGTATCCAGGTTATTTACCACATTATACCTACTCTTTTACACGTTGGCCACTTTAATAAGCAGAGCCCGGAATTTTTATGTGTCATATTCATACCCTACTGCTTAGCTACTACTAGTCAATTTCATGTCTAAATTCATTTTTAGTGCTAACAAGTGTTTCATCTTTAGTTTATCTAGATAGTCATAATTTTATCTTGTCTCGAAGAGATCGCTCATTCGCGATAAGACTGCATGTTGTTTACTTCTACTCGTAACCATATTAAAAAAAAATGTATTCTGTATTTATCGATATCCACATGTATATCGGAAGTCGATAAACGAGAAGTCCCTATGATAGCTCAAAAGTGCTACGAAAATTCCGGGCTCTGTTAATAGGATAATGTGGGGACAGGACTAATGTTGAAGCAAAATCTCGGTTGGCTGCAATTAACAATTACGAGTAATTAATAATGAAACGCGCGCTAGAGGTTTTCGCGATAGCTGCGTTTCCCTGAAGTGCAGGATTTTGTAAAGACAATTGGCGCAGAATATTAAGGTAATGCTATACTTAATAGTTATTTATAATAAACTTTGTTAGTAAGTGTATAATTATTACCCTAATAAAAGGCGGGAAAGCCGTTCATTAAACCTCAAAATCAAGGTAGTAACAATGAAATTCCATAACTGCCCCGTTATCAGGGCAGTAATGTCGTATGAAAATCCATTATTACCCCGTTTTATTTTTTTTAACTCAAGATGACGTTGTTATCAACCCACTTTGATACGCGCGTAAGTTGGACCCTGCAAATCGTATTCACCTTCTTTAACGTCTTTTGGCACGCAAACTGTACGGAGCGTTAAACTTCACATTTAAAAAACAACTTTTGTTACTGCGGCTCTACTTTGAAATTCGTAATCCGAACTTCAGATCGCCGTCACTTTTTGTAAATTAGTTACGCATCGGGAGCAAAAGCGATAGCAATAGACGAAGTTCGAATTACGGATTTCAAAGTAGAGCCCCTGTTCGTTGGCGCGCTCATTCCTCCTCGAAAGAATTCATTTGTTACTTTTGTATTTTATTTATTTTTAAATGTAGTATTAAGCAATATATATCACTCGAGGGTAAGTACAGATTACTAAATTCGCTTTGCGTCGGGCCGCAAATGCACAATCGATTAGTAATCCGTGCCTTACTCCCCTTGGTGAATAAACTACTATTGTCATATAGATACCATTGTTTTTGACGTGTTCGCTCTGCTGGCGACGTTGCCGCGCCGCGGGGGGCATCGTGCGACAGGCCTCTTGTTCTCTCGTTTTGCTTGACCACTTTTTTCCTGCTAAAAACACTAATAACATCGTATTCAGCACAATAATCGTGTACACTTACAACCAAAATACTAGTATATCACAAGAAAAGTTAGCGAAACTATTAGATGTACCTAAATCAACATACAAGGCAAGGTTGACTGTTGCGAGGAAGAAAGGTTCTGGTAGAACGCGTGGTCCAGTTGATAAAACTAAGGCGAGGAAAGTTATCGAGCACTTAAAGAAAAATCATAATCTCTCCGTCCGGGATGTGGCCAGAAAATGTGGTGTATCAAGATCATACGTGCAGAAAATTAAACGGAATGCCGGCTTACGATCTTACAAAGCTTCCACCGTTCCCAATTGCGATGTTGCAAAAGAAAAAATATGTAAAACCCGAGCCCGAAAATTGTATACCGATTATTTAACAAAGTTTGGTTGCATTTTGATGGACGATGAAACCTACGTCAAAGCGGACTTTAAGCAATTGCCAGGGTTACAGTTTTATGTGGCGAATCAACAAGGGAATGTTGATGAAAAGTTTAAGTCTAAAAAGCTGGACAAGTTCGCAAAAAAGTTTTTAGTTTGGCAAGCACTTTGCTCATGTGGTCAAAAAAGCAAATCATTTGTAACTACTGGGACAATCAACCAAGTGGTTTATATGAAGGAGTGTCTGAATAAACGTTTATTGCCATTTATAAGAAACCACAGGCAATCTGTAATTTTTTGGCCTGATTTAGCTACGTCTCACTATGCTAAATCAGTTTTGAAATGGTATTCTGAAAATAATGTCTCTTTTATACCCAAATGTGCAAATCCACCAAACTGCCCGGAACTAAGCCCTGTGGAGAAATTTTGGGCAATAATGAAAAGAAATCTAAAAAAAGTGGCAGAACTGCCAAAACTGAGAAATCATTCAAACGTATGTGGGATACGACATCTAAAAAGATGAGCGAAGCTGATGCACAAAGATTAATGGAAGGTATCAGAAGGAAAGTCAAAGTTGACATTGCAGTCATTTTGTCATTTTGTCTTACTAAAAAAGGCCAGGTTATCGCAACATAGGTTTAATCTTATGTCAATGGTTTAAGTAAATAGTTGAGAATTGAATCTTATTAAAGTACTAATACTTTGTTATCTAGTTTAAAATCAGTCACAACTCTGAAAGGGACTCGGAAACAGTGGTAGCACCCCTAGAGACTTTTGTTCAGGACTTTCAAATCTATAACATATCAAAATCTCAGAAAATTTAACTGAAACCACATTTTTCATACTTTAGGTCCGGGGTCCTTTATTTGTTTATATGAGTAACAGATATAAAAGGTTTCGACTATACCTGGGTCATACACAAATTTAGCTTAGCGTCTTTCCTGTGGATACATCTTTTGACCTATCATATAAATACATAACTTATATGCACACAAGCTTTTAACTATTGACCACAGGAAAGACAATTTTTTTTTAAGAGTGTGTATGGCCAAGGATCGGACAAACGCCTGTCATTTTCAAAGCATAACCCTTTTCCGTACAGCAGAGACTTCCTTACGGTAGTATATTTTTTATTTATTTATTTATTAACCCTTATATTGGTAAAAATTAAAAAGTCGTGAATTCCAAACCTATTTCGTACTGATAGTTATTCTTAACATAACTTTTACAGAAACTTCATAAAGTTTTGCACGTTGATAACAGAACAGAACCGCATATCACGTTCGCGTGTCATCGTCAATATCAGAAGTATGCGTCGGCTTCTAGTACTCTCGTTAGTTATCCCATTCTTACTTCCCCTGATGCACAATGTACAATAAAGGAAACCGTACATAAAACTATATTAGAATAGAATGTGAATATATAGAATGCTTCGGGTACTAAATACTTTACAGTCAGCCGCCTTCTTTAGTATTAGAGCCCTCGTTTTTATCCAACTTTAAAAAACACTGAAACTACGGTTTCTATACCCACCTAACAAATAATTATATCCAAGGTATGAAACCAGAACTAATATATAGGTATCGCCACGAGAGTTGAGCCCACGCACACATTCAACATTGCATGTAAGGACAGCGAGGTTTTGAAAATAGTGTTCTTCTTTCGTACGATTTATATAGTTTACATTATTAAAAAAGAAAAAACTGATTGAATTAAAACAGATCATAATATAATTTAACATACCTACGTGATAACTGATAATGTACGCAACATTATCCATTTAAAATAGTTTTATGTAAATTAATATTAATCTAAATGAATAGGTAAAGGACGGTTGAATGAATATATTAATCGATTTTTTATTTTTATTTTAATAAAAGTATTTATCTATTTTATTGTTTTAACATACATTTTCATGACTTCGTTATTTCGTTATTAAACCTCTTCAGACAATTTAATTTAACTATCTATTGCATCATTTAAATTATCTATTGCATCGTGTGGCACTTGTTTCATCGTTGTCATATATATTAACATCTGCACTTTCCACGAGTAAGAAAACGGGTGGTTATTTATTATTAACTACGGAAACAAGTTCTTTTGTAGCGAAACGATCGGTCGTGGGAAAACATTAAATGGTCAAAGTCGGGAAATTATATTCAGAGTATTCTATCATTTTAGGTATGACTTATAAAAATAACGGCTAACATTTATCAATGACAGAATTACATGATGTTACGGCAGAAGTAACTGGTGTATCAAAGTGAAGCATTCAACGAATCGTAACTGCAGTGTTTAAGGAAACTGCAAGAGCAAACAGCCCATCATCAGCTAAACAATCTACTGCGTCATTACCTCAACCAACCACGTTCTCGACACCGGGACTGAAGCGACCAAGATTATCACCAAAAACCAATTTAAATAAATTCGATTACGATGTCATAATGCCGTGTAATGTAATGTGTAATGCCGTATTCAATTTATTTGTTAAATAAATAAAATAAAATAAAATAAAATAAGAAGATGCCTATATGACTTTCATTTAGTACACAAAACATTGCCCACAATAAAAAAACAAGATGTTTTAAAACGTGACATGAACTTCGCAGGATCGGAATATTTATTAAGGAGAATTGTTCGTAAGTTATATTTTCGCTGGAATAAATCGCAATCCGATAGTGTCTTATTGAAAATTATGACATAAGATTAAAACGGACGCTAAACAAGTTAGATGAATATAATAAGCAGGGGCGTCCTATAGTGTACACCGATGAATCCTACATTGATAGCTCGCATTCAACTGCAAAGGCTTGGACTGATAAAACAAATAAAAGATGTAAAGGGCCCATATCTAAAGGTCAACGTTGTATCATTTAGACAACACGCTAGCCTCGTTAATAGTGGCCCTGTCTTTGAAGCCAGAGGTCCTGGGTTCAAATCCCGGTATGAGCAGATATTTGTGTGATGAGCATGAGAATTTGTTCCTGATTCTTGGATGTTTTCTATGTATTTAAGTATGTATTTCTCTATATAAGTATGTTTATCGTTGTCTTACCCATAGTACAAGCCTAGAGCTTAGTTTGGGACTAGGTCAGTTTGTGTGACATTGTCCCGTGATATTACTATTATTATTATTATTATTATTGTACATGCATGTACTTAAAAATGGTTTTTTATCAAACGCACTAATCACTTTCAAGTCAAATAAAAAAACTGGCGATTATCATGGGTCTATGAACTCTGCCAATTACAGAAAATGGGTCTTTTGCCAAATCTAGAACCAAATTCAGTTTTAGTTGTAGACAATGCTTCTTATCATAATGTACAGTATGAACAGTGTCCAACGAAAAACTCGATCAAAGCAGAACTGTTGGCCTGGCTCAATAAGCAGAATATAACATACCCTGCAAAGAACACGAAGCCCGTTTTATGTGATATTATTCAGCTTTATAAGCCACGACATGAGAAATATGTTCTGGACAAAATGCTGGAAGAACATGGGCCAGTAATACTGAATTTACATTTAACGGCGTCATGAGAAAATTAGAAGAAGAAATTGAAGCACTTAATCAAGAGACGTTTAATTCACAGTATTTTCAGTAAAACCCAAGAATGAGAAGAAAGATACAGGTCAATGGAACCTAAGATTGATAGTTTGTCCGAAAAACATATCCTTGAAATAAATGTAAATGAATCAGATGAAGATATGTCAAGTGACTAGTTATTACACAATAAAAGACATGAGATAGTATATTTTTATTTTCTTGCTGTTTGTTTTACCTATTTTTCGAAAATATATAATTCGATCGTGCACTTAAATTTCATTCACTCATTCGTTCATTTACTACCTTTCTTGCTATTAGTACTCTATGTAGCAGTGTGTGTAACCATTCACCTCAACACTCGTGGCGATACTTATAACTACGGTATTGCCAAGTAACGCTTGTTCACGTAAAAAAGTAGCCACAGGTAAATGTGAATAAATCACATTTCTATCAGGGCATTTAAAAAAATCATATTACAACAAACGTATTTTAATAAACAATATAAAATAAAATAAATAACTTAAACGCTAAGATTTAGCAAACTCATTGGCTTTATTTGGAACACCTGCCATCAGCGTGCGGACTGATGATTCGGTAATTTTTTGAGCAGCAGCGTTCCATATTTTTTTGAATTCAACCTCTTTGGCAACGGCACCTTTCTTGAGCAAGTATCGCTTGATATTTGCCCAATATCTCTCAAAGGGGCGAAGTTCTGGGCAATTTCGTAGGTTTATATTTTTAGGAACATAATTTGATGTTTTCCTTATCAACAAAATCCAACGTCTCCCGAGCGTAATGACAGGAAGCCAAGTCTGGCCAAAATATTGGAGGACTTGTATCCTTCCGATAAAGAGGCAGACTCGCTTTTTAATACACTCCTGTCTATAGATCTGCCGGTGGTAAAAAAGCTTGAACTTTTTAAGCCACACGAGCAAATAGCTTGCCATACCAAGATTTTACTGGCAAATATTCAAAAGCTACACACTTCTGCTTGTCAGGGATATCTCCGCCTGCCACTCATGTATAATACTGGGGACCCGGTAAAGTTCTCATGTCTTTTATTGCGTAAGTTTCGTCATCCATCAACATGCAATTGTTGCGATTTGGTTTTAAAAACTTGTGCAACATTAAAGCGCGTAAGCAGATTTTGCTTTTCCAAACTTGGCAGCGGTTCGTTTTGGGATTTTCTGTTTTCTCCTGGTCTCTAAGTTATTTCTTTTTTTAGCGTTTTGCATATTTAAAACCGAAGTTTGAGCTTTTTAGCAACATCTCGTGTAGACGCCGATGGATTATTACGAAAAGACGCAACGATTCGCGGTTCCAATTACTGGGCAATAATTTTACGGACGTATGTTTTGATATTTTATATCTTTTTGCGAGTTGTCTCATAGAAATACCATCTTCTGTACAATATGATACAACAATTGATTTACGAATATTTGCATTAATCCGTGGCATAATGAAAATATCAACTGTTTGACTTAAAGTGAGATTTTTCTTTAACTCGACATTTTTTTTGGCATGACGTTGAATTATTTAAAAAAAAAGTTTCTACGTAATTGGTAGAGCCCCATTTTATGTGACTACTTTTTTTCCTGAACAAGCCTTTGATAAATATTGTGCAGTGGTCGGAATAGGGAGTGCTTATTGACCAAAGTCGAAGATCGCTCAATTATGCGCGAGTAAAAGCGAAAACATTATTTTATTGAATAAACATGCGCTTCAAGTTTGGGTAATTAGCACCAGGTATTTCAACTACTACTATGTAAAAACCTTCTTTTAAAGGGACGTCCTTTGCCTGTTGCATTCTTTGCTTGGGAGTGGACATCGTTTCTTGACGGTGATCGGCCGGTTTCTTTTTATGCATCTCGTAACTAATGAAGAAAAAAAAATCATTTTTTTTACATTCCTTACATAGAGGGTTTTGTGATAATCAGTACAAAAAGCGATAGCCGAGTGGATAGGGTTAGATGAAAGATACCTACCGTATACCTGAAAAGTAAAAGGGAGCCCCGTGTGCATGGCCCGGCTTTCAGATTTCCAAAAGAGGACAAAACTATAAGGGTTCCGTTTATGCCATTTTGCCTGCGGAACCCTAAATACTGTGATGTCCATTACGAATAAATTTTTCCATCGTCATATTCGGATTGACTCATCAAGGGCCGTATTAATTAACACATCTTGGCTGAGATGCTCGTCACAAGATACTCGTTCGTCAAAGTAGACGTCAAACCATAGAAAAGTGTAATTTTTGATGCATCTTGATACGAGCGTTACAGTCAAGATCAGTATATTAATACGACCGGCTGCCTTAATAATGGGCGATTGAAGGATTCAATAATTAACGACATTTTTAATATGAATATGATAAAAAAAAAACATGAACATGTTAATAAATTGCAATACCGTAACGGGGGAATATGTATCTTTGGGACAAATATAATAAATATAAATAAATAATATGCCAAAACTATTGCCTTAGTAAATTACTATAATATTTGTTCATTAAAATTGTTCTTTTACTCGTAGTTGCAGTAGTCCGGTTGTTAGTACAGTTGACCAAACCAGTGCCACTGTTCAGAGGCGGTAGTCCGGTTGCAATCTAGTACCGAACTATCGATACCGTCTCGTAAAGTTCGGTTTGTAATATTAACAAGAATTGTACATAAGTACTGTGAAGTTTGAAAACCTCCACGTCACCTCTATGGCCCGATGTTTAAAATAGGAACATGCGTGTTTCTACAGAGATGGTAGTTGGTTGCCATAAGATAGATTTAGACAGAACCTCGAGACATGCATGAGAATGTTTGTATATAAATAAGCAACCATCTAAATAATAATACATGTTAACATCTTTTTAACATTTAATTGGAAAACACCCCACCACCCCCACATTTGATGGAGGTGCACCGAGAAGGAAGACACCTCTTCATCGGTGGCGATTATGTATTCTATAAGTGGGTTTGGTGCAGGGTTGGTGGAACCCACTCACGGTTATATATGGTTACGAGTAGGTGTGGTTAGGTAGGTAGGGATTAGAATCGAGGCGCCGAGTCAAGGCGAAAGCCGTCGCTATTGTAATACAAAGCCGCAATGAGTAGAACCTTCCACAATCGAACCATCGAGAACGTCCCCGGCGGGTCAAGGTCCATCGGCCATTCGAGAAGGCATTCTGGAACATTCGGCGATTGGGAGTATAAAACGTAAGGCGCGCGAGCGGTCGGTCATTCATTACTTGAAGAGCGAACAGTGCGAACAAGAGTGATCCGAGCGATTATCAAGTAAGTATACTAAGTTTATCATACGATAATTGTTTGTGACGATTAAGTGAGGGTGTTAATAAACTCTAGATCTTGTTTATGCATTTCTATCAGTTACTTACCCCCACGTACGTAATATTTGGTGTCAGAAGTACTATAGAAAACGCCAATAACTCCGCGAGATCAAATCCCGAAGCCAGTCTGCAGCTGAGGACTCTCCGGCCGCCGCCATACGTCGACCGCTACTGCACCGGTTGCAACGACGGAAAATCGACCTCAACGCGATCTTTATCCTGTTGAAGGTACAATCGAGAGCTCTTCAGGAACAATCCAGAGTCCAAAAGGAACAATTCAGTGCCCAAGAAGAACAATCGAGAATTATCCATGATGAATTACGTGGTCAGAAGAAATCCTAAAAGGAACAATCCAGAATCCTCCGGAATGAGCTACTCAGTCAGAAGAAACTTCAAAATGACTAATATGGTATTCTCCAAAAGGTACGAGAGGTGGCAACGGAATGGAAGAAAAATATGACTGAGGTTCAGGGGAAACTTGCTGATATGGACTAAGTTCGAGAACCGTCTCCATGGAGTTGATGAAAAAGTTGAGGACCACGAAAATCGCCTTCAAACCATAAGAAACAAAGTGAAGAAGCTGGAAATCAAAGTGATCAACGGTGCCTGTGGACCTGAGACATCTATCCCGGTTGCTGGAAGGTTTAAGGTACCACCATTTGATGGCTTCGTCATGGACGGCCTATAAACTGCAATTTGAGTCGGTTTCTCAGGCTGGACTAAAGATCAGGCGAAGATGGCCTTAACCTTGGCGCTACGAGATGAAGCTCTCACCATTCTGGAAGCTCTGGGAAAAGACAGAACATACCATCGCCTTCTTGAAGCTTTAGAGGTGACTGCCATCTCGAATATGTCTTTAGAGCTCAATTAAAAGACAGTACCCGGGTCGTAACGAGTCATTACAACAGTGGGCCCTCAAGATCGAAAAAATTTTTCAGAAAGGCGTATCAAAGTGCATCAGGCACATTAGTGGACAGCATGCTCGTACAGGCCTTTATTGACGGAATTCGTAATTTGGAAGTTAGAGCTACTGTGCGACTAGGACATCATGGGTAGACCCCGGATTTTTGCCGCAATGACGTCACAACATAATTAAGTTTTGACCAAAGATATAAAATCGTGAATGCCTGATTATAAATATTTATTTTCGTAGAACACCAATAGACCAGGTTACCTTAGTAATTAACACCGTTCCATTTACTCCCCAAACTACCCTATTGTGACGTCATGGCGACAAGAATCCGGGGTCTAATCATGGGAGCCTGAAAGATGCAGTTGCCCATCCCTTCGAAGTGGAAGCTGTAAGCCAGGATTCGTGGGCTTTTAGGGTGCGAGAAGATTCGACCAGATATTTGACTGCTCGTCGTCGTGAATTTCTCGTTGTCTTACTGGTTTGAAGAACGCGGACAGTTGCAATCCAGTTTCCCGAAGAGAAATAGAACGCATCGAGATCCAGGTCGCAGCCAGCCACATCAGGGAAACGAGTAGGAGCCAGGATTAAGGGACGAGTGCTAACTGGTGGTCAAAATGTCCCAGTTATGATCACACAGGTTAATGATGGGAACAGTCTGGTCGTCAAAGGAGAAATTGGTGGAATACCATGTCACCTTACTATCGACACCGGAGCTTCTCGGACTATGAGCGGTTCTCGGCTACTGAAGCACTTAACCAGAGATTATCTAGTCCAACTTAGCCCCGATTCGACCAAACTTTTTACACGGGGGTAAAGCTTACTCTGAGATTAAGCCCCGATTCGACCAAACTTTTTACACGGGGGTAAAGCTTCCTCTGAGATTAGTAATGTCAAAATGCCATAGAAAACTGTCATTTTTTGACATTACTAATCTTAGAGTAAGCGTTTACCCCGGTATAAAAGGTTGGTCGAATCGGGCCTAATAATGACAAAATGCCATAGAAAACTGTCATTTTTTGACATTACTAATCTTAGAGTAAGCGTTTACCCCGGTATAAAAGTTTGGTCGAATCGGGCCTTAAGCATCTTCAGCTTAAAACGGCTACCGGCCTGTATATTTCCGTCCTACTCCTTGCTCCCCGCAAGGAGTAGCGGTGCAAGTTGGTGAAAAGAACTACTGCCACAAAGTCATCGTCGCTAACATCATCGACGATTGCATTATTGGATTGGATAACTTGGATGGTTGACTGTATTTCGTCAAAGTATAATCAAAAATAGGCAGATACCTTTTGGCCAACACTACCTATACTCGACTTTTTGAATTATAATTTCAAAACTACCACGTACAGTCGGCCAAGAAAGTGGTCTACCACTTTTGAGAAAAATTTCTGCGAGATGTAACGATCGCTAAGGTTGACTTTTCTAACAGAGTTTAACACATGCACAATTATGTTATGACGTTTTGTCTGTTATCTGAGAAGCCTGACATTTGACGTCATTGGGTGACTTAGTTTGACCTCTATTATTAAATGTGATAATCTATTTTACTCAACTAAAACCATGTTTTTGAAGAGAAACTTATTACTACTGAAAAAGAAAGTCTCACTGACAAGTTTACTGTCAAGTATTTTTCGTCAATGAAATATTAATACCAATCTGTTACTATTTTTCATATTGTTCTAATAAATTGCTTGATTTTCTGCTGCTGCAATGCCTCGTAATTTATCGGAAGCCGAACGAGCTATTATTATAGCATTTCATAACGAGGGCTTCAATATCAGTGAGATTTCAAGACATCTAAATGTGTCCGTAAGTATTACTAAGTTCACCACGCCGTATTTAAATATTATTCTTACTTATTCTTTTTACTCCTATGTTTGTTTAATTCTAAATTTTAGGGACAAGCTGTTCGTTTATGGATTCGACGTGACGGCGAAAAGGGAAATTTAAATGATCGTCATCGAAGCGGTCACCGACGTGAAATTTCGGACGATCAAAGAGAAATTATGAGACGTGAATATGAAAATAATTGCTTCATTCCGACTAAACATTTCGCAACAATGTTTGATGTTACTACTCAAATAATCAGAAACCACTTGCACTACATGGGTTTACATTACAGACATTACGCAAAGAAAATTGATATGACTGAAAATCATAGAATCACTCGATTAAATTTTGCTACAGAGCACTTCGATTTCGATTGAAGTAATACTGTGTTCTGCGATGAGAAAACGTTTCAGTCCAGCCAGCATGGGCGATTACTTTGGCGTAGGGATGGGACGCGTTACACACAAGACCATGTCATACCGAACAAGGAATCGGGCCGAATGGTTGGATGACTGCTGACGGAGTTGGTGAGCTGTGCTGTATGCCACCGCGAGCAAGGGCACTTTATTATGTTGATTTCCTTCAAAATTCAATGTTGCCAACTGTCCAGACTTTTTATACAGAAAATGAAATGCCTCAATTTAATTACTGCCAAGATAATTGTTCTTTGCACAAAGCGTTAGTGACGCGTGCCTGGTTACGTGCACACCCGGAAATTAATTTAATACCTGCAAAATCGCCCCAAATTTGAACCCTATCGAGAACCTTTGGGGCCTTATGGTTCAGAGATGGTGAAACCGTCACAAGAGAACACGGGAAGCTCTTGAGCGACACTGTAATGAAGATTGGGAGGATACCCGCGGTTCCGATCTCTGTCAACGGCTTGCCGGATCAATGAGAACCGTCTTCAAGTAGTTATCGACGCTGACGGCGGATACACTAGATATTAGTAGGATCATCATTTTACATTTATGTTTTAAATTTGAATGAATGAAATAATATTTTAGAAGAATGAAATAGTTAATGGTTCAAATAAAGACTGATAAGTGAAACTGAAATATCTGAATCATTTGTGTGAATATAATTTGGTTGTAGTGGGCCACTGTACATATAGGAATAACTCGCGAATTGGCTCAAAAGTCCATAAATAGTTGTATTTACTATAAGATGAAAATTGCATCGGTTTGAGTATAACCAAAGTCACTTTAAAAACCATAGTAACTTTGGCTGTTTTCGAATAGACCGAATCAATCGAGACAGTGCTTAGACAAAAAGGTTAGATATATGCGATAATTCAAACTTGACACTTGGCATGACGTTGTATCATAAATGACAAAGAGAGCAATAGTCACTGGTGGTAGACCACATTTTTGTACGTACAATGACCGGAAACCTAACGGGACAGGTTGTAACATTACTCACTACACTGCTAACCCTAATATGCGAAACAGTAGTCTTTACTGAACGCCTACTTATATCCTTTACTGGTGCAATAAACATCAGATTCAAGAAAATTATCTGAGCAAATGACGCTTGATTTATTTGGTTAGTAAAATACTTCGGATCTTTCTATTGCTACTTACTTGCGCCAATTCAGTCTCAGAATCTCGTGTACAGAAAGGCTAAAAAAACAGCTTTAGTTTTTTTGCCACTTGGCTATGGAACCCTACAAAGAGCTACTCTATTGTTTTATTTTCTGACTATGTTCTTGTCACTATTTTTCTGCTATTTCTTACTAACGCCCGTGAGAGAAAGATATATACTTGACAATAGTTGTCAAACATTTATGATATTAATTTGACATGGCATTTGAGATATAAAATTTATTGTAATCTTTCTTAAATAAAATTAACTTGACGGTGGTAGGTACACCATCTTTTTTTTGGCTTTTCGGTATTATATCGGCACTTTTTGATGGCACACTTCGGCATGGTGGCGGCTTTACGATCAACAGACCACAAGGTAAGAGTGTGCTAATCCGCCATTTAGAACAATTTTGACGCCGCGTGTTTTGAGCGCTGATGCGAAGTCCGAGGCTTTCTCTTTTTATATTACATCATTGGCCCCATATATAAAACGTAGTACCTAGTAGAATTTTTATTTAGGTTATTTACCTAGATTGCCAACTCAGATCTAAGTAGTGGTGCAACATATCATTTATCATAAGTACTTTGTACACACACCTACCATATAATCTGACTAGAGTTGGAAAGCGACCGATAGTTTTAAAATGTATGACCGACATTTTTCAATTTGTCGGTCATATTGAGCATTAATACTCAAATATTTATTGCATTTCATAGTGTTAGTTTACAGATGTAAGGCTAACTTAAGTCAATACAGACTAATACATTAAGCAGACACGGTAATTTTCAGCATTTTCATGTACAATTATGAACTGTGAGCAAAAGTAACAAAAACTTTTAATTTTCAGCAATATTGTTAAGTAGGTACAGTTGACGCTTAGTAATCATCATCTTCTGATTCGCTATCATCAGAAATGCGTTGTAATGAAAAGTTAGTGAAGTTTAAAGTGCTGAAATAGCTATCATCCTCATCTTCTTTATTATCAAGTGATACCGTAGGGTCTGTTGAATCCACACATCTTACATATTTTTAATTTTTCGCATTGTAAGTAATTAGTTTGTTTGAGCGATTATTATTAAATCTGTTGCGTAATTTTGTATGTGTAATGGAGAACAAACTCCATTTTCTTTTTGCACCGACAGAACTTGGTGGGATGCTTTAGAGTCGGCTATTAGATATAATTATTCTTTAGAACCAAAGCTCTGCCACCACAGATGAGGAGCAATGGCCTCTGCGGTCGACTATGCCGTATCCCGTAAAGGATTTACGGGATCTTTCAATAGATATATTGATTGACTGTGTATATATATAGTTCGTCGCATAAATAAGATTGAGAGCGTGAGCTACACAGCCTATGCATGCAATATTCGGGTAAACATTTTGGACACTTCTCCAGGCAGCTTTCATATTTTTGGTATTACCCGTTGCTTTAGTTATAGGCACGACAGTTCATTCCTACTTTAGGTATCGTTGGCGTTCAAAGGGTTAAGGTTAAAACTGATGTACCTACAGCGAACTTCCGTTGAAAACCGACCTTTTATTTTATAGCATATAAAGTCTTTTGCGCCCATACATAATATTTCGACTGTGTATGAACGCTGCAACTTTACTTTTTAAATCCGTAGAAAATGGACCCTGGGGCATTTATAGAGATCAATGGTACATCATTTTAAACCTTGGTTAATCTGGTAACGATAAGGGTATCGAAATATAGATTGTTAAGGATCAAGTGCAATTTCAAAGGAAATGGGCAAAATGTAAGCGTACTTAATTACGTAACCACCATTCAAATTGTATTACGCTTTGTTTATTAAAAATTATAGTAAATGTTACTTATAGTTCTTTTAGTTCGCTTTTTTATACTTACCAGACCAAAATGGTTAATAGTGAAAAAAAATAGTAGGATGAAACTCATTGGAAAAGGCAGAAAATATAACAAAAATTAAAGTAATAATAATTTACGGGCGATCTGAGGTCGGGAAGTGGACATTTGTTAGTCCGTTACCAAATGCATAAATTCCTTGTAGCGATTCACCGTATCGCATTTCAGCTCCAATGTACAAAATGTCAATAGAATCATTAACTTGAAGCAATTTTTCGCATGTATTTTTACAGTGGTATAATCAATTTGTAGCATTTACGTTTTGTTTAGTATTTTACCCTAGACGCATTTCGTCGCAATCGGTGTTTGTTTGGGATTCCATTTAATTTGACGCGTTAATTGATGTTTGCAATAAAATTCTGTAACAATTTTTTTTTAAACGTATTTGGAACCTGTACTTACATGTCTTAGGTGTTATCAAAGTCAATAAAATATTATCATCATCTTGTTCTTACCACGACGCGACCGTCTCCGTAATAAGCGCGAGAAGACTTTCGCCATCACGATTTTAAGGTAAAAGACTAACAAATGGAAGAGGAAGGCGAGGGGGTTTAAGGATAAAAAACGGTTATCTCTATTCCCGGCAAAACTACAAGTCCTCCGGAAAAACGTTAAATGGCGACTTGTAGGTACTAAGATGATATACAGCTTTTTTCTTTACAGTTTTTTCACATAACCTCAAAACGTATGTGAATAACTCAACCAAGTTTTCGGTTTTTTTATTTTTATCTTTAACAAAAAAGATACTTTTTCATGAAGTTTGGTAATTACTTTTTTATGTACCAAATACCCTGTAATATAAATTTATTTTTAAATTAAGATAATTACAGTGTATTTGGGACGTACAAAGGTAAGTTTTCACCAAGTTTCGTTTAAAATAACCTTTTTTGTAAAAGATAAAAATAAAAAGCCAATACTTGGTTATTAGAAATTTTCACACATAATTTGAGTTTATGTGAAAAAAGTGTAAATGCAAAAGTTGTAGATAGTTTTATTACCTACCTACAACTTTGCAATTTCAATTTTTTCCATAGGACTTGTAGTTTTGCCGGAATTGAGATAAACCGTTTTTCACCATTAAAACCCCCTTTTCCACTTCCTGACCTCAGATCGCCCGTAAATTATTTTCCCTTAAGTTTTGTCATATTTTCTTCCTTTTCCAATCATACTTTTTTTTTGGTTTCAAGAATTATCGATCCTGGTCTATTTATATGATTGGTAGAGCTAAAACCTTCGTCTAGTTTAAATATATAAGTATAATACGTTTCCTAAACTAAACAATACCTATAGAAGAAAATATTTAATTAATTAACTATGTAAAATAAACATACTAGTCACTCGTGCGCTGATCGAATATGTCGTTGTCTGAAAAATCTGCATCTATCGCTCCAGGTCCAACGTCCGCTGAGCTCATTTGACCGCCCCGCCCGTACATCGCTTCCAAAAAGCAAATTAGGTGGGTAAGTACAGTACTCGACTCGAGCATTGAATATTACACTCGAGAGCAAAACTTTCGGGTCACTATAATAAATTATAATATTTCGAAAACGAATACACCTAGCTACCTAAAATAAATTGAACCTTATAGACAATTTATTCCTCCTTAATTACAGGTATTAAAACTTATTGGTAATATAAAATAATGACATTAAAAAAAATATTTAAAACAAAATGATCGTTTATGAAATAAAGAACTTTTCCCATTTTCCATTTGTTATTGCTTTTGTTTTCGTTCTGTCATAAAATGCATATATAAAAAGGGTCCCAAATTTTTAGTGGTCATTATTAATGTAATAAATATGTCAATTACACCCGAAGAATGCACGAGAATCCTTACAATACTGGAAAACGTCCGAAGCCAGCGAGATACTGCAAGAATAGCCGGAGTGACGTTGTCAACAGTACAGCGTATTGTTCAGCGGTTTCTAGAAACTGGTTCAAACTTACGCAGACCAGGAGGGGCAGACCCAGGTGTACAACGGTACGGGAGGATCGATATCTAGTCAATACTATGCTTTGAGGGTGATTCTTCAAGAAGGACAAATTTCGCCTAATTCATCTGTTTTTTTTTTAACCTTTTCAACGCTATGTCAAATACAAATCCGGAGCGAATGTCAACTTTGCCTTTTAGATACTCAGGTCTATTTTGCGCTGTCAACCATGACGGAAATATCCGTCAACGGCGTTGAAAAGGTTAATGTTGATTATAGAAACGGTACAACAGGTAAAACATACAAAATATACCATACTTAAAAACATATATTGTGGGCCATGTATGGTTGCATTTTTTTTGTCAGCTATTTCGCTCAGACTAATTAGTGTATCTGATGAATGAGAAGTACGCCAGAATAATGAAGAATCATAAACATATGAATGAGATTCTGGCCAGCTTAATTAGATTAATCATATATTATATAGTTTGATTAACTTTAAACCTTATTAATAACGCATTTCATACAACAGATATGAAAATAAATAATATAATTTTAAGTAATAATCATTTTAATTGGACTAAAAATAGTAATTGCAACAATATAATAATTTTCGTAGCCAAAAAGAAAATCACATTAGTCTGACCTTTACTGTCCTTTTTTTCTTATTACCTTAGACTGAATAATAATAATTTTAACTGATGGATGTTTTTATTTCAAGATTAAAACAGTCATTAAACAAGACAAAAGCAGCACACAGTTCACAGTTTCAGAAGTAATACAAATCAGCCTTTTAATTAAATACTTATTAAAGTAATAAGATCTATAAACAAGCAGTCTGAAATTATTAACAATTGAGATCTTTACACCTTGACTATAATATATATGCCTAAAAAAATAGGAACATAATCTTCAAAAACAGATAGCTTCTAAGATTTGGTCAAGTAAGTACTAGGGGGAGTTGGGGCAGCTGGATACGGTTTTCACTGTTTTCCGTATAAAAAGGGCAGGATTACAGAAATTGTCTCACAATTAGTTTTATTCGTAAGATAATTTATCTACGTACATACGTTGGTATAAATTACTATGCAAGGAACAGTATTAAAAAAAATAAGAGGACATTTTCTGAAATGTAAAATTCGTATCAAACTGCCCCGATGTGGGGTACATTTATACGCACCTGAGGCACTTTGATACATGTATATGTTTTTCCATATTATGTGTGTAATTATGTTTAGAAACGAATTAAAACAGCTTTATTGATTGGTTTAAACCTTTATTAATGAATAATCACAGCCTCATTAATAATATTTCACTTATAAATGAACCTTACAGGAATCTTTTCATCATTACGGTTACATTGCACGTAATTATTTATAAATTTAAAGTAATATATCTTTTTAACAAACATAAACTCACTTCTAATTGAGATTTACTTAAAACTAACTTTTTCAAACATATTCAACCTTTTTTACTTATTAACAGCCATGTTTTATTTTTATTTCACATATTGATAAGTAGGTAATGTACGTAGGTACATTTAATATAAGCAACATATACTTTTAACAGACATAATATTTATATCTAGTTACTTAAATCTAATTGAGATCAAACTTGAATCATTATGCTTTTTTTATTTAAGTAAGTTATAAATGGCCCCTCTGAATAGGAATATTGTAAGCTGATAAATCAGTTTTAAAATTGAATACAGCAGCTGTTCTATTAGCCCCTTTTTTATAACTTGTTTTGAAGCATACTTGGACGCGTACCTTGATTCAGAGCTGTCCGGGTTTTCATTGCTTCTCTTCCTCTTTTCTACGCGATGTTGTAATGTAGGTACCTTTACGTTATACTTATCAGCTGCTTTTCTAATTATTGACAATGCACCATCAATAACTTCAGCCACTGCAGACGACATTGCATTTTCATCGATAGAACATCTATCAGTCTTCTTTTTGTACGTGCGGACCATTTAAAAAAAAAAAAAAAACAATATTATTTCAATTGTACACAACAACTGAACGGGGTACATTGATACAGTATCAATCTACCCCATCAATCTTCATATCAATGTGCCCCGTGGTACATGGTTTAGTAAATAATATAATAAAAAAAAATTGGAAGTAACTAGAAGGAAATCACTATTTAATCGAGTAATTAAAAATGTTTACTTACCGCATAATGTGTAATAACTTGCTTCGAATAAATATTAGTGCCGAAATGTTCACTTTCTAAATTGAAATGTTTTTTTGTCGCGTGTTACGTAAACGTGTCCGTTCCCGTCGTATGCGAACGAGCGACTGAGCGGCGTTGCCGCTCCGTGGGCCTATTGGTCGCGTCGGCGGCTTCTTTGAATGAATGAATGGGCGGGTAATTCCCGTTCGTTTAAATTTTATAACGACTGAATCAATGTGCCTCGCGTATCAATCTGCCCCATCTCCCTATACGTATAAAAACCACAAACAGTCTGAAAACATTAACAATTGAGATCCATAAACATTGGCTATAAAATAGGTAGGTACCTTCTATATGCTTAACAAATAAGAGAAAAAAACTTAAAAATCTTAATCATAACTATTGTAGCTTCTGCGATCTGTAACAATAATTTGTCAAGTACGTAACTACAAAGTTAACATTGTCCTTCTAATGAACTATATAGAATATAAGATCTATAAACAGTATGAAAATATCTATTGCGATCTTTAAACATTTTCTATAAAATACCTATAAGTTTAACAAATTAAGAAAATATATTGGTGATCTCATTGCTCAGACTTATCAAAGTAACACGTAGTGTATAAGATCTTTAAACTGTCTGATAAATATTAACTATTGAGATCTTAAGATATAACAAAAATCTGAAACACTTAAAGATTAATTTAGGCACAGAAAATCCACACTCTGTCAGGTGACTATAAAACAAATTTAAAATATATTATAGTCATCGTCATCATCGTCACTCATAGTGTATTTATGAATATTTTCTAAATATACGTTGAAATCCTTAGAAAAGCTCAAGTTTTCTAAATCTGCTTGTTCTTCATTCCACACCTCATCAATTTGATCGCCTACACGTTTTGATATGATTTCCTCTCTCTCTTTAAATGATTTTATGCGTACAGATGCAAGATCACTTCTGCGGGCTTTTGGTATAGGAATATTTTCTGTTTTTTTAGTGTTGGTTAATCTTTTTTTCTGATCTGTCTGTGGGTTTTCTGTATTTTTGAGTAATTGTGTGTTTTCTTTTTTCCTTGTCTATCTTTCTCCTTTGCTAGCTGATTATTGTCGTGGGATATGTCTGTACGTCCAGTCCAAAGCGAACAACCTTCTTGAATATTTCTAGATTCGCTTAATGGTGTAACATTACTATTGTCCTCGATTATCTCTGTACGCCCAGTCCCTTTAGTAATTATCCTCTCTCGAACTGCTTTTATGCGTACAGGTGCAAGATCACTGCTGCGAGCTTTTGGTATAGGAATATTATCTGTTTTTTAGTGTTGGTTAATCTTTTTTCCTGACCTGTCTTTGAGTTTTCTGTATTTTTGAGTAATTTTGTGTTCTTTTTCTCCCTTGTCTGGTGATGTAATTTCCTGCTCTCTTTTTCATTTATTTTCTGATTATTATCGTGGGTTATATCTGTATGTCCAGTCCAAAACGAACAACCTACTTGAATATTTCTAGATTCACTTAGTGGTGTGACATTACTATTGTTCTCGATTATGTGAAAATTATTATTATTCATTAATTATTTTTCTCGGTCAATTTGTGTGAGATTGTCCTGTGATTATTATTATTATATTATTATTATTATTATGTCTGTACGCTCAGTCTCAGATGACAATCCCATGTTACAATTTCTGGAATCACTTAATAGTGTGACGTTTGAAACATTGTTGATTAAGCTATAAAAGCCAAGGTGCTTATCATGTGTACAAAGTATAGCCTTATACAAACATTCATTCTCCGTGCAACTCAGCTTTTGAACAGCCATCACATTTAAGTCAAAAGACCATATTATTTGATGCATTTTCATGCTTCCCACGAATGGTTTTACTTTTTGCGGGATGAGAAAGTCTTTTTCGCTTACATCATACTCTGACACCGTCCTCAGTATAACATTTTTTACTACGCAAGTCACCACTCGCATAAAATCGTCTAAATCCTTTATATCTTGG
The DNA here is from genome assembly GCA_949316455.1 of Acleris holmiana. Classification (NCBI taxonomy): domain Eukaryota; kingdom Metazoa; phylum Arthropoda; class Insecta; order Lepidoptera; family Tortricidae; genus Acleris; species Acleris holmiana. The sequence continues at coordinate 60,583,683 of OX438762.1, read as the reverse complement.
CCGTGTGATACAGCACGATCAGCAGCACTTTTTAAAGCTGCACCAACCCCGTCAGGCGCGCCTTTGCCGTGACCTGCCTCACTATAATTCCATGTGACAGTTTTAACATTAGTCAGATTTTGCAAGCTTGAGATCAAATGAAATATTTTCTTATTGCGATATTGGCTGGAAGGAGAATCGGATATAAAATGCACCGTTTGCATATTTGGATTCTTTTCCGATAAAGCCGAAAAAGCCGCAACATCGTGTCTCAGACAGTCGCTCATAGTGCAAAATGACTGAACCTGCTGTTTCCCGTCGACATCCATGAAGTACAATACCGAAGTATGTAGAGTTATTTGTTTTCGACTGCCACCAAAATGATAAGACTGTACTTCTTGGTTGCATTTGACTGCATAATTCTCGCTGAAGTCCATGTGAATTACGCACTCATCATGATTCAAATTATTTTTGAGGGTTTTAAAGACTTTTTGCTGAGCTATAATGTTACCACAATGTATGAAATATTCTTGATTAAGTTTTGATTCTAGCTTTTCAATACATTTTATAGGTTCTTCTTTGATTTTGACTTTTTCTGTAATCCGTATTTTCTTTTGTATAGATTTTATATCATCGTTTTTTGTAACCCATTGTGAATACACAACGTCTGCAGAGTTGTCAAATTATTGATATGGAACTACCCTATCCTTGCAAGTCGAACACTTTCGGTGCAAACAGTTCACGTATCACAACACAACAGTGCAAGAAGAGCTTTACCATTGTGTGCTGGTATAATCTTTCGACGGTACCTTTCATCAACAAGCAAGTCCAAATTGGTATGAAGTTTACACAGGCAAGTGTCCCTCGATTTCGAATTGGGCTCTAAAACCCAAAAAGGTCTCATTTTACAGAATGCTGAGTAGCTGATCGAGAAGGATGAGCTCTTTAAAAAATTACGGTGTAAGTTAAGAATACTGTCATTCAGAAAACGTTTCTGTTTCCGTATTTTATTTCTAACAATAAATTCTTTCTTTCCACTACACTTCTGCTATTTTCATCATCCTCATAATACATTTCAATTCTCTTCTTCAATTCTTCAGGCATCCTTGTTGGCATTTTCTTAACTATTTTATTTCTCTTTTTTACAGTCTTTTTCAACTTTTTGGTTACTTCTTTGGATCCGGAAATAATTGCTGACGAACGTGTATTATTTTTTTCTTTTTGTAATCTACCTATTTGCTTGCGAAAGCATTCATTCTTTTTTTTCATGATCATTATGATTTGTTGCAGGTGTTTGATTTCTTTGTCTTTTTTATAACGCATCTGCCTTACTGTTTGCGAAGAACAAGAAGGTGAACTACGAATAGAACTTGGTCGACTCTCTTGAATGTGACATTCTGTGCTCTCGACGGAATTACGTGAAACAGAACTCTGAACCTTAGCCCGTGTGGATGGCCCCAAAAACAGTGACGGTGGCACCCTCTGTGGGATTAAGGGTCCTGGTGAACTTAATTAACGTGGGTCCGGTGAGTCTGGTGCGGATATAAGATCGTCATTAGGAATAGGAGTGTTTTCGTTTATAAGTGCAATCGTTCTCTTCTCTTGTTTTTTCCTTAAGTAATAAGATCTGAAATTCTTTCTCCACTTCTTCCTTTGCAGTCTTTGTTCCCGGGGATTCATTTCCTCAATCGATAGCTGTTTTTTTCTTGTTTTCTTCGTAAATAGGATTGCCTGTTTTTTTCTTGTTTCTCTTTCCACAAGTCTTCGTTTTCTTTTATACTTTGATACCTTTTTTCTCAGCTAATCTCTTTTTCCGTAGTCGTTCTTCTCTTCCTTGTTTCTTTGGTTTTGACATGTTGCATACTACGGTATCTAAATAAAAAAAACACAAAATGAACACCAAGTAATCATTCATCAGCACTTTACTAATTCATCTGGCTAAACGAGCCAGATGAAGCCATACAAATTAGAACCAGACTAATGAGAAATTTTCGTTAAAATGGTCCTCAGTCTTCGAAATATTATTAATACCATTTAAATACAACTTTACCTAAAAAACTTACATTTAGCACATATTTATCAATAAAATATAGATTTTGAACGTTAAAAATAGCGGCATAAAGCATGGCAGATGAATTATACTACTAACCTTACAAAGTCCAGATTACACACTTTCGTAATAATTTGCGTCGCTCAGAGAACACTCAAACAAATGACACTCACACTCGAAGGCCCGCCGCCGACTGGCCCCCGCGGCCGTTACCTAGTCGTTCAACTAATCGCACAATATAACACGGTACACAAATTGATGGATGCGACCAGATGAATTAGTTTTTTTGGTGCGGACAATCTTTTCATGCAATTATTTGACTCATCAAATGTTATTGGTACATGTAGGTATCAATATTAAAATAGACACCTTTTATTAACTGTATTAATTTAGGTGTATGAATAAGTCAAAATACTATTGAAAATTAACCTTATCATAGTGTAAGTACCAAAAATTGGAATAAGGACGCGCCAGACTAATTAGTTTTAACTATTATCTGTCTGAAATAAAATATGTTTTTGATATTAAAGACTTACATATTAATGTATGCCTCGATAGATATTCTAATTTTACACATATTGTAGTCGTAAGACTGATTTTTAAACACTATACAGAACATTATTTCGTGGAAAACTGCAAAAAAACGGTTTTCGGAGAAATGCCCTTGAAATCGATTCCTTACGGGAACTGCATTGACACATCAATTTTTACGGCTTGGTGGGAGCAATCCTGGTGCTTGGACTGTAAGACGGTGACTTGTTGAAGCTAATTTGAAACCTTTAGGCCACCTGCGGGCCATTTGCGGCCCTAAACTAAAAAGGCACCATCGCACAGCAAGACAAATTTATGCACGCGAACACTCAAATTGGACATCTGAAGATTGGTCAAGAGTTGTGTTCTCAGACGAATCAAAGTTTACAAACATACATACATAACATCACGCCGTCATTCCCAGAGTGGGGTAGGCAGAGCTACAGAAATACCAACAACTCTAAAAAGACTAGTTGATAATTCTGAAACCACATTTAGCTGAATCAGGCCAAGAAGTTTACTAGTGTATTAGTGACAGGTATAATTTTATTTGTATTAATCAAAGTTTATGCTGTATCAACACGACGGAAGGGTGAAGGTGTACAGAAGGCCAGGAGAACGTTTCATGCAAGCCTGCATTGCAGAAAAGGTTGCGTACGGTGGCGGCTCGGTACTCGTGTGGGCTGGGATTTCTGCAGAAAGCTGAACAGAGCTAGTACTGATCGAAAACGGTACTCTAAATGGCGTAAGATACGTGGAAGAAATCCTAAATGAGCACGTCGGTCCATTTATGGCAAAGCTCGGTGAAAATGCTATTTTCATGCACGATAATGCCCGTCCCCATACTGCTCGTGTAGTACAAGACTACCTGAACGATGTGGGTATTCGCCGCATGGAATGGCCGGCCAGGAGCCCGGATCTCAACCCGATCGAGCATGCCTGGGACGAGCTTGGACGACGAGTAAGGCAACGAGTACCTCCTTCAATGACGCTTCGCGAGCTCAAAAAAAGCGCGAGTAGAGGAATGGGAGAACATTCCTCAACTGTGCTTCAGAATCTTGGTGTACAGCATGCCGAATCGCATCGCAGCTATGCAGGCTGCACGTGAAGGCAATACCAAGTATTAGAATGTGTCAAATTGTAATATTGTACCTTCGATACTTGGATCCGTGTCCGTTTTTCTGTAGATTCATAGTTTAAATTGTTAACTTATTGCGCATTTCTGATCATCTTGCCGGCGCGGTTCACCTGACGGTTATTGGGACTCGTTTGGTCATGGAATTATTCCTGAAATATGTTATTTAATTTAGTATATAAAACGATCACAGCTTGACCGACTGACTTTGGGGACGTATATCTTCTTGAATATATGAACTCCGCGATGTCGCGGGCTTCCAGAGTGTTTACTTACATTTTTCCTTTTGATTCTTGCTACTTTTATGAATATTTCGTCATTTAAAATAGATATTTTGTAGTTTTTGTTTATTTTCTTTCAAGGGCAGAGACAATATCTTAGGTTTTATACTGTAACATGGAGTTAATATGATTGTTTTCCATAGAATTAATTCCTGGCATGTGTAATTTTGTAATTTTTTAAACTTAGAACTTCCAAATTAAAAAGATAGAACACCGGGGTATATAAAGGGTGGCTCAGACTAGAGCCATTCATTCTTTCTCCAGTTTCCGAGTTGAAACGTTAGAAGTCGGCCTTGTGCGGGGCCAAGTCAGGCCCCACACCTCAAGAAGCCTCTATCTCCACACCTCGATCTCGTTCCTGCTTGCTCCGGGACCGTTACTATCTCCACACCTCGATCTCGTTCCTGCTTGCTCCGGGACCGTTACTCGATCTCACGGGCCTCTGCTCGGGCCTATCTGCTACCATACTTCTACGAAGAGGAGCGTTGCTGTTATCGCTACGCACTACTGCGCAAGTGGTGTTCACTGGAGCTCTCTTCAATCATCTACTTCACAGAGAAGAACTACTCTCTGCAGCTATCTCCCTGGTGTTCTTCGGGACCTATATAATTTGTAATTTTGTATCGGTAATTCTGTGTAAAGCTAAACAAGTGCTCAATAAATAACCCTGACCCTGAGCTAACTCTTTCATCTCTCTCTACCATCTCTAGGTACCTGGTTTTTCGAGCCTTCGAAAGGTCAGGTGCCTCTACAAATTTCCTCCGTCCGTTATCTGGTCTTCCGAACCTTCGAAAGAGCACGTAACACGACAACATATGGATAATTATATAAAAAAAACAATATTTACAATTTAGGATTTTTCAAGCAAGTGAATGCCATTTTTAGTTTTTATTTTTTATAAAATTAAACGAACATTTAGTATTAATTGTAATGCATTTTATTCAAGTGACATTAAAATGTCTTTAAAGTCCAATTTATTTTATTAGGCTAGGTGTATTAGTTTTTGAGATAATGCAATTTATGTTAGTGACCCGAAAATTTTGCTCTCGAGTGTATATTACTGTGACACTGCCTTTAGAAAGTTTATCGTCGTCTAGTAACCACAGTTCGTACAAGCCTTAGATGAAAACAAAAAGAAAAGAAACAAACCTATTTTGCGGTATAAACGACCGTATCTTTTTTACGTCAACTTTGAAGTATGATTTTTTCACAGCTTCGAAGGATTGTAGACTTGAGTATATTATGGTAGCATAGACCCTTTATGTTGACGACGCGGCAAGTGAACCAATGCATTTCCGCCGTTGGTGCACAGCTCTAATTCAGCCCTCGAAGTACATCTTATATATAAAAATAGAAATATAGAATAGGCCAACATCTATTTTTCATACCTAAAAGTGACATAAAAAAAAAAATGCAGCGGGCGAAGCCGCTGGCGGATTGCTAGACTTATATATAAAATTCTCGTGTCACAGTTTTCGTTCCCATACTCCTCCGAAACGGCTTGACCGATTCTCATGAAATTTTGTGAGCGTATCGGGTAGGTCTGAGAATCGGCCAACATCTATTTTTCATACCCCAAAGTGACATAAAAAAAAAATGCAGCAGGCGAAGCCGCTGGCGGATCGCTAGTCTTATATATAAAATTCTCGTGTCACAGTTTTCGTTCCCATACTCCTCCGAAACGGCTTGACCGATTCTCATGAAATTTTGTGAGCGTATCGGGTAGGTCTGAGAAACGGCCAACATCTATTTTTCATACCCCAAAGTGACATAAAAAAAAATGCAGCGGGCGAAGCCGCTGGCGGATCGCTAGTCTTATATATAAAATTCTCGTATCACAGTTTTCGTTCCCATACTCCTCCGAAACGGCTTGACCGATTCTCATGAAATTTTGTGAGCGTATCGGGTAGGTCTTAGAATCGGCCAACATCTATTTTTCATACCCCAAAGTGACATAAAAAAAAAATGCAGCGGGCGAAGCCGCTGGCGGATCGCTAGTCTAGGATAAAATTATCTCGTGTCATAATGACTTACTTTAGTCCCTTGTCGAACAATCTACTATTATCAAGTTTTTTATGTAGAAAAACTTTTAATACTTACTGTCACCATCAGCTCGAGCTCTTCGGTATCTCATGGGATGTTCCACATTCTTATTCTGTACAAAAACACATGAAATCTAACTGTTGAAACATGAAATGTATAGCTTAATATTATAAATTTCTTAAGCTAGGGATATAACTAAACTATCTTATTATAATATAACTTCTACAATTGATTGCATGTTAAAAGTATTTTTACGTTATTGGTTATCATTATTTTTATTGTATTATACTTAACCTGATATTTTTTAAATGTTAGAATTATCACTACATAGTATAAAACAAAGTCGCTTTTTCTGTCCTATATCCCTATGTATGCTTAAATCTTTAAAACTACGCAACGGATTTTGATGCGGTTTTTTTTAATAGATAGAGTGATTGAAGAGGAAGGTTTATATGTATAATACTTTAATCCGGAGCGAAGCGAGGGCGGGTCACTAGTAGTTTTATAATATATTCAATTTAATAATGTCAAAAATAATATTTTATCTTCTAAATATAATGCATTAACGTGCGTGGTAACGTTTGGTGACAAGGAAATCTTTTAAAAGTTGATAAAATTTATTATATTTTTTTTTATAGATTTTTATGGACATTGCATAAGTTCCGTCTGAATAAAGCTTGAGGTTTGATGGTGGGAGTATGAGTCTGTCTCTGAGTCTTAGTAATGAGTTGAGTTTAGTAAGTCTTTGAGTTTTGTGTAGTATTCGGAGTATTTACGTACGAACTTGCAAATCTCTAAAATATAATTAAGCAGATTAAGTTCCTGAAAATGTGACCTACAACTGTTTGTGTTGTCAATGTTGACGAGTATGCGAACGAGTTTCTTTTGCATTGTGAAGACAGCTGGCGCGTCGGTGCTGTTACCCCACAAGATAATACCCTAGCTTAACCACGCATATGCGTAGGCGTAGTAGTTTACAAGGGCCTTTTTCAGGTCGGTAGATTTTGTTACTTCCCACAAAGCGAATGCACCCTGCATTATTTTACTTTTTACCTTTTTTTGTGTGGATCCAGTTTATATTTTAGTTTTAGAAAAAAAAAAATATGTTATGATGTTGTAACCCATTACTAGTTTTGTCCAGTATGGACTTGAGTTTAAATTAAGTTTATTTAAATTGAAGTTATATTTACAGTCACTTGGGGAATGGAGGCATTTAAAATATTTCTGTCGGAGCGGACGTTTATAATTTTTCCGGTATCAGATTCAAATTCTACTTCTGTGAACTGTACGCTGTCTTTTAGGTGCGACGCAATCCATTTATGAACTATGCCGCGTATGCGCACCCCTTATAATTTATCTAGCAGTATTTTAAAATTGACTTTATCATATGCCTTGGTCATCATAGAATAATAGAATGCCGATTGCGTATGACTTGTTGTTGATGATGTTTAAAATCTTCTGGATTTATTTATAGATCGCAAGGGTCGTAGACCGCTTTTCGCAAAAACCGTTTGGCCTTCATCGATTTTTTTTAACTTTTCACATAATTTGTACATACGCTCGTACATAGCCTTTTTGTAGATTTTTGACGCTGTCGGTAAAAGTGCTATTGTTTTTTTTTGTGAATTGATTTACTATGGCTGTTTTCAAGAGATCAGGAAAAGTTCCTTCATTGAAGGATTGATTTATCAGAGTTGTGAGCGGTAGTGCCAACTGATCATCACATTGCTTGAATGGGGAAAGCGGAAGTTCATCTATCCCGTGACTGTACTTATTTTTTAGGCTTTTGATATATTGGTAGACTTATATTCGGAAGTTTATAGGGTTGAGGAACATGGTGTTGGGTGTGCGATGCACGGGCTACCTGGGGTTTGTTGTTCAATCCGTCGTTTGACAGCTTTTTTGACTCGCCCATAGATGAGAAGAAAATATTTAAACTGTTAGCTATTAAATTTGGGTCTGTTGAAATGACGTTGTTTATTAAGAGTTTTTTTCGTGCGGTCTTTTATAATTCCCCACATAGCTTTACCTTTGTTTGTTGATTTAGTTATTTTATTTATATAATGTATTTTTTTTGCAATCGTGATCGTTCTTTTTAGTTCTTTTTCGTATTTTCTGTAATGTTCTTTTAGAATGCTATTTTTAAATTTAAGTGTAATTATTTTTAAGTCTTTTATTTGTACAAGATAGACCAGTTGTTAACCATATTTTTTTTTAAATTATTTTATATGGTGTACACTTGTTTAACTTATTTATTAGAACGTCATTAAAAAGATTATAATTTTCATTTACGTTGTTATTTAATTGTAATAATAATATATTTTGCCAATCTATCTTATTTAGTTCTGATTTCAATAAATCTACGTTTTTTTGGTTGAATACTAGTTTTTTTACATTCCAGATGACATGCGTCTGTGTAAGCTGCGGTAATATTAAATTTATTGTGGTACCAGCGCAGCGTGATCCGAGAAACCCAATTCAATAACAGAATTTTTTATGCTATTATTATTAAAATTGGTGAATATAAGATCTAAACAAGTTGATACATTTTGTGAAATATGCGTTGGAAGTTTTATATGTTTTGTAAAAAGTTACTTGATTTAGAGTTATTAATAAGTATATTTATGTCGAAATCATCTCCTATTATTATGTTACGGTTTTGATATTTAGTATTTATGTCTTAAAATAGTGCTTAATTTGGAAAAAAACAAGTCCTCCTCTTTCCTATTCCAATACATTACTATCAATAATATGTTTGGTTGAGGTAGTTCGGCAACACAAACTTCAAGCACGTAGTCGATGGAAATCTCCGAGATATCAGTCCTCTCTGTCACGCCAACACCTCCTCGGGATTTTATATAATACGATGCTGCAAATTTATATTCATTAAAATTAACTAAGTCTGGTACTTGTTCTTGTTTTGATCCAGGTAAGTTTCTAGAGGATCTTGTTTGTTGTAAAGGCTCTGAAAGTTTTGGAATAATAATGTGACGTCATTTTGATCCTCATTTTTGAAATTGATTGTTAGGGGGTGTACTGCGAGGTGTACCTACTGGACACGATAGTTCGTCGGGCTGTGGTAGTTGTTCAGGTTTAGATTCCGATTCAGATATGTTCGAGACTATTTGCACTTTAACTTTCCCTTCTATTATTAGCTGATTGTTATATATAACAGCATACAGACCATTTTTTTATGCCAAAAGCATTTCCTCTCGCATAATGTTTTCTTTCATTTTGCGCGACTGCGTCTAAATATTCTGAGATCGTGTTTCCGCTACCTTTGAAATAGTGTCTGTTTTCTAATAAGTATTTAGACATTCGCTTGCTTATTAGCTCAGTTAATAGGAGCCGATTTTTATTGGGCCAACGTCCAATTCTGAATGAGTCCTCGATATACCCTGATAAGTCAGTGTTTAGTAGTACTTCATGGAACATTTTAATTATCCTGTTATGAAGGTAGCTCTTGGTAGTATTCCGCGAAGCCGAAGATTACAAGTTTATTTTTGTTCAAGTCTGAAATTCTCAACTCAGATTTTCCAGGTTTACTTCCGATGTGGATGGGTCTTCGGTGACAGAGTCTACGAGGATGCTTAGGTTTCAGATATAATGGATTCATTGTTTGTATACTTCGGCCGCGCCATGGTCACGTTACATTCGGCGTCAGCTAGGGGCTGTTCTTGCTGAAGCAGCTCGTGGTCTCGCGGGCGAATGGGAGTATTAAGATTCCGTTGTTTAGGTATTTTACTGATACATGTTTGACATTTCCAAGCGTTTTTTTCTTTCTTGAGGCATTATATTATAGAAACGTTTGGTGGAAACGTTTGCACAGTCCAAATCGTAATAGTTTGTACATAGCATGCAACACAGGTACTCCCTGCTTGGGATTTCTTGTCGACATCCTGCACATATGAATGTCATGAAGAAAACTTTCTATTTATCGCAAATGATGAAACCTCACTTTCATTAGTTCATTCATAAGGTAGCGTCACTTATCCAATAACAACAGGTAAGTATTTTGATGTATGTCTATTTTTTATCACTTTTATTACCATACATCGTTATCGCGACAGCAACTACGATTTGACAGTACTTAAAGATTATGACAAATAGGCAATAACAGAAGTGATACTTGCTTAGTGGCGCGTCTCTATAGGAAAGGTATGACTAATAGAAGCTTTAAAGAATATAAGTTGGTATTTTAAATTCCTACTCAGTACGTACGCATTCCTCTATTGAAGGGCAGTATTTTTTTTGTAGGGTTTCGCAACTCACTCACTTTGTTCTCCGTCCTGATGGCGGCGAACATACGGAGTGAAGCTAAATAAAACCGTTTAAAAAATTTAACACATTGCTGCATTGCATTGCTCATTATGAAAGTTTCGTTAACCTTAGAAAAAGTCGTGCAAGATATGAAGAACTTCTTAGAGGTTTATTATGCGTAGGCATAATTATTCCTTTTTTACTAAACAGACATACTGTTATATGTGTTCTATAAAAGATTTGTTTTGCTCCCGCGATAGCGATGTATGTTTATTACCTACACAGAGCAGATGTTTACATATGCATCGTCGAGATCTAGGCAAAATTATTTATTTGGTCTACCCAACTTTGCCTAGTTGTGATAGATTGATTTTTGGACTTTTTTTGCAATATTTTAACTATCGTTCATGGATTGATTCCAACGGTCTCCGAAACTCATTTTTGGACTTTATGGAAGTATCATTTTCAATTATGAAATATAAATAGATATTGAAAATAATTTCATCGGCTTGTCGATCTAAACGTTTCCCAGTTCTTAATGCTTTCAGCTTTGACTACTAAATAGAACTGAACACAAACTAAATCTTAATTAACAAAGTAATACTCTGGTATTAACCACTCTATATTGATTATCACTCTCGCGATGCGACGTTCCCCCACGTTGTCTTGATGGGTACGGAGTCAGACTGAAGTAGCATGACAAATACGAACATTTTCGAGAAAATACGATGTGAAAGGATATTTCACTACATCTGTAGTTACATTAAGAGGGCGCCAAGCGTCGAGTGGTGCCCTCATTAGTAATATTGTGTTTTCTTATTAACTAAAGAGATGTATTGAAAACGAAGAGCGGTGTTTAGTAGTACAAGTGAATTTATAGGGTATATGATATAACTTAACAACAATTGAATTATGAGCGAGTACTTAACGGGAAAAGTTGCCACCTTTTTCCGTTAAGTTGACTACACGAAGGTTAAAGGTTATTAAACTTTGTCATATATTCTATATATTGTGTATTCATTTTTACAACAGAAAACCGCCCTTTGACCTTAAGATATCTTTCTTTTGATTTTAATGCTGTCTGTTTGTATGGTTTTCATAATGAATTGAAATACGGTCCTTAGGCATTCACGGCTTAAAGAACTGATGACGAATTGAAGCCAAAATGAAATGTAACTTTTAAATTTAACTAGATGACGCCAGCAAGTTTGTAAATTTAGAATTCTAGGATGATAAATGTTGCATGAGCTTCCTTGGTTCTCTTATGGCATTTGTAGTCATTGTAAGTACTATTCGTTTCTAAAAGAATACCCACCACCCTTAGATCGAGGGGTCTCCAAATGACTTATTTCAGTATTTTCTTAACAGCGTAGTTACAACACATAAATCCGGAAGTAACTATATGTTTCTGCCTATCTGTCTGTTCCTTTCACGCTGAAACCATTAAACCGATTGAAATGAAATTTGGTAAGTACAGAGATAGTTTGAGACCCGGGGATGAACACAGAGTAATTTTTATTCCAAGAATCAACCCTTTGAATAGATGACATTTGGGATGAAAGTTTGGACGGGAAAATCTATTACACGCGGAGGAAGTCGTGGGCGGATAGCTAGTGTTATAAATATTATAATAACTTATGACTACAATGCCATAATAAAAGAATGAAGTAGTAACAGCTTTTTTAGAATTTTGTATACATAGTAGGTAGAATTTATATTTTGGAAAATTACACAATTCCTGAAATAACCACCATAAACAAAATATACGCGGACAGAGACGCGAGTAAAAGTATTTATTAATATTTTAATGGCGTTATTATTGATAACCAGTTATTTACTGTCACTCAGCCACTTAGGTTGCCTTTTCCCAACTTGACTCTTTATAGAGAATATTTAAATTATACTAAAACATTTCTAAAAGGTACCTAAATTTTACAGATATCATATACTTCGTTTGTGCATTCAAACCACTTCAGAAAAGTACATACATACCCATCGTTTGATGGGTATGTACTTTCGTTCTTTGTGTTTACAAACATGACATATTTTGATAGAAACCATAGCAAGCCAACTAACTTCAAAAGCAAGTCGTCATTATAGGACTCGAGTCTTAAAGCACACCTAAAGTTGAAATAAGACTTTAAAATATAAATGTAATCTGTTCACACATCAGATGTACAATTCTATTTAGTAAAGCTCTAACCGGTTCTCACGTCACAGGCATGTCCTAGTGTGAGGACCATTGATTATTCTACACTGAACCTTTTTGTCAATACTCTGTTAATATCCTAACTAGTTATTAAGGTATGTTTGGTAAATAAATAAATAGAAATAGAAATAGAAAAAGATACGATGGCTTGAATCTTTCTAAAGCTTGAGTCGTAACTACAAGACTTAATAAAACTCAAAAAAGAACTCGACTCACAACTCAAAAGACTTGGAAGTCTTTTAAGCTCACAGTCTTATAAATATGGGTCGAGTTCTTGCATTTTAGACTTCAGAGACTTGAGTAACCAAAAAATTTACTGACGGAATATCATATTTTCGGTGAGGAAATGTCGATTTTTAACATTAATGAATAAATAACCAAGTATTTCTGATAAAATAATTTATTTTCGTTAAGACCAACAATTTATATATTTATTTATATTTGGTTGTTGCAGAACAGTGCATCTATGGAGTAGTATAATACTTTATATTTTTTGCAGCCGTAAATTTAATATTAATTTGTAGATTTCCTGGTGATCCATTTCAATGTGCAATTTGGAATTCAATCGTCGCGAGTGAACGGCAGGACAAGTTGTTTAGACCAGCACGGCTAGCTCATGGTGGCGCGCGAGTTACGTCGCGCGCGAGATAGACTACCCGTCTTTGGCTAAATAGAAAGATCAGAAAAAGACAGGTAGTCTATCTCGCGGGCGACATAAACTCGCGCGCCATCATGTGCTAGCCGTGCAGGAAAAAGTTCCGTAGTATGTTCGATCCATTTCGACAAATTTGATGTCGTAGGAAATTCGCAAAGACGTCGAGTGCATAAAACAGCTGTCTCTAAATTGCAGGTTATTTCGCGGTGTAAAAACCAGATGAACGTAACTACAAAAAAATCAAAAATCGTTTTTTTGCATAAAACGGTTCAGAACGTGCTCCTGCATGACCTGCCAAAACGACGTAACGGTACGGTCGATATTACGCTAATTCCAAAAAAACGGTTTAACATAAATACCACTTTCAATAGAACCAACTGAGCGTATTACGAATTCCATTAAATTAGTTTTTAAAAAATTCCTATTAGTTAAAGACACATGGACGTATAAACAGTTACATTAATCTAAACCATTAAAATATCATTCAAGTCACCAATACGTTAGAACCACCACAACTTATAAGCTTATGCATTAGTCTGGCTGCCAAAAATATTTCATTTTGAGTTGAATTTAAAGAACCAAAACAACGGTTGAGCTTATACGTTCTATTAGCACTTAATTTTCTCTCTTTTCTTATTTGTAATGAACGACCAATACGACGTAACGTGACATCGGTGGTTTTAGCACTTAAATTTTCGTTCTTTGTAAAGTAGGCATTTAACATTTGTACGAACATACGTTATTTGGCACCTAAAGTCGATGTAAGGTCGGTACAAGTTGATTCGGGTAGTGCGGGGAGCCCCTTTATTTGAAGTTTGAAGGATGCTGCCGTTTTATTTCATTTAGGTGCATAATAAATTGTGGTTTTAAGTTAATTTACTTTTAAGTTACCTACCAAAATAAAGAAAAACCGTCGAACTTGGAAGATCTTGGAAGCGTTTTAGCGGAGTGAATCATCCCAGGATGACAACAACAAAGTCGAGCTTGTAGGGCGGGTAAGTTTGTTTCAACTAGTTTTTCCCTTAGTAATTAATTAATTTATTTGTGCATGCTGTTTGATTCCCAAGAATTGTTAAAATTAAAATAGTAAGTAGTTTATATTAACCGATAAGTACGAGTAGCCTGCTAGATACCTAGGTAAATAATAATTCTTTCTCCTCCTTCGGGGAAAATAGGCAAGCTACATAGTGTTATTTGTATAATTTGCTATTATCATACCGACTATAATTTGGATCATTTTATTCTTATAATAATTAAAAGTACCTACAATCAAGGACTTTAACTGTTATGCCACTATGGAACCCTGTCGCATAACGTTAATAATTAATTTTAGCGTAAATTCTTTCATGTGGTTAGACGCTGTCATTATGACAGGGTTCCATAGTGGCATACTAGTTAAAGTCCTTGACTGCACTAGTTGTATAGAACTTATCTCATAGCACGTTTTAATTAGGTACCTAACCTACTACGTATTAAATTCAAAGATCCCGAAGTTCACTTCTAAATCTTATCAATTCATGAATATAGGCGTTTAAAAATATACAAACATAATGTGTGTATGTATGTAGGTATGTGTATGTATGTTTGTATATATGAAAAGACTTATCAGTTGTGTTTTATATTATATAATAAAGGAGGAAGAGAAAGAAGTTTAACTGGATCGTAGTAAATGGAAGGAAGTTGTCTCTACCTACGGAAAAAGCCGTGATTGTGTGTATGTACAAATGTACAGTAATATGGTGCAACCTAGTTGACCTCTTGATGGACACAGACTGGAATTTCATAACCGAATCTGATAGGTACCTATTTATTTTCCAGGGTTCATATTTTGAAACCATCTCCTGTGCTTCCTTTGGGGCAATAAACGACAATTACACAGGATCTAGTGCTGAGCGACATCCTACTGAATTAACGAATTATTTCGTTGAGTATGACTTGGAATCAATCTTGCATTTAATTTTGTATTAAATAAAGATAATTTTAACGTTTAAGCATTTTTTATTTACTTTATTATTGTTTCTATAATGACGTAAATGTGTACGATAGTAAAACAAGTTTCAAAACCTTAAGGGCCACACTAACGTATGTCAACCAATTTGAGAAAAAATATATATTCCGCCTGTGTCGGTACGTGAAAATTCGCAATTATTGAATTTTTCCGAATCTTTAGTAATGTAAGAATATATCAATATATATTTTTGTCTCGATAATCATATTATTACCACTAAAAATGACATTGGAAAGTTGAAGACGTGAATTCTCACCGTTTTTTTGCCCTCCTGTAAAATCATTAAAATGTAGATACGTTCATCTGGTTTTTACACCGCGATTTACCATGCCAATAACATAATATGCTATTTATCATTATTTTTATGACGTAGAACTGAAGCTAAGTATGTCACTAATATCATAAATGATTAAAAATTGATTCTACCACTAGTAGTAGGAGTCCTATGGCCACCCTGAGTCTCCATCATCAGACCAGCTCGATGATACCACATTATTGTATTGTCATCAGAAATAAAGGCGTATGCTTTTCAGCTTCATTGATACATGATGATGACATTGGCACTTCGCTAGTAGAAGCTGCATAAAGTAAAAAACGAGCATCTAGTCGAAACGAACATTACAAGTAATTGTTTACGTGTTTTAGGGTTCCGTGGGCAAACTAGGAACCCTTATAGTTTCGCTATGTCCGTCCGTCCGTCTGTCCGTCCGCTCTGAGACTCATAGTACTAGAGAGCTGCATGTATATCGATATTAGTTACGCCAACAAAGTGGTAAAATATAATCTTGAAAAAAAAATGTTGTGTGTAGGTACCTCCCCTACACGTAACGTGGGGGTGTATTTCTTCTCGTCTACCCCCTAGTGTGGGGTATTGTTGGATAGGTCTTTCAAAAATATTTGTTCAAACAGTTTTTCGATTAAGGTATTCGTTAATGAAATATTAAGCTTTAAAGCGCTAATTTTTGTTAGAGTCGTGTGTGTTAAAAATCTGAAAAATAAAACCTAATTGAAAGCGCAAATTTAAAAGGAAAACTATCACAACTAGGTAGACATAATTGGTTCTTGAGATAAAGGCGATTAAAGCGTTTATACCTACTAAAATTATCTAAGACGGCACCAAATGACTTTAAATAGAAAATTAGTTATTACTTGTTGATTTTTATGTATGTAGTATACTTAACGGCTTGGGAACCCTACACTGACCATGGTCCGACATGCTCTTGCACGGTTTTTATTACCTGATTTTCAAATAGAAAAATTGGCCAGTCGGACAACGTTGTCGAACCATGGGGCCCCAAGGAACAAAAAGACTCACGGGATTGTAAGTCATATCCATTTAAAAATAACGGACCTAAACCCCGGGAAATTTCATCCCAGATCCGATCACTGGTGATTAAGTTGGTAAGAATATTTTTGTTTTTTTATCTTGTTTTCATAATGACTAAAAATAATAACTGAAAATTATTGCTAATAAACAAACACCGGATTGACAAGGGCAAAAATGTACCAGTGCTAGTGATTAATTAAATATCGAGTAAGTTTATCGTCACCTTTTTTCGCGACATAATAATATGGATTTTACAATTCTTGCAATAGTAAGTCGTACCTTTACTTCTATATCTGAATGATCAGCTTTCCATGAAGACGATTTTTTGCTTGCGAGGCATTTTTAACTGACTTAAAAAGCAAAAAGGTTCTCAATTCGTCAGAATACTAAAGAATACTGTTGTACTGAGTGTTTTATTATTCAATGTAATATTACTGGTTGTCAAAAGTGACTCGAGCCCAGAATCAATGTCAGATACCGTTTGTTTACGGTTGCGATAAGTATAAATAAGTGGTTTGCACATAATTAAAAGGTAATCAAATTTCACCATTAGTTACGATAATTATTTTAAATTGTTTTTACGATGTCGATATTTAATTAATCTCTAGCAGTGGTACATGTTTGCCCCCGTCAATCCGGTGTTTGATAATAAAACGTTAGTTGATTATCATCAAATTTTCAAATGTATATTTTATTTCGTTGGTAGTGACAATGCAGTACTGAAAATCTACTAATCCTAGTAGGAACTTTGTACATTCTGTTTTGTTATTCTATGATAAAAGGGGCGGTGTCAGGCGCGGCTCACTCCGCGATTTACGTTCATCGCTACAAGTACATGCACGTTACCCGGATCCCGGGTACTATTCAGCGGCTGACACGCTGCGCATCGGATCTTACGATCATGCTACTTCGCGCGCACAACCTTACTTAGATCGTAAATATATCGCAAGTGAACGTGCCACATTCGTCTGTTTGTGTGTTGCATTGTTTCAGTTGATTATTTATTAATTTATTATCGTCCTTTTTAAATAAAACTTAATCATACATAACAACACGCCTTCATTCCCAGAATGGGGTAGGAAGAGCTACAGCAATACCAACAACTCCAAAAAGACTAGACTTAATCAGTATTATATATATTTAATTTTCCATCTTCTAAACTTGCTGCTAGCTCCTACACTACAATACTCGCGCCACCACGACATACTATCCCTATTTTTCTATCCTTTACGTTGCATGGTGACGTAACGTATTCGTTGCATTATTTTATTTTATTCTACATATTAAAATATTTAAAAATAAAGCAACAAGATTTTGCATGACTGTGGGTTGCAGTAAAGTCAATAAAATGTGGCCTGGCTGGTGGGCTTGGTGTATTCAATTCGTCCAAATTGTAAGATTATATTCAGACGACACGTTGGCCTAGTTGACGTTGCCTCCGAAGCCAGCGGTCCTGGGTAATCCCGGTAAGGGAAAATATTTGTGTGATGAGCGCAAATAATTGTTTCCGAGTCTTGGATGTTTCCCATGTATCTAAGTATGTATTTCTCTATATAAGTAAGTTTATCGTTGTCTAGTACTCATAGTTAGACCCCGCTATCGGAGGTGCAAATTGGTAGCTGTCAAGTTTTTAGAGATTAGTAAAAATATTTATGATGTCGATATCGATATTCTTACGTTTTCTGTACAACTAGTTTTATTATGTAGGTCATTGTAGGTACCTATACCATTTATAGACTACAATTTAACAAGTTTTTTTGGGATCCATGTTTAAAAATGAATAGATAAGATTTAGGGTTTATTGTTAAAATTATCATGACTGCACTAGATTACTGCAAAAAAACTGGAAAGAAAACTGATCGTTCATTAAGAATACGATAATCAATATCCCTTTTGGTGGACAGAAAAGAGAGATTTATTGTTTTTTTTTTTTTATAATTAATGAATGGCTCGTGCTATGAAGATAACGATAATTTATTAGTAATGATGAAAGATTGAAGATTTTTATTTATAGTAATGAAAAATATTTAAAACATTCATTTTGTAATTATATAGTCCTGTTTTATAAAATAAAATAAACAAGTTTAATTTAAGCCCTAGACCCTCATTAAAGTAAAGAAAAAATATCGACATATAGCTATAATTATCGACATAGCTAGTATTTCAAAATAATTTTAACTCATCCCTAAGAGCTTGACAGCTACCAATTTACACCTCCGATAGCGGGGTCTACTCATAGTAGGTACAAGCCTAGAGCTTACTTTGGGACTCGGTCCATTTGTGTGAGTTTGTCCCCTGATAGTTATTATTTTAGAGATAAATAATGAAATAATGTACATGATGTATGAATAATGTACATTAATTGCTCTCTATATTTATTGCAAGAAATAAATGGGCAATACATTGTTATTTTACTTTTAGTCGTTGACAGCCCTCACTAACGGCGACGCGGCGAGTGAGCCAATTCATTTTCACCGTTTGTACACACACAGCCTTAACATTCCGTTTGGCTTGCGCTGGAGTCGACGACGTCAGAGGGCCATAAATCATAAGGTTTAGGCAAAGAAGAAAGCGGCTTTTGTAAGTGTGCCTTCTGTACTTGTACTATCATCTATTCTGTGGCGGTGTCAGATTAACGTTGACATACACAGATTGTAGCATAGCATGTTATTTTATCTTTACTTATTGGCTTTCACTGAATCGATTTCAAATAAGAAAAAAAAACAATATAATGTTTTTTTTCAATTATTGCCCTTCTTAAAAATTGCTTAAAACGGTGGTACTCGTGTACGAGTACATACTTTCGGCCAGTGATATTATTACATTTCGAAAACGGGTACTTATCTAACAGCCCACGTTTGCTCGGTCAGCAAGTATTATATAATATTTTAAATTAAAGTACGTGTTAAATTTATGCATGCTACGAAATTTTCCACCGCGGCGCATAATAAAAGTTAGCGCTGTAACCTGTGTTCTGACCCCGTCTAGAGGATTGGACTCCTGGGGCTGGTTGTAGGACAGGCCGTAGCCGTGCACCTGTCCGAGCATGCGGTGCTGCTCCACGGTCACGGGGTCCACGTAGCCGCGCACCGGGTTCGGCGCCGTCTCTAGCCTGCGCAGCCGCGCCAGAACTACCTCTGCAAGAACATTCCACCACTGACTATTAAATTAAGTCTTGGCACTTGGCAGTTAAAATCAGAGACTACTAAACTTATTTTAAAATGTTCGAGATAGGACCAACAAACAACTTTGTTATTTGTTTGCGAGCTTTGAAAATAATACTATGAAAATATCTTGTTAGCACATGATCACCATAAAAATATCCCAACAGAGTCCAAACTATATAAAAGCGGCCTACTGCACAGCATATACAGGGTGGAAAAAACGAACGCCACGTGGACGACAAAAACCTTAAATATTGGAAATGGCAAATTTTACGCAAAGGAGACTATTTTATTTTGGAAAACAATAAATACTGCATAACCATTTTTTTTTGTAACTGGAAATCGAGCTGGTCAAATATGACACGTACAATATACAGGGTGTCATGTAGATAGTGGCCAATCTTACAGAGCTGGTAAGCTCAGCTCCGGAGTGTCTGTTAATATTTAAAGTTAAATTTAAAATTTAGGAATCAGAGTTTTTCGTAAGTTTGATATCGCAGTGTAAAAAAAAAATGATAACCTGTAGTGCTGCTTTTTTAACCCGTGGATCGCCATGGCATATGTGTATTACAATATCAATCTTAATTTGAACCACTCTGATTTCCAAATTCAAATATCGTTACGAACACATGGTCTTCATAGGGCGCTCCACGGGTTAATGGAGATTCTACAATGATATAAGAATTGAGTT
The DNA here is from genome assembly GCA_949316455.1 of Acleris holmiana. Taxonomy (NCBI): domain Eukaryota; kingdom Metazoa; phylum Arthropoda; class Insecta; order Lepidoptera; family Tortricidae; genus Acleris; species Acleris holmiana. Next base: position 60,563,350 of record OX438762.1, on the reverse strand, counting down.
TACTGATGGAATTCTAATAAATTATCAAATTTAAAAAAATATTTTTGCTTCTATTTAAAATCAGGGTAAATGGTTTTAATTATTTTAAAAGACATTTTACAAGAATTTGAAACACATTGACAATGCGATAAAAAGTAACAACTTACATTATCCTTTCATAAACGACCTCATGAGTACGGAGGCATGTCGCCGCTCACCATTTTCTCGGCTAGCTTTTGCGATGTGACTACACAACTTTCCAAAGAGGCATGTTCACTATAAACTCGATTCTGATTAAGTACCTACTTGATGTAAGTAAATACTGTCCGTCAGTGTAATAAGGACATTTTCATGACACTGCTATTTACACGGAAGAATTTTTTTCGTAATTCGTTCATAAAATAGATTTAAAAAAAAATAGCTAGCCAGTGCTAACCAGAGTTGGGCGTAATCAATTATTGTTGAAATAAATTACACGATAACATTACAGTAATCGTGATTCCTCAGTAATCGATTACGTGGGTAATCAAAATTACTGTAATACTGTACTATGATTACATTTGTAATCCATTACTTTGGAATCAGTATTGAAAACCACTACTGTAATCTTGATCGGTAATGAAGTACTTAAGTAATCTAAATTACTTAACTCCAGTTCCAGACTAGATTACATCTTTGGCAAACCTTATTTTATGCTTTTGTTAATATCACTCAAATAAAATTGTATTTGGTTTACTTTTCATTCTAGCATTTTACCTTTACACTTTTGTGTAATATCCGTTAATAAATGCAACTCCACCCATTATAAGCAATAAATACCCTAAGCTTAATCGGAGCGTAAATAGTTTTTAAGATGGAATCGTCTGTTTCACTTATTTTTATTTGGTGATAACCGCATTTGAGATCGAGACTCGTGAACACCCTACAACCCTGGAGTCTGTCTATGAGGATGTCTTCAATGCGTGGCATTGAGTATTTGTCCTTCACTCTTACTTTATTAAGGGGCCTGTAGTTTACACATACGCTTTTTCCCATTTTTCTTGTTAACTAATAGAGCAGGCCTAGAATAAGGCGAATTACTTTTCCGGATTATCCCGCTATCCAAAAGTTCATGTACTATTTCTCTTATTTTCCTCCTATCTACTGGCGCAGCTCTGTACGGTCTACACTGGACAGGTTTAGAATTATTCAATTTAATTGTCATCTCATGCGAGTTCACCTTCCCCAATTCCTTAATATTGGTCGCAATACATTCTCGATAGGTATTAAATAAAGTCATCAACTCACTGTGACGAAGTTGGAACCGAATTTCAAACCTGACTGACTCTGCGACGACAGTACTCGTACAGAACTCGTTGTATGTACTCGTTGTATATTCAAATGTTAACGCGTTACCTATTCGAGAATACATGAGATCCGATCGTTCCGTGACATTTTGGCCAGTCAATATATCGCAACCAGATAGTTCGTTTAACGCATACATCTCTACACCCTCCAAATAAACTGAATCTTATTTGATGTTAATATAGTTTTAATTTAATTATTTCCATTTTCTGTATAGTTTTCACACTGTCAAATGTTAATAAATCAGAATCGGATAACGGAATTTGTTTCATGGAAACATTTAAGTTGCTGGAACTGGTAATTGGCCTGGCAAGGAAATATGCGCTGTCATTTCCAAAGCATGCGACAGGGTCCAAAATAAAACGATGGTTTTACTACACATTAGATTAAGGTATTTTTCCCTGATTAAATGACTAAGATAACTAGTTTTACAGATTCAGATTCAGAAATCATGAGGAAACTCAGACATCGATTTTAAACGCAATCCGTTTAAGAAGTACAAAGTTCAAAATGGCGGCTATTTTGCTTGATTCTGACTACAGACTCCTTTGCAGAAATCATGAGGAATATCTGGTATTTGGAACGCAATTCCTGCAAGAACTACAAAGTTCAAAATAGCGGCCATTTTTCTTGATTCTGAAAACAGATTTATATTCAGAAATCATGAGGAATCCCAGATATCTATTTTGAACGCAATTCGTTCAAGACTACGAAGTTCAAAATGGCGGTCATTTTTCTTAATTCTGACTACAGATTAATTTTCAAAAATCATGAGGAATCCATCGGTGTTTTTTGCTGAATTTGAATTAGCTTTTTTTATATTGTTCAGCTGTTTTACTCCTACTAAGAAATGCGTGGTTAAAATCTTTCAGGTTGCTCGGGGCCACAGTGTATAGAAGTAATCTGGTAGAATCAAGTTAACAATTCCAGAAATTTGGAATCGATATTGATTCCCAATTACTAGTAATTGTAATATTTACGTCTATGATGATTACATTAATTACCGATTCCTTAAGAGGCCGTATACCAAAATTTTGCCGGTTTTGCTTCTTTTAGTAATTTTACAGGTAAAATACTGCTTTACTATAAGTTTTAATGCACATCATGAAATATCATTTCAGTTATGATCCAACAGGGTTCAATAGAGTTCAAGGTCAAGGCCGTCGCTATTGTAATGCAAGGCCGAAATGAGTAGAACTTTCCATTATCGAACGTCCCCGGCGGGTCATGGTCATACGTCGTTATCGCGGGTACAAAAACGATTTGACAGTACAGAAAGATTATGAAAAACAAGCAATAACAGACGCGAAACTCATTTTGAGGAACATATATGCCTACTCCTACGAGTTTAAAACGTATCACACATTAGGTATTTCTAATACCCAACCTCCATACTTGACTTGAGTACCAATACAACTTAAATAGATTAACTATGCAGTCGCAATGCAAACTCTTTAATAATTCTTCCTATTTGACATTGTCATTTGTTAGTAAGTACATTATCAATTATCCGTACTGATAACTGCGTATAATATATATTTATTGCCGAGTGCTTTTAAAATGCCGCGAAGGAAAAAAACGTGCGATGAATTTGTGGAGTTGTGGACAAAGGATTATCCTGAATTACAGGCTCGCGATACAAAATTATATTGCACTAAGTGCAATGTTAGTTTACAACAACAGTTGATGTTGAAAGATCATTTAGTCAATTAAAATGGATATTTACTGCTAGACGCCGCAAATTGACTGTAGAAAATTTAGAAAATATCTTTGTAATCTATTACGAAAACCAAATAATACGAGTAAAAAATACACGTTAGTAAAAATTACACACGTTGTTTTCTTATTTTTTAAATAGACTTTCTTTTAAGTAGGTAAGCGTTTAATTAGTAGACGATAACATAACAGTTATCTTCACACAAGTACGTATATATTGTTAAAATTGTTAAAAAAAGACTAAAATATAATTAAATTTACTTATTTCCGATGTATAAACTTGTTAACTTAACAGATGGAAACATATGACAACAGTTTAACCCTCCACATGTTAAGAGCTTCTTAGATGTTTAGTAGCTGTAGGCAGAATACGTCCGTTTCTACCAAATAGACATTCTGTTTTATCTGCTCTTTATCTGATTGGTAATTGTACCCGCGATAACGACGTATGGTCATGGTCCATCTGTCATTCGAGAAGGCATTCTGGAACATACGGCGATTGGGTGTATAAAAGGTGCGGCGCGCGTGTGGCGATTCATTCGTTCTATCAGGAGTCCACCCTCTCTCCGGCGAAGTAGTCAAGCCATCAGAGGCTAACTAAGTACATCCCTCAAAAAAAAAAAAATGGCGATTCATTCCTTATTTAGAGAGCGAACAGTGCTGACGAGCGAACCGAGCGACCATCTAAGTTTAGTGCGATAATTTTTTGTAACGATTAAGTGAGTGTGTTAATAATGTCTAGCTCTTAATTACCCACCCCCACGTACGTAACAAATGAGTTACCAATGAATGAGCTACTTTATTATTTTTTATCGACTATTATTATATGCGAGATTTAGGTTGTTTTGAAAACATTATATATTACTATATTATTCATTTTTTTTGATGTTTTTTTAAGGTAATGGATTGAATTTGAACTGAAATTTATTACTGTTGTTTTCATTTTATGAACGAGAGTTTTAAGTAGCTGAAATCAAAAACAATTTTTTGCGCATTTTTTATAACATTTTACGAAGTTTATTATACTTTTAACATTTTTTTTATTAAGGTGGTAAAAAGTAATTCATACATTTTTTAGACGGCTTTTACAGCAATAAATTGTAATTTATAAAAACCTTTTAGACGTCAAAACGATTCGTGAATACGAGATATTCTAAACCTCTTACAGCAAAATCCATAATACAGTCGCCGGTTTCAGGTTGATTAAACAAAATAAAATAATAAAAACAAAAAACATTAAAGTAGCTACACATTCCTTGAAAATCGATTTAATCTTTCGTGTTGCGCATTAGTAGAAGTAAAGTATTTCAACTGTAAAATCGGCAAAAAAATGTATGACAACCAGTATTGGATTACAAAAGTAAAATCAAGTAATCGTGTTATCAGCAATCGATTACGAAATACCCATATCCCTTCGGTGAATACCTAGTTTTAAAAGGCGAGGCCCTCTTTTGAGTACTTGTCTTATTTTAGACAGTACTCGCCCAAGTACATATACTGCTATTATATTGCACGCAACTGTAAGTTATTACCTTTTATAGTAATGTCATTGTTATCCAAATTCATTCAACTGTCTTTTAAAATATTTAAAACCAATTTACCATGATTTTAAACGGAAGTAAAAATCAATTTTTAAATTCGATAGTTTGATAGAATTCAGTCTGTTGGACAAACTTAATAATAACTTCGCTGCTCTACGAGTAATCAATAAACTCAAGTCTTATATCATTTTAGAATCTCCATTTAACAGGCAAATTTTTAGGAAAGCAGCAAATCTTTTGTAATCAGCATTATTTGAGCTCTAAGGCAGCAGCCCTGTAAGGTTGGCCACTATTCCGGACATCCTGTATAAAATATTACATTACATCATAACTCACCCGGCAGCCCTATTACCTATCCTGGGGTGTAAAACTGTGCATTAAATACGAGTAGTATATATTTTATCGCGCATGTAGTGTGGAATAGTAGATTATACACCGAGGGGATAAAGCACAGTTTTATGTCACGGGCGCGATATTGAATCCTGAACGTAACGAAGGACTCCAGATTTAACTCCCGAGCGCAGCGAGGGTGTTACGAGTTAATTCCCGAGCGAAGCGAGGGAATTAAGAAGAGTCCTGAGCGCAGTGAGGGGTTCAAGCGCGCCCAAGACGAAAACAGCTTTATCCCCGAGGAGTGTACTCTACTTTTCTCACCTTTTGCGAGACAATAAAAAAGCGAGTCTACTAAAAACAGCGTTTTATTATAGTAAATTAAAATTAAAAGTGAAAATTGATATTTGAGACATTAGTCCAGTTGTGGAAAGACAATATTTATTTAAAACTTTGCAGTTATCACCAATGTATTTTATTGCAGCGTCTTACAATACTCGCGGCTTTTGTTTAATTTCAAATGTGTTCCATTCAGCTTGCCGTGGCCAGCTCGATTTTAGAAAATGTTCGATTTTCAAATTAGGTTCGACGCGGCGGTGGCGGCGGCGCCGCGCCCGGCCTTCGAGTATTAGTTGATCTTTTATTACGAAATTAGACTTTAAGGCCATTGTAATAAGAACTATGAAAAGTGAAAATATTACAACCCAGCGAGTTATAATGAGATTCAGTACAAAATTACACCCCGGCTAAAGCCAAGGGCTTTAATGAGTTGGTTTGCGTAAGGTTTGCATGATATGTAATTTGGCATTGTCGAGCAGGTGGTGTGAAAAGATACTAAAAACAAAATTCAACTAACTAACGTACTTACTCTTTTTTGGCTGCGTGCGAACCGTTATGAAAGGAATATTTTCAAGAGGCAGAGGTTGTTCATTTACTCGTGTCGTGCTGTAAGTAAATATAGGTCGTTTTAATTCAACTATATTTAATAGACGTGTAAAATAGCTGAGTAACAACTTGTAAAAACAATCATGAGATAAAGAGAGAACTTATAAAATAAAAATATTGCTGGTGAAAAGGTGCAGAGCTCAGCTATGAAACTGTTTTTCAGTCCTCACGTAGACAGCTGTCTTAAAATTAGACTTCTATTTTACAACATATCTCATATACACCTTACTGTGGCAAAGTGAAAGGTAAATATAAAAGGACAACTATTAATTAAATAAATTAAATAATTCAAGTGTTATTTGTTAACGTTACATTAGTCCAACAACAAGATTTCTTCTGCGCAGACAAGATTATTTTACAAGCTATCTCAAAACCTAAAATTGAATTGCATGTTTAAACAGGAGTAGGTCATTTCAGCATTTCGATGCTGTAAACCGAAAAGATACCCAGAACGAAACTAGTCGCGGAAGCGGTATTTCCATGCGAGGGTATCGTTCATGCCTCGAGCGACCCTCCCTGTCACCACGTCACTTCAACTTACTTACGGTGAAAACCGGACAACAGCATGTCGGACCATGCTCAGTTTAGGGTTCCGAAGCCATTAAGAACTACTAACATAAAAATCAACAAATAATAACTAATTTTCTATTTAAAGTCAATTGGTGCAATCTTAGATGATTTTAGTAGGTAGGTATACACACTTTAATGCTCTTTCATAGAAGATTTTTTTAGATTTTAGTATCTGTAGTTTTGGCTGTGGGGGGGGGGACACTTGAGGTTATCAAAAATTAGAATCTTTAAGTTAGGCTGCGGACGGACGGACGGACATGACGAAACTATAAGGGTTTCTAGTTTGTCCACGGAACCCTAAAAAACGAGAGTGCGTGACAGCAACGGTCCGGATTTGTTTTTCGAGCTCCGCGTTGAAATTAAGAAAAATATTGCTAATTCTCGTAGTCAAAATTACGTGTAGTGTTTATATATCTGCATATAGCTTGTTTCTCGAACAATATGATCGTGTCTATTTATTTTTAAAACTACGTTCGTATATATGTTATTTTGCGAGTCTAAAATTGAAAATTAACTTGATTTGCGCACACAGACGCACTTGTTTACATCTACCGGTCGCTTTTGTGCGAAAGCAACTCATTACTACCTTCAAGTAACTCGTGTCACGCCCGGTTGTTAATTTGCCTCAAAACAAAATGAAGTCTGCAACACATTCGGACTGCAATATTTGTGCTGGATGTTATAAAATAATCCAATTACAAAACAATGTTTGTGCTGTGGCAAGTGTAAAAATAATTATGACTTGGAATGTACTGGCGTTGCTGCTTTCCAATTAATGGGCAAATCAAGTAAAATGGAGTGGCTCTGCCCAGAGTGTAAAAATAATATGCCGAAACTGGATAGTAAAAAACCGGGCAAGAGCATGTCGGACCATGCTCAGTGTAGGGTTCCGAGGCCGTTAGGTAAGTACTACAAACATAAAAATTAACAAGTAATCAAATTCTTGACGACACGCTAGCCTAGTTGGTAGTGACCCTGCCTTCGAAGCTAGGGGTCCTGGGTTCAAATCCCGGTAAGAGCAGATATTTGTGTGATGAGCGCGAATATTTAATATGTGCACGAGTATTTGTTCCTGAGTCTTGGATGTTTTCTATGTATTTAAGTATATATTTCTATATATAAGTAAGTTTATCGTTGTCTAGTACCCATAGTACAAGCCTAGAGCTTAGTTTGGGACTACGTCAATTTGTGAGTCATTGTCCCCGAATATTTATTAATTATTATTATTATTAATAACTAATTTTCTATTTAAAGACAATTGGTGCCGTCTTAGATGATTTTAGGTATAAACACTTTAATCGCCTGTATCTCAAGAACCAATGATGTCTACTAAGTCGTGATAGTTTTCCTTTAAAATTGGTTAATTATGTTCTTTCATTTATTTATTTTTTCAGATTTTTAGAACTTGTAGTTTTGGCTATACGAGGGCTGCACTGAAAGTTTCGGGAATCTAATACTTAGAAACATATTTTTGACACAAATCATACCTTTTTATAATCTCTAAAGTTTCATTATTTTAACACACTGGCCACATAGAAAAAAAAGCGATGTTCGGTTTCAATTGTTTTTTTAAAGTCGTCGAGTCGCTGCTGAGAATGGAATTGTCCCGTGAAAATTTAAGAGCTATGATTTATTACGACTTTAAAAATGGATTATCACAAAAACAATGTGGAGATCGGATGATTGTTGCTTTTAGTAATGAAGCACCTTCAAAGACGACAATATACAGGTGGTATGCAGAATTTCAACGTCGCCGTCTATCCCTCACGGACGACGTGCGTGAAGGTCGACCAAAATCGGCAGTCACGCAAGAAAACGTCGATGCTGTGCGTCAGCTGATAAAGGAAGACCGACATGTGTCATATCGGGAGATTGATATTTTTATGTTTGGGCATTGGAATGAGTCAGATACAAATCATTTTACAGGAACAATTAAGTAGGCATGCGAAAGTTGTTTTCCCGTTGGATCCCTCACTTATTGTTTGAGGAGCAGAAAACGACTCGTGTCAATTGGTGCCTAAGAACTTTGAATAAATTCAACGGAGGAAGCTCAAATGCAGTTTTTAGCATTGTATCCGGTGACGAGTGTTGGATATATGCATAGGAGCCTGAAAATAAAAACTAATCTCGAGTATGGGTCGTCTACGAAGATGAGCTCAAGCCGACAAAAGTTATTCGTTCTCGCAGCACGGCCAAAAAGATGGTGGCTACGTTTGTCTCCAAATCGGGTCACGTGGCTACTACTCCTCTTGAAGATCGTAGAACGGTCAATGCCAATTGGTACACCACTATTTGTTTGCCGAGTATCTTTGCCGAACTCCGAAAAAAAAACCCTAGTCGCCGCATTATCCTTCACCACGACAATGCCAGCCCTCACACCGCTCGAAAAACAACTGAGTACCTGGACGGTGAAATAGTCGAATTACTGGACCATCCTCCATACAGCCCCGACTTAAGCCCCAATGACTTTTTCACATTTCCCAAAATTAAGGATAATTTGCGTGGTCAGCGGTTTCAGACGCCGAAAGCAGCAATGGAGGCTTTTAAAACCTTTGTTCCTCGCAGATAACCAAGTTAGCTAACCAGCAGCCAAGAAGGAAGAAATTTTCTTCCCAGATAACTGGTTTTTTAACAGGAAAGATTTTCCTGCACGGTAACCAGCTCAGGCCTGGTAGTTTACGAAGAATAAAAAATTCTTCCCAGATAACTGGTTTTTTAACGGGAAGGATTTTTTCCTATAAGATAACCAGCTCAGGCCTGGTAGTTTACGAAGAATAACAATTTCTTCCCAGATAACTGGTTTTTTAACGCGAAGGAATTTTTCCTATAAGATAACCAGATCAACAACCTCCCATTCTAGACCTCTTCAAATATTTATAAAATTCACTCCGACTATTACCGACGTGTGCCCTGATGTGGCCTATTTACTGAATAAATGACTCGAATAACTTAATACGGAGTCCTGGGGAAGAATAAAGGATACTTTTTACATAACTTTTTTCATACAATCTTCGTCAATATTTTCTTCCGGCAAACGGGCGACCCCAGCACAAAGGCTTACATGACGTCGCGTGACTTTTGATTTTATACCAAGAAATTTGGCTTTTTTATATAAACTTTTACTAAAATAGTAAAAGCAACCTTTCAGTTCAATGTCGGGAAAACATATTTTTATGGCATTTCTTGGTGCGACTTCAAAGTCGAAGGTACATTTTTGCGGCTTCCAGTCAGGGATTTGGCATTTAATTAGTTCAGATAAACGCTCGACATAACATAAGTATCTATATTAATAAGAATAATAAGTAAAGATCAACTAGAGCCGGAAAATCGTGTAAAATATATTTCGATTGTATGGATATAAAGTATAAACTAGCTTTTGCCCGCGATTCCGTCCGCGTAGAAGATGTTTATCGCTATTCCTTCTGGCATTGTCCTATTTTTTGTGATAAAAAGTATCCTTTTTTCTTCCCCAGGACTCCGTATTAAGTTATTCGAGTCATTTATTCAGTAAATAGGCCACATCAGGGCACGAATTTGAAGAGGTCTAGAATGGGAGGTTGTTGAGCTGGTTATCTTATAGGAAAAAATCCTTCCCGTTAAAAAACCAGTTATCTGGGAAGAAATTGTTATTCTTCGTAAACTACCAGGCCTGAGCTGGTTATCTTATAGGAAAAAATCCTTCCCGTTAAAAAACCAGTTATCTGGAAAGAAATCGTTATTCTAAGTAAACTACCAGGCCTGAGCTGGTTATCGTGCAGGAAATAATCATTCCCGTTAAAAAACCAGTTATCTGGCAAGAAAATTTCTTCCTTCTTGGCTGCTGGTTAGCTATCTTGGTTATCTGCGAGGAACAAAGGTTTAAAAATGGCCATTTTGTCGACCCCTACTTCAGACTTCAATAAGTGCTTTAATGACTGGTTTGATCGCATGGAAAAGTGCATAAAATATAAAGGAGAATACTTTGAAAAACAATACAAATACTTTTATTCAATATAACTGCATATTTTTTTCTATTCCCGAAACTTTCAGTTTGACCCTCGGGGACACTTAAGTCTAACAAAAATTAGCACTTTAAAGCTTAATATTTCATATCAATTACTTAATCGAAAAACTTTTTTCACAAACCCATAATATTTTTAAAAGACCTATCCAACGATACCCCATACTATAGAGTAGACGAGAAAATAAAAATGCATCCCCACGTTACGTGTAGGGGAGGTAACCTACAAAAAAAATTTTTGTTACTTTTTATTGTACCGTTTTCTTAACGTAACTAATATGCATATTCATGCCAAATTGCAGCTTTCTAGTAGGTACTAATAGTCTTTGCGCTAGGCTGCGGACGGACGGACGGACGGACATGGCAAAACAATAAGGGTTCCTAGTTTGCGCCCGGCGTCCCAGCCATCCCCGCCGAATAATAACGACTCACTCGATGTTAGCGTACTGAGTGAGGCCCGCTGCATCACCGAAAACGTTACATTTCGATCAAAAAAATCGCCTTGTCTCGCTGGGACACTTTGCTCCGATGCCGCTACAAAGGAAGAACTGAGTGACGCCTTCTCTGCTATTAAATCTGAGCTCAAAGAAAGTTTAAAGTCGTCTATAGAAACTTGTGTGACAACACTGTTTGCCCTTTAGTGGTTAACGGCAATATATTTGCCGTCATACATTTTAATATTTTTTTTGTATTTTAAGTACTAACCTTTTAACCGAAGTAGTCGGATATATAAGACAACATACCCAGCTCATTTCGCCGCAGTCTGATAAATAAGACTAAGTTCTAAGGTTTGGTTTTTATAGGATATATGTATACCACTCGGTCAATTTATTAAAATTAATTTATGCATAAAAGATCAAGCCATTTAATAAATAGTAATAAAACTGGTTCTTTCCATTCATTTTGAGATGTAAATGAAATATGTATTTCCAAATTCTACAATACCTCATAAGAAGCAGTCAATGTCTGATTTATTTACTTATAAGATGCTAGTAATGAGACGAAATCAATCGTTTGATTGATTCCTTTCTGAGTAGGTACTTAACGATTATACTCGTAGGTATTACTATCGATTATAGTATTAACCTAATTATGACCTACTTTATCTCAATGCTATCTTACGCGTCTAAAGATATATTAAGTTAACATTTATATTTGTACGCCTAACGGCAAAACACAGCTGGACGTATATTGTAAAATGTATTTTTCTACTTGCGTAGTACAATGTGCTGCTAACGATACCGCTATCGGTAATCCAATGAGGTGCCTCGTGTGATCGGAACGTTGACATTTCATTGTGAAACGTTTCACAAAGTTCTTTTTCGCATTGCAAATGGCGTAAATTATTGTTTAAAAAAAAAAAAAAACCGTATATTATCAACAGCTGCTATTCTATTTTATTTACTCAATTATTGTTAAATCGACCTTATAGATTAATTATAATATGTATACACAAACAAATAAGTGAATTTAAGAGTTATTATAAAAAAATAGTATTTAACCATTTTTTAATTTGGCTGAATGACCTAAAGTTCCCGGGTCTTTTCTAAGGTGTACTGTAGTAAAAAAAACAAACGTTTCAAAATAGCTGGAATTTGTTTTGTTTTGCTTTTGCACCAAGTTCTTGAAAGTTAAAAGAAAGAAGAGAGTTAATCACTTTTTATGTGTGAGAATGTGTGACTTTGGCGAATTAAGTGATGCGGACATGTTGACGCCGCCAGAAATAAAACAGGCGGCAATGGAAGTGAGCAGTAATTTGCTACCTTTAAAATCGAAAAAGGTCCTATATATTGGTATATTGTACATGTTATATTTTATGATTCCGCCCATTATACCTGGGCAGAAAATTTTGTGCTACATGTAGGTACATATCCCTTTGAGCTCATAGAAAAAGTAATGTATGCAACTATTCATAATCAGCCATTGAGACACTCATGCGTATCTATTATGACATTCGGCTTCGCCTCATGTCATAAACTCGCACTCGTGTCTCAATGGCCCTTATTATGATACAGTTGCATAAACTACTATTTTCTAACTGTAAAGTAAATAATTTGAACTTGAAAGAAAGCAATTTGCTATGTCAAACAGAAGTCATTAGCTGGACGAAGAGTATTTTGTTTGAACGTTGACACTGGCAGAATTGTCCCACAGGACAGTAGCCATATATATAAAAAAAAACTATTGAAACAAAAAAATAGCCTGCAAAGTGAAAATTAGAAAAAAAAGTCGTCAAGCTCAACTGAACGGCACAATTAAAAAAATATGAGCTTCTCGCATCTTCCAATTTCACAAAAACTTCTTCAATTCACGACTACTCTAACGGTATACCACATGACTAGAATCACTATGAACTTTCTTCAAGTGATCTTACTTTACGAAATTAATAAATAAATAATAAATGCACTCAATAAAGCAAGTTCATTTGACAAACAATTATAACAAAAAAAAAAAAAAAGCAATCTACAATGATAAAAACGGTAATAAAAGTTAACATTTTATTTTCACCGCTTCTTCAACGAAATTCAATACGCAACTTAAAAACAATCTATTTTTTTCCGACTTCATTGCATAATAAATAACCTGATTGAACAGCTATTCATTAAAAAAGTTACCTGAGTGGGAAAACATTTGAGAAAAAGAAACCTAATTTGAAATTGAGCTACCGTAATAAATTAATGTAATTCAATACAAATTCAATGCTCAGATGTGAGACTCGTATAGAATGTGAACAAAAAAAAAATATATTTCTCAAAAATCACAAAGAAAATAACTATACTGTGCGTACTACCAAAGTTTGAGATTTACTTATTCTTATAAAAAAATGTACGTTAAAGGGTTAAATAAATTCACCTCTGAATTCTTTGTGCGACTTAAAACGCACACGGCTGCATTAGCTACTATTACTTTGCATCCATACGCAATCATTGAGGATCGCGTATCCTCATTGGAAAGTCACTTAACTTAAACTGAAATCCATTGTGACTCGGGACACAAATTGACAGCTGAGGTGGAGTGACTACGAGTCGACCTTAATGACCGGGACCAGGAGCTGCTCCTAAGTGACTTAGAGATTACTGGTTTGCCGTAGACGCCCAACGAGAATGCGACCCACCTGGCCATCCTTGACGCACAGAAGCTTGGTGTGCATTTGGAGCTGCAAGATATCGCAAGTGGGAGCCCGGCGAGTGGGAGCTGCCCAGGGTTTGAGCCCGGACCCGTCCGGTGCAGAGAACCTCGGCGGCTCACGCACCACACCGCGTCCCTTGGTTTTACAGCTGGTGAGGAGAGTTCAACGTGACCAGCTGCAGCGTACGGTGCGTGTTCGACTTACAATTGACACTGAGGGCTTTGGCCTTGGGGCCCCATGCCGTGTCTATATCAACGAGCGTCTCAAGCGGCCTTTTCTGCATGGTTCAGTCAGAGTCCCGCCGGCTGCGATGGGTGCGCGCGTGGATCTGGCAGGGTGGTGAATATGCTCGCCGAGCGACTGGCGAGAGTACTTTGAGATTCCGTACAGAGGCCGACATAAGCAGGATTTTTACAATTACAATTTTTATGGCGCCTAATTCATGAAAATGAAAATGAAAATGAAAATGAAAATAGTTTATTTCACAATTAAAGTTGTTACACAATAAGTTGGGGTTGGAACATCCTTTTAAGTATTAAAATACTTGTGTCAGGATGTACCGCTCCTCAATAACGATGCAAGTACATACATTAGAAATAAAGAGTAATTAATACGAGTTATATTATAATTTTAAAATAAGATAGGCTTAGAGATCTAGTGTGTGTGTATGTGTGTGTGTGTGTGTGTGTGTGTGGTTGTGTGTGTGTGTGTGTGTGTGTGTGTGTGTTCGCTGTAATTTACCTCTTTTCAAAGTTCAAAATATACGATTAACATTATATAATTAAATTTTACAATGTATGTTTTTAAATTAGTATATTTAACAAAGTAGTTCCTCGGTTTCCTCATAGCTTAGGTTAAGCAACCAGTTGGTAACAGTTTTTTTAACATCATACAATTTCAATGAGTACACATGGATTTTTTGATTAATCTTATTATATAAGTAAGTCAACTGAATAATATATTGCCTCTTTAGGAAGACAGATTTGAAGGAGGGTATGGGTGCAACATTGTGATTTTTCCTACGGTTTAGCAATGATGGATCAAAATTTAGACTTTTATGTAGCTTTAAGACAGCTTGTAATACATACAGTTTCCTCATACTAAGAATATTACTATTCTTATACAATTCTATCGTAGGGAATCTATAGGGTTTGGAATTCATGACTTTGAGCAGGCACCTTTGTCCTCTTTCCACTTCTAAATATTTTATTTTGGTAGCCCCACCCCAGATGACAAGACAATACGTCATTATAGACTGCGCAAGAGCCGTATATAATTGATATAATAATTTTTTGTTGGTAACATGTATTAAAATTTTGAATATCCATATCAATTTTCTAACTCTTCCGTTTATATAGTCAATGTGTGGATGCCAAGAGAGTCGTTGGTCAAGAATCACACCAAGGTACTTTATTGAAGATACCTTTTCCAGACTAGCACAGGAGCATTGTGCAGTGTTCCTCTGATTACAGCTGTGTATTGTAAGATTAAGGTCTGTATTAGGTTGAGTTCTGGAATCTTTTGTGAAACATATATACTTAGTTTTTGCAATGTTAAGTGTCAGTTGGTTTGATGTTAGCCATGTTGATATCCGATTTAAACCTTGTTCTGTGTTCGTAACGACTGCGTCCCAGTCCTGACTGGTGAATACCACCACAGTATCGTCCGCGTATGAAAAAATATGTCCCTGGTTTATTTCGATGTTTGTCAAGTCATTAATATACACTAAAAACAACGTGGGGCCCAATACACTCCCTTGAGGAACCCCGCAATGTACATCAGAATACTCACTCATACTGTTACCAATTCTGACTTTTTGTCGACGTTCACTTAAGTAGTCACCCAACAAGCTCAGTGCTTTACCCCTGATGCCTATGAGTTCCAACTTACGTACAAGGATGGGGGGAGAGACAGTGTCAAACGCTTTCTTGAGGTCCAAAAATACAGCAAGGCATTTCCTACCCTCATCCACCTCTTTGGAGATTAAGGTAGTAAGCGCCAGTACTGCATCTTCAGTTGATCTGCCTGGTCTAAATCCAAATTGTGAGGCAGCGAGTATATTATATGTATTAAGGTAGTTAGTTAATCGGATATTTATTAGTTTTTCAATTATTTTGGATATGGATGGTAAAACTGATATTGGCCTGTAATTATTAGGGTCAACTGTCTCTCCACCCTTGAATACCGGTGTAACGACCGAGCATTTTAGTATTGGGGGAAATATTCCACATTCAAAACATAGGTTTGCAAGATGACTAACTATCGGAACAATAACACTACTTGACATTTTTAAAAATTTGGTGGGGATGTTATCCATTCCTGGGGCACTATCGGACTTTAGGGACATTAAAATACTGTAAATTTCGTGAGGGTCGTTTTCCAAGAGAACGAAAGAAGATGAGCTAGTGAAGCTAGGGTTATCACAGGTTGACCCACTTTGAGGGTTGGGGATATCTTAGGCCAGTTTTCTACCAATGTTTGCAAAAAAGTCATTCACATGACAAGCTGATTGATACGGAGTCTCTTTACAGTTTAATAAATCTAAATTACTGGATTTTGTTGCTTTATAATTTGTTATTGTTTTAATGGTATTCCATAAGGCTTTAGGGTTTTTTGTTGATTTTTCAAGCTGTTCAGTTTCATACTTCCTTTTGATTTTCCTAATTAGGTTATTTACAAAGTTTCGGTATCTCTTAAACGTAATCTTTAAGACATCATTACCTGGATCTCTTCGAGATTTCAATTGCATTCTGTTTCTATTTTTTATGCAGCGTAGAATACCTGGAGTAATCCACGGTTTGATGGGTCGGCAGTTTTTAGGTAGTGGTTTAATACTTTTGCTTTCCACGAGGCATTCGTTTATTTTGAAAATTAGTTGTTCACTCACAAATTTGGGGTGTTTACTATGTAAAAGTTCTTCTAATTTTTTCTTTAATAATTCAGATAAAGCTTTCTCAAAATTTATTGTTTCTACAAATTTATGGCAAACTCGTTTAGCTTTGTGGGCATTTAACAATAAAAGTATTGCATTGTGGTCTGTAACAGATGCATTCAATACAATTGCATGAGCAGTCATATCACTTTTTTCTATTTTAAGCATCCAATGATCCAGACAACTATCACCTCTAGTTGGAAAACTATGGCCAGGCAAAATGCCATAGGTAGAAAGCATGTTAAGGTAATTGTATCTATTCATGTGTTCACTTTGAGCTTCTTGTGGTCGTGGGATTAGGTTAATGTTTATGTCTCCAGTAACAATTATGTTTTTGTGCGATTTAATGCAATTAAGATGAGCGTCTAGGGAGTTTATAAAACTAATAGCGTTATGATTTGAGGGAGAACGATATATTCCTAGAATAATCATTTCATTTACCCTTATTTGTATACATGAAGCATGTTGAAGTATTACCTCACTTACTCTAGCGTCCAAGTGATTTTTAACGTATACTACCACTCCGTCGTTTTGATTCAGATTACTAGTAGTGGCTAGGGATAAATAGTCAGCGAGGTTTGGGATTGGTTTATTCATAGTTAGTCGGCATTCGGTTAAAATCAACACCTCAACATCAAACTCCAACTGTGAAAGGGTTATTTGAAGATCAGTAAAATTACAATGCATATTTTGAGAAACTATACTGAGATTACTTTTTAAAATAGGTATGTGGTTCTTAAGGTCTTGAACGACACATGTTAATGAGTTGGCAATTTTTAGTTCGTCTATTTCGTTTAATGTTGTAAGTTGGCTTATCATTATCAATTTGAAGATTGTATTAAAGTTTTATCAAAGCTTCTATTTGCATGCGTGGACATTACAAGTACGAGCATTTCTATGGTTATTTTTATACTTTTTCCTATAAACGATTCAATTGCCATGGGTTGGATGAAATTATGTATAGTTAAACTAGTGAGCATGTGCGTGTGTTGTGTAATTGTGTGATTTGTATCATAGGTGAACTTAATTAGCGTATTTTTGTGTGTGTACGGTGACTCGTGTAGAACACATTTATTTAATTTTAATATTATCAACAAAGACCAAGGGCTACCATTACTAAGGTTACAGAGAACAAAAAAGGTGTTATTTTGCATTTGAGCACTAATTCGTACAATAAATAAAGGATGAGACCAATAATAGTTACCAGGTTTACAAAGAACATAGGATAGTATAGTCATTGCAATATTATTTAATAGTCATCTTTGTTTACCTAGTTCCATGATAACGGCTTCGTTGGTGACTTGAACTATTCGGGAGTTGTCATCCTTCCTTATGTAGATTTTCCCGTGCCCAGTCCAGCAGTATTTGAATTTATTACCTCTTTTTAATTCCCGTGCTAAATAGAATAGGCGAGCCGCCCGCGGAGTCAACTGTTCCGCAATGTAAATGGGCTTGTCCGTGTCTGTGGTGGAACGCAGGCCTAGATGTTTACCATTAAGGTATTCTTTCCGACGAATATTAAAGGCTTTAGTCATTTTCTAGATATCATTTCGTAAAAGTGTCGAGGTAGTCTTAACAACTATCGGTGTGTTTTGTGTCTGATCAGGTTTGCCCTTGATCCGATATATGTCTTTGATGTCGGCCTTCTGAATCGGACACTGTATTGTGTTAGAGAGGCAGACAACCATGTTTACAAGATCGTCCTTGGTTTCGTTCGGTTGCCTTGGAGCGTTTTTAATTTCTAAGCACGTTTTCCGGCTCTCCCGATGCAGGTCCTCTAGCTTGCTTTCCAACACAGATGGGTCATTTCAAAAAAAATGTACATAGTTAAGGGCTTAATGAAAACAAAATCACGATCGCGTCCTTTGTATAACGAAAGTTAGTCATACAACCTGTATGGGTAACTTTCGTCACACAAAGGAATCAATTAAGTTTTGTTTTAATTAAAGCCCTTAACTATGTACAATTTTTTTGAAAACGACCCAGATATATGTTTTTTGTCCTCTAAAACCTTATTTTCCAGCTGATCAATCTTCTTCCGGAACTCCTCATATTGCGCAGAAAGGTACGTCACCGAGTCCTCAATAGTTCGATTTGAGTTATGAATTTCCTTCAAGGTGTCGGAGTTCTTTTTTATTTCAACCATTTGTTTTGCCATCATAGACTCAAACATCTTGCACATCTCTTCCTTGAAGCTCTCAATATCAGTCGTAGTCCTTTCCTCCCCTTTTCTAGACATTGTACTAGGAATGCCTGAATTTTTCTGAGAATCGTCCGAGATTGATTGCTGTTGGTGACCCTTTTTCCTCAGTGTGATATTCTCTGAAGAAGTTCCGGCACGAGCAGGGGTATGAGTGTTATCCCCGCCTTTCTTCGCAGCCGCTCTACAGTCCGGGCAAATCCATGTTTGTGTCTGTTCTGGTGTAAGATTTGCGACGTTACAGCACTTGTTATGGAAATGTTTTCCGCACTTTGTAGATTGGCAAGTAATTGCAGTCTTTTCATCAATTATGTATGTATGTATGTAAACACTTTATTGTACAAAAGAAAAACCAAAACAATACATAGAATAAAATAAAAAGATGTACAAAGGCGAACTTATCCCTTTAAGGGATCTCTTCCAGCTAACCCTTGAGAGATTGAGAGAAGTGAAAGGTTGTGCATCGAGTAAACAGGTGTAAAAATTTATTTAGAGCACCCAAAAAACAAAAACTAACCAAAAAGACTATAAAAACAAAAAAAAAAGAACCATAGAATAAAAAAAAAACTAGTACATTCAAATACTTACATAAATAGATAGAAAGATATGTAATTATACATAAATAAACATACTTAAACTTACATAAACTAAATATATGTATATATCAACATTTGGATAATTGATACAATATTTAGGAAATAGAGTCAAGCCAGAACTTTTTTAATTTGCCTTTCAGGGAATCTACCGATTGTGATTGCCTAATACCCGCTGGTAGCCGATTCCACAACCTGACAGAGTGCACAGAAAAGGATTTGGAATAGGATTTAGATTTGTGAGACGGGAAAGCGAGGGTGAGATTGGCCTTTGAGCGCAAACGGTTTTGGGAGCCGGTGGCCATGAAGCTAAACCGCTCAGAAAGGTAGGAGGGAGAACGAGGATTAAAAATAGTGTTAAAAAGCAGCGACAGGACGTGAACATTTCGGCGAAAACGAATTGGTAACCAGTTTAGCTGTGCACGGAAGTGGGAGACATGATCATATTTCCGCAGACCGAAAATGTACCGAATATACACGTTCTGGAGGCGCTCAAGTTTATCGAGCAGCCGTTCTGAGAGGTCCATATATGCAACGTCAGCGTAGTCTATGAGAGGGAGGAGAAGAGATTGCGCTAAAATTATCTTGGTTTGCTGAGGAAGAAAATTCTGCAGGCGCCTTAGAGAATGAAGTGAAGCGAAGAGCTTGCGGCTGACATCGGTAACCTGAGTTGACCAGGAAAGAGACTGATCCATTGTGACACCCAAATTTTTAACTGTGGAGGAGAAAGGAATTATGGCACCGTCAAACATCAAATTGGGAATCACAAGGTCAGACAGCCTCGAGATGTAGTGCGGGCTTCCAACAACAATTGCCTGCGATTTCTTTGCATTGACCTTTAATCCAAAATTAGTGGCCCACTTCTGTGTCGTGGCAAGATCGTCATTGATAAGGTCAATCAGGGAAGGGAAGTCATCAAAACTAGCACCCGCATAAATCTGCAAATCGTCAGCGTATAAATGGTAAGAAGAGAGAAGAGAGGTCGTTATACCATTAATAAAAATAGAAAAAAGAAGAGGAGAGAGCACACCTCCCTGAGGGACACCAGCAGTGAGAGCATTCCAATCTGAATGATTATCATCCATCTTAACGCGCTGGCGCCTTCCAAGGAGGTATGACTAAAACCACATCCTTATGTGGCCCTTGCCGATGAGAAAAATTTAAATTTTTGAGTATGCCGAGAAGAATATTGAAATCAACTGTATTGAAGGCACTACTGAAGTCCAACAAAACCAGGACAGTCAGATGTAAATTATCTTAACTCGACATGCCGAACAGTCCTTTTTTTTCGGAGATCGTGTCATATTTTTATTACAGGTAGACACCTCTGTATTATGAGATCGATAAATCCAAACGCTCGGTCGCTTCTTGTACTCCGTACGGTGGGCGATAGGCTAACGAGTTCACTTCGCGCGGTCTCGTGGTACGAGGGGATAGCGATAAGACGGGTCGTGCGGCCGGTAGCTATGACTCACAGCGCTTACAAATATGGTTTTTTAAAAGACACTTAAACCGCTTCACTTATCACTCCTTTATTCCACAATTCGTTAATAAATTTCAAAGCTGTTTGTACCACAGGTTAACTAGAATAATTCACAATGTAATTGTAATGGTTTGTGTACTAGGGGACGCAATTAGAAATTAAACGAACTCAATGAACGCGGAGCCGATCTGTATGTGCGCACGAAGGGGTGAGGAGTGAATTTCATACTTTGTTTATCAAGTCAAATTCGAATCATTTGCCTAGGTCTTTTGCACATTTACCTAGGTTTTATTTTCCTGTTGTTTTCTTATCTCGTTTATTTGTTTTGATTGTCATAATAGTTATTGTGCACTGTATTCACTTATAAATGCTAAATCATGATGCATGTATTACTTGTTTTGTGATAACACCTTCGATCAACAATTTACAACTAGATTCAAGGTCCCATACAAAATCAAAGCGAAAAAGTGGCCGTGTTCCGTGAACCTTCTAAATTAACTTAAATTATACCTTAAGTCTAAGGAACAAAGATCCAAATAATAATAATTGTTTAAAATACTTACCACCTTTCGTCTCAAGAGCAAAAGCGTTCAATAAACAAAAGAACTTTCTTCGTTTCAAAAATATGTCATTCTATTTTAGGAACAGGGAAATAATGGAGTCGCAATTATATAAGACAGACATTTTTTTTATTTGACTGAGATATAACACAAACAAATTAACATATACAAATATTGACATCAAATGAAATTAACTTATAGATAATTAACTAAATTAAATTATTAACTAATTATTAAATGTATAAATGACAACATTTCAAATTTCTAACACTATAATTTGATTAATCCATTGTAATCCCTGTGAAAACAGGTCGACGCTAATATTTATGTATTTTAGCTAGGATTGATACTAATTTTATTGTTAATTGATTAAACCTTACTCATTCTAAAAGGGCATAACAAGCTATACGACACGACAAAAGCAAATTCTATAGGTTCTAAACAACTTACTTATAAACGTGGAATAAGCTTGGAATATTTTAAAATCTAATGTAACAATTAAAGACAAGGACAAAGCATGGCATAAACTATTCCAAGCTTATTCCACGTTTATAAGTAAGGGGGTAATAATAAAAAAAAATGAAATCCTATAACAGATGTCAGGTCAGACTAACGCTGTCACTTGTCGACGTCAAAACGATGCTCTGACACCGGACTTAATCGTATTATGAGATACATACCTACACTAAAATTTGCTGTATTCTGCCGTACAGTGTGAGATTGGTACATTTTAATAAAGTTAATAATAAAATGAGACCTTAGCTAAAATACAAAGATATTTACGTATTCCACATTTTACGCAGAATACATTTTATTAATCAAATGATAGTGTTAGAAATTGAAGAAGTTGACAATTTAACTTAAATCTGGATTATCTGGCTATAATAGTAGATACACCGAGGGGATAAAGCACAGTTTTATGTCACGGGCGCGATATTGAATCCTGAACGTAACGAAGGACTCCAGATTTAACTCCCGAGCGCAGCGAGGGTGTTACGAGTTAATTCCCGAGCGAAGCGAGGGAATTAAGAAGAGTCCTGAGCGCAGTGAGGGGTTCAAGCGCGCCCAAGACGAAAACAGCTTTATCCCCGAGGAGTGTACGTTTTCTCACCTTTTGCGAGACAATAAAAAAGCGAGTCTACTAAAAACAGCGTTTTATTATAGTAAATTAAAATTAAAAGTGAAAATTGATATTTGAGACATTAGTCCAGTTGTGGAAAAACAATATTTATTTAAAACTTTGCAGTTATCACCAATGTATTTTATTGCAGCGTCTTACAATACTCGCGGCTTTTGTTTAATTTCAAATGTGTTCCATTCAGCTTGCCGTGGCCAGCTCGATTTTAGAAAATGTTCGATTTTCAAATTAGGTTCGACGCGGCGGTGGCGGCGGCGCCGCGCCCGGCCTTCGAGTATTAGTTGATCTTTTATTACGAAATCAGACTTTAAGGCCATTGTAATAAGAACTATGAAAAGTGAAAATATTACAACCCAGCGAGTTATAATGAGATTCAGTACAACATTACACCCCGGCTAAAGCCAAGGGCTTTAATGAGTTGGTTTGCGTAAGGTTTGCATGATATGTAATTTAGCATTGTCGAGCAGGTGGTGTGAAAAATATATAATATATCTACGTACCTCTACTAGGCACAGACCTCCTATGACGAGAAGGATTGGGCTAAGTTTCCACGCAGGCCTAGCCAGGCAACAGCCATGGTAGCCTAGTTGTTCGACCTACCGTCTCTCAAACAGAAGGTCGTGGGTTCAAACCCGGGCTGGCACCTCTGAAATTTTCGGAATTTATGTGCGAAATTTAATTTGAAATTTACCATAAACGGTGAAGGAAAACATCTTGAGGAAACCTGCACAGATCGGCGAAGAAATTTAATAATGGGTGTGAAGTTCCCAATCCGCATATTAATTACCCTTAAATAAATTTAGCTTGTTATACACCGTGTTTTTTTTGATTTACGATAACTTCGGCATATTGTTAGGTACACGTATAGAAACTACGTGGTACATTAGATTTTAAAATATTGCAAAAATAAATTAAAAAAAATTGTTTAGAACAAAGTAATTAAATGTTGTGTCTTCAATCATTCTAAAAGGGTCTTTAGAGTTAACTCATAGTTAGTGTCAAATACATCAAGTCAGCGTGACATACACACACACAAGTAAAGATAACACTTGACAGGTGCACGATCGCTTGACTTGGCGGGAAGTATCTTGCTTACTGTGCAAGAGGTCACCGGTTCGATTCCCAGGTGGGTCTCTTTTATTTATTAGTTTTTTTTTATAAATTGATATTTTAATTACCCAGTATTTAACAATAACGTGCGTATCATAATTACATTTTAGGATAGTTACATTTTTATCGTCGGTTGAGTGCAAACAAGCACCCTAAAATAAGAAAACAAAGTGAAAATTTCTTTATTTCATAAGTGGATTTAGCAGATTGCTCTAATTTTTAATATTCTCATTCATCATAACTAATTACTTAATGGTTTATAAAATGAAAAAAAATCGTTGCGTTGTTTAAAATAATTTTATTTAAAATTTAGAGTAAATGGCCGCACAAACATCAACAGTCATTTTATTTATTAGGCACCTTATGATTTATTACAATGAAAAACCTAGCATTACTTAAAACTGTAAAAAAACATATCAACGGTATCAAACAATGAGTATAAAAACAAATATCGTGCGTATTTACAACGGATTTCACAAAACTGTTTAGAAATCCTTCAAGCGGCATGGTCTGCAGATCATTCATAAGTTATCACAAAGAACGAAATCACCTTCTGTTGAGTAACAACTTTTCAAGTATTTAATTCTAGGTGTACAAATAAACATACGGGCACTTTTAACACAGGATTAGCCAAGCAAAGAACGATACTGTGGGTGACCGAGGCAGAAAAAACAAGAGCTTTGAATAGTCAATTATGTACGTGTCTCGAACAATTTTTTTTCTAAAAGAGCACGAAATTTGATCAGAACATCTTCGTCCGTGTGGAGCTCGTTTAAACTGTTCCCGAGGGATCAGTGTAGCCTTTATTCAAATCCCGGTAAGGGCAGATATTTGTGTGATGAGCACGAGTATTTGTTCCTGAGTCTTGGATGTTTTCTATGTATTTAAGTATATATTTCTCTATACAAGTAAGTTTATCGTTTAGTACCCATAGTACAAGCCTAGAGCTTAGTTTGGGACTAGGTCAATTTGTGTGATATTGTCCTGTGATTATTTATTTATTTATTTTATTTATTCATCCTGAAAGTCCGTTCTAACTATTGGTGACACAATGTTTGAAATCGGCACAGTAGTTTTTGAGTTTATCCATTACAAACATACACACATACAAAAATACAAACCTCTCCTCTTTATAATAATATGTTTATTCTGAAAGTCCCTTCTAACTATTGGTGAAAGATTTTTTTTAAATTGGCACATTAGTTTTTGAATTTATTCATTACAAACGTACACGCACATTGGATAGCTGCATTATTAATACGTTAACCAAAGAACCTTTTATGATAACTAAGTACCTAATGTGAATGTTTGAACCATCAAGAAGCCTAAGCTATTCAACCTAAACAAGTTTAAATTTATTTAAACTAATGTGAATGATTTTCAAAATGACCACCTTCATGCTCTAAACAAAGGTGTAATCGTGTGCGTATCTGACGATTTAAATTAACTTCAGTAGCACGCATGTCATCAGCTACATCCCGAATCCTTATGAGTAAATCTTCTCGTGTTGAAATTGGTTTTGAATATACACGCTCTTTAAGAGTTCCCCAGACGTAAAAGTCCAGGGGCGTTAGATCGGGAGACCGAGGACACCAAACAAGGGTTGGACTACCGCGTCCAATCCACCGGCCGGCGAAATTTGTATTTAAATATTCGCGTACGCGAAGAGCAAAGTGTGCAGGTGCCCCATCATGCTGTATCCAATGTGTACGTAGCGTTTGTAATGGTAATTCTTCAAAGTAATCCATAGAATGGAGAGATTGTAAAAATTCCAAGTAATTTTCACCGTTCAGTCTGCTTGGAATTTCTACGGGACCTATCAGTTGGTTATTTAAAATTCCTGCCCACATATTGACCGAGAACTCATGCTGAAAAGAAGACTCTCTGGCTAGTTTAGGGTTGTGCTCTGACCAATGATGGAAGTTTTTTGTATTCATAATACCTGCTCTTGTAAATTGTGCCTCGTCCATCCACAATATTTTCCCGATGAGTTGTGGATCTTCTGTCAAAAGTGCGTTCATTCGTTGGCAGAATGCAATTCGTGAAAAGTTATCGTGCGGCAAAAGGCCTTGCACTTTGCGATAATGATATGGATGTAGACCATACCGCTTCCAAACTCTCCAAACCTTATCGTGATTTACATTGTAAATTTGCCCCACACGTCTTGTTGACAAGGTCGGATCTTCAATTATTGCGTTCATGATCCGTCTTCGTCCTGTACTGTCAAATTAATATCCCTTTCGTGAGGAGTCTTTTTTAAACCCTGTTCTCTAAATCGTCGGTGTAGCTGTAACAATAATAATTACGGTTTGTTTAACATAAAATAATCTTAACATGGTATAAATTAAAGTCGCTTCCGGTGTCTGTCTGTCTGTCCTTATGTATGCTTATATCTTGCAAACTAAGCAACAGATTTTGATGCGGTTTTTTTTAATAGATACTTAGAGTGATTCAAGAGGAAGGTAAAAAAATAATAAAGGAAGGTAATATTCCCTCGGGAACCGCGTAAACGAGCTCCACGCGGACGAAGTCGCGGGCAACAGCTAGTTACTAATAAATGAAGGAATAAAGTACACATTAGAAATACTTACATTTATGAACGTATGAGGGTTAGGCGTCCGTCGGTCGGGATAACGCCGCCTATATTCTCGTGCCGCTTCAGAAGCATTGCCGTCACATAAGCCGTAAATGAAGTGCATTTCAGCTTCTTCCTCAGGACGATAATTAAAACGAGGCATTTTTTATTTATATGATATACATTTCCTTGACATTGTCAGTTTACATTGACACGTAGGTATTCAATATCATAGACATAATCATTAGTGTGTTTATGATTATTCGTAAATAAGTTTTACTAGCCCTCCTAAGACTTCGCGAATTAACGTAAAGCAAGATAGAAGATAGGGCGTCGTTATAGGCGGTTTAACCCTCTTTGATGAAAAGAGACAGCTTTCAAAATACAGCAGTTACTGAGGACTAGGAAAACCAACTTGAATTTCATTCAATTTAATGTCATGTGAATACTCGTATACGTAACATAAGATACCTATTTGCTTTAACCTTCGTGTTGTACCTTTAAACCTAAGAATTGAAAACTCTTTACTCATAATAGGTAATTAAAAGAAAATTGTTAGGTATCAATTAAGAGCCTTTTACATTAGTTTAACGTGATTAACTGATTAATTTTAATAATTGAATATCTTTATAACCGTACGAGTTATCATATGTCTGTCTTCGGGAAATTAGCTTAATTTGACTTGAAGAACGTGCCCTTAAAGTTATCGTAAATCAAAAAAAACACGGTGTATAGCTGTCTTTTAGAGCAGTTTTTTGCTTGAGAGGTTTCTTTTTTACGGATATAATGCAAACGTACATCACTATACTTTTCTATTATTAATTTAAGCAAATTTACTTTATGATTATGTTCGGGTTTCCCACAAACAGAACTTTTTCGATTAATGATTTTAAAACAACCATACGTATAAAGTTTTTATCATATTTTTTTTGTATGTCCTTACCGCCACTAATGCGAAGACAATTGCGTATAACACGTCCGGTCTTCATACATGGGTCGTTTTCAAAAAAATTATACATAGTTAAGGGCTTAATGAAAACAAAATCACGATCGCGTCCTTTGTATAACGAAAGTTAGTCATACAACCTGTATGGGTAACTTTCGTCACACAAAGGAATCAATTAAGTTTTGTTTTAATTAAAGCCCTTAACTGTGTACAATTTTTTTGAAAACGACCCATATATGTCAAAGACATCGTTTGAGGCATAACACAATCCACCCATGTCTCGTATGTCTATTAACTTGTGGAACCATATTTTTTCTGTTGTCCACGTGTCCTTTTTGCAATCGTCGCAATTAAGATTTTTTACTAGGCTACTCACCACGAAACCAGAAATATAACCTACTATTTGTGAAGAAACGTCCGAAATTGGGTTATGGTCTAATTTTTACTGAGTTCATTGCAATTTGTCTGATATTTATCAAAGCTTTGCCGTATAGATTGACTTTTTTTAATTTCTGCAGTACTCAAGTTTTTCTCCTCGTTTGCATCAAAGCGATAGGCCGTCGAGGAACTGTTAATTTTCCTGAGGTGCGATAATCCTGATAAATCTGATAATATCTGTAGGTATGTTCTCCATCGGTATACAATTCCCGGTAAATTTTGACCTCAGTTCCAAATGAGAGAGCATTTTTAAAAACTGGCTTTAAATTGTCTCGTATTGGGATTATTGTTATGTCCACCTTGACTCCGTATGCTACCGAAAAACAGCTCGACGTGGTCCTGGCTGAGTTTGTATGTCAATAAGAATTTAAGGATATCATTTGCAATCAAATTTTCATATAAATATATCAAACTGTTAATGCATACCAATAATCCCAGCAGCCCAGTATTATTCTGAGTCCTAATCAATGGAACTTTTTGATTTGTAAACGCAGATCTTTTTTCAGAGCTAACTTTAACAGTTTTCTTATATTTAACATTAATTGTTAATGACAGCAAATAATCTTTCGATTCGGACAAAAAAGTTATTATTTTCTGGGAATTATTTTTATTCAACGGTGATTTAAAACCAAAATCTTTCAGATTCCTTTTGTTAAGGACGTCAAAAATATCATTTAGTTTCTGTATAAACTCTATTGTGCTTTCTGAATTTAGAAATGCGGGAATGTTTAAAGTTTTTTCACACCACCTGCTCGACAATGCCAAATTACATATCATGCAAACCTTACGCAAACCAACTCATTAAAGCCCTTGGCTTTAGCCGGGGTGTAATGTTGTACTGAATCTCATTATAACTCGCTGGGTTGTAATATTTTCACTTTTCATAGTTCTTATTACAATGGCCTTAAAGTCTGATTTCGTAATAAAAGATCAACTAATACTCGAAGGCCGGGCGCGGCGCCGCCGCCACCGCCGCGTCGAACCTAATTTGAAAATCGAACATTTTCTAAAATCGAGCTGGCCACGGCAAGCTGAATGGAACACATTTGAAATTAAACAAAAGCCGCGAGTATTGTAAGACGCTGCAATAAAATACATTGGTGATAACTGCAAAGTTTTAAATAAATATTGTCTTTCCACAACTGGACTAATGTCTCAAATATCAATTTTCACTTTTAATTTTAATCTACACTAATATTATAAAGAGGAAAGATTTGTACCTATTCTTGTATGTTTGTATGTTTGTAATGAATAGGCTCAAAAAGTACTGGGCCGATTTAAAAAATTCTTTCACCAATAGAATGCTACATTCTTCCAATTTGACATAGGCTACATTTCATTTTGAAAAAAATTAGGGATCCTTGGTCAAATTTGAACAATGTAACCGAAGGTGTAGAAAAATGAGTCTTAAAATGTCTTTCGTCGAATGCGCTGCCGAAACTATTAGCGATAGAACAAAATAATGTACAACAATATTGAAGAACATCATAATGCCTACAAAAAACTCCGCGGTAGCATATGTCCAACTATTGTAGTTATGTCACTACAACAACTTTTTTCATTTTAAACATTAATGAAAATGCTAACCAAATTCAAACCATGCTATTTATGTGTTTATATTAATCCTTATCCAAATAAATTATTTTATGGTCAAGACCATTTAACTACCTATAAAATAGTTTTTAAATTATTTAAATTGGACTTTCCATTCAAAAGATATTACGAATTAAAAAATTCAAACAGTAAACAAAACCGCCGTTGCGCCGTGGCCGTTGTTTGCGATGCAGTCTGAAAAGCGCGCCGGGCATCGCGGCGGGCGGGTCGCTAGTTTACTATAATAAAACGCTGTTTTTAGTAGACTCGCTTTTTCATTGTCTCGCAAAAGGTGAGAAAAGTAGAGTACACTCCTCGGGGATAAAGCTGTTTTCGTCTTGGGCGCGCTTGAACCCCTCACTGCGCTCAGGACTCTTCTTAATTCCCTCGCTCCGCTCGGGAATTAACTCGTAACACCCTCGCTGCGCTCGGGAGTTAAATCTGGAGTCCTTCGTTACGTTCAGGATTCAATATCGCGCCCGTGACATATAACTGTGCTTTATCCCCTCGGTGTATAATCTACTATTTCACAAAATTTTAAAGCTGTCGCAACACTTCTGCTTAGGAGCTGCGATGCCAATTTCACGTTCAATTATTTGACTTTTAAAATGAACATGTCTATGTGAAAGATTTGTCAAGTGTAAGGAATTTTCTTCCTGCAAGTTGTATAACTCTGTAACATATTGCCACTTAATTATTTTTTCATCTGCAGCATATTTTATTTTTTTCGATTCATAGGTGTTTCGCATCAGTTTTAACATATGACACGCGTCTAAAAGCACAACGACATCAAACTTTGCACAGGGGTGTTTGAAATTTGTTTTTAAGTTTTTGAAATCATCCAACTTGCATTCTAAGTTTTTCATAGTTGCAATATTGGTTTTGCAGCCATCGAATGTGACAGAACGAATTTGTACACCGATTTTGCTACATTTTTCTAGTAATACCTCTGCCTCCCGCTTCACCTAACCTCGCCACAAAGCTCACTTTTGGTTGAATGGATACGTCAATAAACAAAGCTGCCGTATTTGGAGTGATGATAATCCTCAAGCGTATGTTGAGACACCGTTACATCCAGAAAAACTGACTGTTTGGTGTGCTTTATGGGCTGGTGGAATAATTGGTCCGTACTTCTTTAAAAACGTGGCTGGCCAGAACGTTACAGTCAATG
This sequence comes from Acleris holmiana, assembly GCA_949316455.1. Classification (NCBI taxonomy): domain Eukaryota; kingdom Metazoa; phylum Arthropoda; class Insecta; order Lepidoptera; family Tortricidae; genus Acleris; species Acleris holmiana. The sequence goes on along the minus strand of OX438762.1, from coordinate 60,533,056 downwards.
GTGACCGCTATAGGGCCATGATTACTGACTTTCTCGTTCAACAATAGAACAATCATGATGTGCAGGAGCTGTGGTTTCAACAAGACGGGGCAACATGCCACACAGCTCGTGCCACAATTAGTTTATTAAAGGAAACGTTTGGTGATCGCATTGTTTCACGTTTCGGACCCGTGAATTGGCCTCCAAGATCGTGCGATTTAACGCCACTTGACTATTTTCTGTGGGGATATGTGAAATCGCTAGTCTACGCCGATAAGCCCGAAATCATTGACCACTTGGAGGACAACATTCGCCGCGTTCTTGCCGATATACGGCCACAAATGTTGGAAAAAGTAATCGAAAATTGGACCTCCAGATTGTAATATTGTACCTTCGATACTGTAATATTGTACCTTCGATACTTGGATCCGTGTCCGTTTTTCTGTAGATTCATCGTTTAAATTGTTAACTTATTGCGCATTTCTGATCATCTTGCCGGCGCGGTTCACCTGACGGTTATTGGGACTCGTTTGGTCATGGAATTCTTCCTGAAATATGTTATTTAACTTAGTATATAAAACGTCCACAGCTTGACCCACTGACTTTGGGGACGTATATCTTCTTGAATATATGAACTCCGCGATGTCGCGGGCTTCCAGAGTGTTTACTCACATTTTTTCTTTCGATTCTTGCTACTTTTATGAATATTTCGTCATTTAAAACAGATTTTTTTGTAATTTTTGTTTATTTTCTTTCAACTGACAATATAGTTATTTTCATTGTCTTGACAACGGGCAGAGACAATATCTTAGGTTTAATACTGTAACATGGAGTTAATATGATTGTTTTCCATTGAATTAATTCCTGGCATGTATAATTTTGTAATTTTATAAACTTAGAACTTCCAAATTAAAAAGATAGAACACCGGGGTATATAAAGGGTGGCTCAGACTAGAGCCATTCATTCTTTCTCCAGTTTCCGAGTTGAAACGTTAGAAGTCGGCCTTGTGCGGGGCCAAGTCAGGCCCCACACCTCAAGAAGCCTCTATCTCCACACCTCGATCTCGTTCCTGCTTGCTCCGGGACCGTTACTCTCTCCGCACCTCGATCTCGTTCCTGCTTGCTCCGGGACCGTTACTCGATCTCACTCCATACCATCGGGCCCATCGGGCTCGGGCCTATCTGCTACCATACTTCTATGAAGAGGAGCGTTGCTGCCATCGCTACGCACTACTGCGCAAGTGGTGTTCACTGGAGCTCTCTTCAATCGTCTACTTCACAGAAAAGAACTACTCTCTGCTGCTATCTCCCTGATGTTGTTAGGGACCTATATAATTAGTTAGTAATTTTATATCGGTAATTCTGTGTAAAGCTAAACAAGTGCTCAATAAATAACCCTGATCCTGACCTAACTCTTTCATCTCTCTCTACCCTCTTTAGGTACCTGGTTTTTCGAGCCTTCGTAAGGTCAGGTGCCTCTACAAATTTCCTCCGTCCGTTATCTGGTCTTCCGAACCTTCGAAAGACCACGTAACACGACAAGATTAGACTACGTCCGAGCCAGCCGTGGCGGTCATATGCCAGAAGTCATATTTAAATTATAACGCCAGAAATTTGTCTATCGAATAAAGTTAATTTCATGTCAATTTAAAAATAACATCATTCCATTTCAAAGTTCTTTACCTCTAAAAAAAACACCCTTTATAAGAGTATTGTCACGTATCTTCATGCCTATAAGAAAAAAGATGTGTTGCGATAAATTTTACCCTTTGATGCTGAAGACTATTTGATGCTGAAGGTAACAATACATTCTTTTAAAACTTTATAATAGTGTAACATAACAATATTAAATGATTCGAGGGTTATATAATCAGTCAGTTTGTCAAAACACTACTATATTTTTTTAAAGATAAGATGTCAGAACCTGTGTATATTAGGTCACATCATATAAAAGGTCTAACAGTTTGCCCATTTCGGGTGTATAATATTAAAGCAAATAAATATATTAAGTATGTTAAAACAGTTTTAACCAGGTATACATCTGAAATATTCATTTAAATTGTAGAAACTTAGGTCTAACTTTACATACATCGTATTTATATTGGGATTTGATATTATTTTTAGAGTCGCTTTTTTTATAAATATGTCATTTTGATCTTTAACAAATAAACAAATTTGTAGTTTAACTGTTAATATAACGTTATCTTTAAAAATGTCTCTCAAGGATTGCATATATAATTCGCATACATCTTTTTTGAAGAAGAAATCTGGATTCAAAGTTTACAGAACTAGGGAAACCATACAGTTATTGCCCGCGATCTGTGATTGCCCACTACATTTTTTAGAGAGTGACTGAATCACAGAAAAAAATATTTGCTTACATAGAAACATAGCTGTGTTACTGCTTGTTACACTTATGTAGCTTATTTTCTTAGGATTGCAGTCTCTAAAAAAATAAAGAGGGCAATCACTGGTCGTGGGCAATAACTGTATAGTTTACCTTATAGTTAATAAATTGTACAATTTTAGTCTTATCTAGATTTACACTTAAATTTAACGTTGACAACCAATGAATTACAAGTTTCATAGTATTTCGTAACTCGCTAGCAATATCAGAGCCTTTTCCTTCAGAGATAAAAATAGTGGCATCATCAGCGAACATAACACATAGGTGGTTAATTATAAGAGGGAACTCGTTAACATATACCAAAAACAAAAAATATTATAAGTCGTACCTAATTCAATTACTTGTACTATGTTATTTTTGTATTAAACCATCCTCGTCAAATGTTGAATAATAATAATAAAAATACTTGGCCGCGTGCAAGAAAACATGAAGAAAAAAAATTACTAATAGTTGTGTCAGAGAGCTTGTAGCCGATTGCAATTTTTTGTCTTTCAAACGGTATAGAACCTTACTGTAATGACCATGCCTCGCAACGGATGTAGCAAAACCGTAGCATTTGACAGTTTGATGTTAGGGTTGGCGATTACGATGAATAAGTTACTAACTTTATTGTACGTATGAATAATAAGTAAAATTTATTGATAAGTATTGATAACCTTACTGACCCTCTTTAGATATAACCTTGTTTAATTTTCTATCAAAGAAAATAGAGTAATATGTCAATGTCATCAATGTTAAATGCGTTTTAATGTGTCCGTCATTTTGTTCATGAAATCACGTATTTTCTGTATTTCATTCAAATATTAATATGGAATCTTTAGTACTTGAGAATATTGGTGTACTGGAAAAAAACGAACAAAATATTTTTTGTATTGTATGTGCAGTAAATATAAAATCAAAGAAAGACAACGTCGTCAAACGTTTAGCTAGTAGAAGCCACCAAGAAAAGAAAGATGTTTACTCTTCACATATAGATTTTCTTTTAAAACATATACCAGGATTACACGTAAAAGATAACAAAATTTACTGTATTTCATGTAATACTTACATTTGCCAATAAAACATGACATTGATCTTCATTTGGCAACAGATAAACATCGTAATGTTTCAAAACTAAATCAGTTCGAATTTAACAAGGAGCTAACCGCTTTTTTAGTCCATTCCAACATTCCGTGGAATCAGCTGCAAAATCCTAAATTTAGAGAATTTATGACAAATTGTATCAATGGTAAATATTCAAAGGAAACTATATTACCCAACGAATAATTACTTAAATAAAATATACGAGGAGAAAAAAAATACTATAAGAGAAGATTTGAAGGATTCTTTCATTTACTAATGGTCGATGAAACACAAGATGGTATGGAAAAACATGTTGCTAATGTCCTAATAGGAAAATTATCACAGATTGAGGAGTCGACATCACACCTGTTTGCATCAAAAGTTTTAAACACAACGAATCACGCTTCTATTGTAACTCTAGTCGAGGATACACTAAAAGACTTATGGGGAACAAATTATCAGAAAAATAAGGACAATTTTTATTTTTTGTTACGGACGCTGGTTCTTACATGCTTAAAGCTGGAAAATTTCTCGGACAAATGTTTAGAAACTTAACTCATGTGACATGCTTTGCACACGGCTTAAACCGAGTCAAAAATAAATACTTTAACTGATAACGTAAAAAAAATATTCAACAAAGCACCTAAAAGAATCGCAAGATTTAAGGAAACGCTACCAAATATACACCTTCCGCCGAAACCAGTATTAACTAGATGGGGAACCTGGCTAAATGCTGTGGCCTATTATGACTCGAACTTTGACCAAATTAAGGAAGTAATTAATACATTTAATTCAAATGAAGCAGTTTCAATTCGAAAAGCACAAAAAATATTCCGAGATCCCTTTTTAAGAAAATATTTGGAGTTTGTTAATATTAACATAGGCAGTATTCGATCTTCCATAAATAAATTGCAAAATCCAAAACTTACTGTTAGTGAAGCTTTGAATATTGTAAATGCCACAGAAAAAAAACTTTCAAGATTGAGGCTCCATTTAACAGGAAAACTAGTTTACCACAAATTAAAAATGGTTTTAAAAAATAATCCGGGTTATGCTACTGTAACAGCATTAAAAAAGCTTTTAAAAGACAAGAAACTGAGTTAAAAACAAACAGTAATAAAAATACATTACAAAATTATACATAATTATTTAAATTATTTACCATAGACGTCGGTAGATGTGGAACGCTCGTTTTCGAGTTTAAAATGGATTTACACAAGTAGGCGACGCAGTTTGATTGCAACAAATTTAGAGAAAATTATGTTAATTTATTTTGAAGATCGATAGAACATTGAACACTGTTGCCGCCGCATCTACACGTCCTTAAACTTCTGTCGTCAATTTTCATCAGTCGATAAATCACTGTGATCAGAGTATTATAAAAAAAATTGCCTGCACAAGTCCTGGCCGAAAATACAAAAAGTATAGAGTGATGAAAAAGTTAATTTGTCAAAGAAATATTTCATGTCACAAAGAAACTGATATTCAAATAAATCCCACGTACAGTTAAAATAATTATTTAAAAAGATGTGTCGGGATTTAGTTCTTCACTTATTTAAAAGAGAAACAGGCCAGCTATCTCATATGTGTAGCGGGCAGGCTCTAGTACCTAGCCATATGCAGTGGAAACCTCAAGTGACCATATACAATAGAGAAGAAGGTTCAGTTGGATCACAGCTTGTATATAAATCACGATGGTGCTTTTCATTCATTACATTTATGAATAAGGACGTAATTATTCAAGAACATAGTTTATTTCAAAATAATGTCGAGGTAAATAAGATATTTACAATATAAATTTTATGATTTAAATAACATTGTGTTTTTATGTATTCCTAGTACATAGTGACAACCCTGACGTACATGTGCTACAGATTTGCGGGTTTGATTACGGGGTATGGTAATGACTAATGACTGTCTGCTCAATCGTTATATTTAGTTTTATGGACCATTATGATGTCTGAAATAAAAGATATTTACCTTCGTTTTTTTAACTTTTTTTTCCTTTTCACCACCTTCACCAAATCGATTTTCTCTTGTAAGTCATCGCATCGTGCATCTACCAAAGAAAACTGGTCTTCCACTTCAGGGATGGAACCTACAGATCAATCACAGAAAATTAAGTAGGTACAGTACAACATGGTAAAAGACTCATTAAAAATCGCTGCAAGCGTTTGGAAGCAGAGAGAAAAAATCTTTCGTAATATTACTCTGTCAAAAGTATCTAAGTAATCACCAGTTTCTACAAACACCACGTTTTAAACTAATCACTTCCCACAATGAATATCTCCCAAATTGATCAAATTCCTAAAATTACCACTTTCCTTACCTACATACGACCTGGCCCTCTATTCAGGTGCGTTAAAACGATATCGTCTTTGACACGTTTAAGAATCGTTTATGTCACAGTCGCCATTATTGTAAATGACATAAGAGTTATCAAAACGTTGACAATACGGAAACAGGTCAAAAACGATATCGTTATAACGCACTTGAATAGAGGCCCTGGGCCTCTATTCAAGTGCCATAAGAGTTATCAAAACGTTGCCGTATTGTCAACGTTTTGATAACTCTTATGTCATTTACAATAATGGCGACTGTGACATAAACGATTTTTGAACGTGTCAAACACGATATCGTTTTAACGCACCTGAATAGAGGCCCAGATACTGAAACGGCCATTTATGATAATGGTACACACCGACGATTCGCGCGGAGAAGAACAGGGCTGGGATTCTTCACGGTAATAACGATATCGTCTTTGACGTGTTTCCGTATTGTCAACGTTTGGATAACTCTTATGTCATTTATAATATCAGCGACCGAGTCATCACTACATAGTATAAAACAAAGTCGCTTTTTCTGTCCCTATATCCCTATGTATGCTTAAATCTTTAAAACTACGCAACGGATTTTGATGCGGTTTCTTTTAATAGATAGATTGATTGAAGAGGAAGGTTTATATGTATAATACTTTAATCCGGAGCGAAGCGAGGGCGGGTCGCTAGTAAACAATAAAACACGTCAAACGCGACATCGTTACAACGCAGTAGGATCCCAGCCTAGGTAAGTTACATCGCCATACACATATATACAGTCAGAACACATAGAAGTGGTCAAGGTCGTCAAAAATATCGGAACACTTTTGTTGTGATGGTTAAAACTTAACCTGAGGCTCTCATTGAGGTCAGTATCATTGTCACTATCAGCCGTATTTATCATTAGTCTATCAGTGTAGTCGTCTACATCGTGTTGAATCCTTCGATATGAATTCTCACATTTTAGCCCCGATCATGTTTAATTTTTCAGTCAATTTTTTTTTTAATTTAATTTAAATTCATATTTACGTTTCTAGCGGCTACATAAGCCTTTCAGTTGAGATCAAATATTTTCAATTGGATTAAAATCCGGATGGCAAACCATCCGGATTAGAATCGTGGCAATCGCAACACAGTGTGCCCATGTTCGGCAAGTACCTTGTCCACGGAAAAGTCTGTAAACCTGCTGACATATAATATTGTATATCTGCGGTTTTGACAATTTTGGATCAACTGGAATTTCGTGTCTTTATTGACATGACTATATAATTAACATGACTTTTTTTACTTTTAAAATCCTATACATTACGTGTGTTGTTATTACCTATAGGTACATGGAAAAAACATGTTATGTCACACAAAACCAAAAATTACATTTGAGAAACTTTTCTTTTAGTACATCACGTTAGAAAATGAGAACGAATGAATGGTAGGTATTAATTCCAAGCTCAACTTATGTGATGGAATATGTAATCAAAATATACCTAATTAATATTCAAAGTTACCAGATTCCAATAAAAAATACTTTTATGCTTTTGACTTTGCATTTTTATTTCCTGTAGTTAAGTGACAACGCATGTTGCTTCCGTGTTCAATAGGGGTTTGGTTCGGTTTGTTGTTATTAATAATAACAATCCGTCTCTTTTATATTCTACTAGCGGCCCGCCAGCGGCTTCGCCCCGCTGCAAATTTCTGACTTTCCCGGAAATTATTCGAATTTTTCTCGCCGTAAAAACCATCCTTGGACTTCAACGAACATGTAAAAAAAAGAATTGGTAAAATTGGACCAGGCGTTGTTGAGTTATGCGCTTACCAACACATTTTGCGATTCGTTTTTATATTATAGATTTATTTATCTAAAGATAAGTAATTTTAACATACAGTTGATTTATAGACAAGTGCATAAATATATTTGTTGATTAATCATCGTTCCAATCTTTAAAAAACCGGGCAGGAGCATGTCGGACCAGTGTAGGGTTCTTGAGTCTAACAAAAAATAGCGCTTTAAAGCTTAATATTTCATAAACGGATTACTTAATCGAAAAACTGTTTTCACAAACCCATAATATTTTTGAAAGACCTATTCAACGATACCCCACACTATAGGGTAGACGAGTAAACAAAAAATGCATCCCCACGTTACGTGTAGGGGAGGTACCCAAAAAGTTTTTTTTTTACTTTTTTTGTACCAGTTTGCTAACGTAAATAATATGCATATTCATGCCACATTGCAGCTTTCTAGTACTAATAGTCTTTGCGCTAGGCTGCGGACGGACGGACGTGGCGAACGGACACGGGTTTTGATGAACTCCCTAATATTGTCTTTTAAACCCACTTTGTACCCACCATCTACACACTCACCTTAATCTACAATACTGTGTTAGCTAGCGAAACCTTTCCAAACAAATGGATGGAATTGGTTGTACCGATACGGAAACAAGGTGATAAAAGTAATGTATGTAATTATAGTCTTGGATTCAGGAAACAGCAGTTAATAGGTGACAATCAACATGACTTCTTTCAAAAACGATCCACTACTACCAATCTTATTTTTTTTTGACCCAACCCAGGCTGATATTAGTGACGGCTTTGAAGTTGATACGATTTACACGAACCCTATAACACGATTGTGAAAAATACTAATTAATGACACTATGTCATTTACAATAATGGCGACTGTGACATAAACGATTCTAAAACACGTTAAACGCGATATCATTACAACGCAGTAGAATAGAGGCCCAGGATACCAGTTTTACAATGATTAGGGCTGCCATTATGATCGGACGTTTTCATATAAAGCAGGGCGCTCCGCCTCAGAATAATAGATAACTGAATAGTTAGGACAACTGGTTCTGGCGCCATAACAATTTTAGGATGAAGCAATGGCAGCCCTTGTAATTTTGCTATTTGCCTGTTTATAGTAATTATTGATTTTGATACATATAACTTATCTAAACGGGTTACTTACCCACCATAGGAAAACAGGAATCACCTTTTATGTCCAGTTTTCGTTCTGAACGCGTACCTTCTACCGCAACTCCAGCAATACTACTAGAGCTTCTGTGGCGCTTATCTGTAGTGTATGAAAAACATACAATGTACTGTTTGCCTGCCAAATGTTTTAAAAGCGCTCTGATAGAATCCCTTCACCATTTACAATAAGCATTAAACACGATTTCCGGATCAGGGGGTCGATTTTCAAAATCTCATCCGGTGACTAAAATTCACCAAAGTGGCTGATTGTTACTGATTTCTACAATTATTTCTACAAAATAAGTAATCATAGATATAGGTACTATAAAGTCAGTATCAACCTCTTCAGTTAAGTCCCTACTCATTTATCAGTAAATATTCATAGATATCAGGCGTCAAGATTGACATTTAATTGTCATACCGTACCCTTGTCTACTTGATAAATCACTTATATGCAATTGTATTCCGAAAATACTATATAATAATCAATACAAAAATGCCTCCAAGAAAAAAACTCGTTACGAGTTTTTGCGTTCGTGGATAGAAAATAATCCAGATATAGAGATTCGCGATTCTTTATTTTTTTGCACCGAGTGCAATGTTAGCTTCGCTCAAACGAAATTTAATGTAACGCGACATGTTGCGTCCAATAAACATACCAGTATAAAATATGGTTTCAATAGTGAGTTCGTGAAATTTGTTGTGGGCTGTAATATACCATGGACAATCCGATACTTCAAGATTTTATCGAAAAATGTGTTACTGGTAAATTTGAAAAAACTGTAAATGTTCCTTCGGAATGTCAACTGCGGCGAGAATATTTACCTAAAGTTTACGATGAAAAGATTAATACAATACGAAATGAGCTTCAAAATGAATATATTTACGTGAGTGTTGACGAAACCACGGATGATGCCGGTCGTCAAATAGCCAATGTCATAGTAGCGGCACTTCGTAACGACAACATTGGCATTCAACACTTGATATCTAGCAAACTATTAGAGGCAACGAACAATGTAACCATAACCAACACGGTAACAAGTGCTCTTGGTGAATTATGGGGTGCTAACCATAATAACCACGATGAAGTGCTTTTACTTTTAACTGACGGTGTGGGCTACATGTTAAAAGCAGGAAGGAATTTAAAAAGTATTTTTCCCAATCTTTTGCACACCACATGTTTGGCTCATGGTTTAAATAGAGTGGCTGAACTAGTCAGAACCCTTTATCCAAATGTGAATGCGTTAATCTCGAATGTTAAAAAGACGTTTCTGAAATCTCCTAAAAGAATACAAAAGTTTAAAGACATGCTTCCGGGAGTGCCTTTACCACCCCGACCAACAATCATTCGGTGGGGAACCTGGGTAGAAGCTGCGACATATTATAGCAAACATTATGATGAAGTGAAACGTGTTCTAAATACATTCAGCTGCTCCGAAGGCCGGAGTATTATAGAAGCAAAAAGAGCTTTCGGTGATGCAAATATAAGAAGCGACTTATATTTTATAGCAAATTATTTAATGACTATCCCAAATGCTATCAAAAAACTACAGGACAAAAGTCTATCCATCAGCGATAGTTTAAAAATAGTTCATAAAACCTATAAAGAAATTTCCAAATTAAACTTAAGCGTAAAAGGAAAAAAGATTTTTAATAAACTGAAGTTGGTGTAGAAGAAAAATTCTGGCATTAGCACACTAAAAATTATAAATGAATTGTTAAACGGCAAAGAAATAGAACTTCAATCGCCAGCTAATCGGGCTGCAATTGACTCCTTCAGAAAATTTTAATATGCACCTATTACAACTGTCGACGTGGAAAGATCATCCAGTTCGATGAAATAGATATTTAGAGCAAGACGTCGCAGATTAACTGTTCCAAATATAGAAAAAAATATTAATAGTTTATTTTGAATATCGAGCCACCTGCTAAATTTACTGCAAGTAATTAATTAATGTTATTTTTACTATTATCTCATAAGGTTTGGTAGTAATGCTAAAGTATCTCCTACATGAATTAAAATAAATTTGTATCATAGTGTGTAGGTATACAATTCGCAGAGAGGTAGTTATTCATTAGGCATAATATGATTTTTCTCAGACTGTCTGTTTATCTCTACTCATTCTCAAATCATTCCCGCACTGAAAACCCCGATGGATGATCATTATGGGAATCGATTTTCAAATCTCACTGATAATTAATAGGGTTCGGAGTTTTCATACCCAAATGACTTAAAGCAAAGACAGGCATACCTACAAACTACAAAAAATTAAGAACTGTGTTAGATCGCCACCTATCATCCACCGATCGTCAAAGAATACTTAGCGGTGAAAATAAATGTTAACTTTTATTACCGTTTTTTATCATAGTAGATAACTTTTTTTTATAATTGTTTGTTAAATTAACTTGTTTTATTGAGTGCATTTATTATTTATTAATTTATTTCATAAAGTAAGTTCACTTAACTTCAAAGAAGTAATAGATGATGTAAACCACCATTTTAGAGTGAAACCATTTTTTTGCTAGAAAATTCATAATGATTCTAGGCATGTGGTATACCGTTAAAGTGGTCATAAATTGAAGTTTTTGTGAAATTGGAAGATCCGAGAAGTTCCCATTTTTTTTTATTGTGGCGTAAAGTTCAGCTTGAAGACTTTTATTTTCTAATTTTCACACTTAGTCGGCTAATATCTTTTTTTTTGTTTACTATGGGATTGCTAATAAAATGTTAATAAAATAAGCAAACATTATACCTAGATACAAACATACAAATAACTTTTTGCTGCGACATTTAAAAAAAAGATATGTAAAGAAAACGAAACTATTGGGAAATATCAAAATAAAATTCAAAAAATTATTAATAAAAAACCGTGGGCAGGATGAGTGGTAATTAGCCTAAAGTGTGTTGCAAGTGACCCTACCCACCCGCCGTACTCTTTTGGCACACGATCTGCCTAACACCCTGTATATATTTTTAAATTTTATTAATTGATTTGTGCCCGTGCGGCCTACATACTGAATAAACAACTTTTATCTTGTATCTTTTTTTTTAGCTTTAAGGATTTTGGACTTAAATATGTCGTTTAAAGTGGGCTCGATTTGGCATACTTTTTGAGATATATCCATTTTTACTCGACTGCCGAAGGAGCAGGAGGGCAATATTCTTGGCCTGTATGCATGTATGTATGTAGTAGGTACGTACAGTCAAGGTCATAAATATGTATACACTTTAGTACCTTGTCACTTTAATCACTGTGACAATTTCATATGGCAGTTTAAACATGACGTTAATTAGACAAGGTACTAAAGTGTATACATATTTGTAACCTTGACTGTACGACTCTTTAATCCCTTGTAAAGGCTCGATTTGGACAAGCGAGGTGTCCTTTCAAATGAAGCCAAAGATAGATACATCCCCATACACCAGCGGCGTTGAACCCAGTGCAGTGCACTGTCGTGTCACGCACGTAGATAGGCTCGCGGTCTTTTTCATTGCGACGCATGGTAAAGTTAGAGTATTCATCTCATTAGTTTTTCGTTCAATTCTTATTTCGTCTCAGTCTGTATTCTTCACTCATTCTTTTTTCGTCTTGTTCGCTATCTGTCCCTATTTTCCTAAGTCCAATTCTCTAACTTGGTTCATTCTTAACAAGTCTTATTCGTTTTTCGTCACGGTCTTCCTTGGACTCGTTCTTCATTCTTCCCTTTCGATTTTTGTCTCATTCAGTTATTCGCCTCATTTTTTTCGATACGTTCGATGCTGGTCACATTCATAATTAGTCTCTTTCGTTTTCAGACCAATTCTAAGTTCGTCTCATTCGTTTTTCGTTCAATTCTTATTTCGTATCTTCTGTATTCGTCTTGTGTGGATGTAAAAACATTAAATAGAAAATTCACCAAGTAGTTATACTCTGGCAACAAACATTCATGACTAGATTTATAACTTATAACTGTATGAGTAACTAGCTTTTGCCAGCGACTCTGTTTGCGAAGATTCTGTTTCATAAAAGTCAAATAAACCGAAGCGATGGCGGATCGCTAGTCTAGTAATAAATATAGCCTGTTACTCAGGGATAATGTAGCATTCTAAAGGTGAAAGAGTTTTTGAAATCAGTCCTTTAGTTTTGAGTTTATTCGTTACAAACATATTTTTTTTCCTCTTTATAATATTAGTGTAGATGTATGTATATAGTGTAGATTTATAATATTAGTACTGTAGATAAGTGGAATATCAAGTTCGTAATTGTTATAGTTAATAGTTATGCAACCTCCGTCCCTAATATAACTGGGCACTCGATGATAATTCCGCTCGAGTTTCAAGTCGTTTACAGTTGGCATTTGTCAAGATATTCTATTAGATACTTGAACGTAGTTTATTCCATTAAATAATTTAATTAATGATAATAACATAATAAATATAACAATCATTAAGGACGCGGACGCTGAGACAAGTCCGAGTAGCAATTGAGAGGAGTTAACATTTATTGAAACTAAGCAAGTAACTGCTAAGAGATGGGTTTCAGTACACATTTGCTGTAAAAAATAAGGACTCCACAGAATGGAGACGCACGTACAGAAATATGTGCAACGTGTTGAAATGTTTCTTATTGTACAAAAAATAATGTTTGAATAATTGACAAATACTATGTGATTAAGTAAAGCATAGACTACATTGAGTCTTGTATTTGATTGCTGGCAATACAGCCTTCTTCTTCAACATGGCTTCTTCCTTCAGACTCATAGTACCAGAATCGCAAGTTACCTTATACGCGGATGACCAGAATTTCATACGTAAATTACCTGATACGTGGATGACCAGAATTCCAATACGCAAATTACCAGGATGCAAGAATTACGCATAGTACCAGAAACGCAAATTACCTTATACGCGGATGACCAGAATTTCATACGTAAATTACCTGATACGCCATAGTCAGGCTCGTTCAGGCCGTTTCCTAAAATGTCTGCTTCTCAAACTGGATTTCTTCCCACATTGTCAGTTTCTTATGTCTACTTCTGAAAGTGTCTGTTTCCTAAAACATCTGCTTCTGAAAATGACCTTCTTTCCACATTGTCGCTTTATATGTATAATGTCTACTTCTAGCAGAAGGAGTTAGAAAAAGACTTTCGCTTGTAATTTGTAATTTGTAGCTTTATAAAACAGGGCCCTAGTAATATGGTTGAACTTGCTGCAGGAGTTTTGTCTGAGATGCCGCTATTTTTCTTAAAGCAGTAATAGTTAATTTTCGTGACGTAATGGAAAAGTTACCGTTGTTAATTTTAGGGGTCGGGTCCCGTTGGCCTTACTTGCATTTGGCCTTGGAGAGCAAAACGGCTCAGTAGTACACTGACCAAGTAAGCAAAATGACTTGGTTAATTATAATGCCATGGTTACAAAATTGTCTTAAATTCAGGAAGACTTACTTTGCATAACGTGTAGGTCGTGAAATGCACAAGTAGGCAGAATGACTCAATTTTGTAAGATTGTGTTGTCTTGATACGTAGAGATTATCGAGGCCATTTACCTATTAAAACATTATGACAATTATGTATCTGGTAATTTGCGAAACTAAATCTGGTAATATGCGTATCAGGTCATCTGCGAAACTAAATCTGGTCATATGCGTATCAGGTCATCTGCGAAACTAAATCTGGTCATATGCGTATCAGGTCATCTGCGTGTCTGGTAATTTGCGAAATGTACTTCTGGTCATCCGCGTATAAGGTAATTTGCGTTTCTGGTAGGTACTATGCGTCTGAAGGGGCTTCTTTGGTTGTATTTAAATTTTTCATACCGGATTCCTTGTATAAAAAGTAACAGTGAAATAAATATTACAGTGATTCAAGAAATAATACTTTCATTTTAATAATTCCTATAGGTTATGAGCTCAGCGTACTGAATATAGTTAACGGATTAAAAGTAAAATCACAGATACTAAGTAATAAGAAGTAAACTGCGTCATAAAAAAAAACATGGAGAAATCAAAGCATTCAAAGCGAAATATTAAGCCGTGGGGAAAAATATAGTGTCTGGAAATTTCGGATTAGATCTTTACTAAAAGAATTAGACTTGATCGATGTAATCGATAAAGACGTTCCAACAGAAATATCAGCAGAGTGGAAAGAAAATAACAACAGTGCGAAAAATATTTTAGTGGAATACCTTACGGATTCATTCCTTGGATTTGTAAATGAAAAAGATACTGCAAACTTTGCGGCCGGGGCAAAATTAGATGAGACAGACAAGGTTGCCCACTTACTGCTTACAATGACATCTAACAACGACGGAGTCATTACGGCTATAGAAATTTTATCGGAAGATAATTTAACAGTTGCCTTTGCAAAGACGAGATTGTTAGACCAAGAAATTAAACTGAAAACCGAACTTGCAGACACAAATACAAAAGTTTTGTTCACTAAAAATTATAATCTGTCATCTAATAAACGAAAACCAACTTATTACCAACTAAAGAATTACAGTAATAAATACCAAAACAATTACAATAAAAAAAAACAAATCAGTTATGAAATGCCATCATTGTGGTAGAAGAGGACATGCAAAGAAGGAATGCTACTATTATCAGCGGAATAATCAAAACACTCCTCCGGAGAGACCAAGAACAATACAAGTTGTCAATCAAAATGTCAAAGCCAAAGCAAACTGATGACTTTGGTGGATTTGCGTTCATGACAGGAAACTATCAAATTAAAAAAGATCCAAACAAAGTTTCATTTTTTTAGATTCAGGAGCTTCAGATCATATCATAAATCGAGAAGATCTCTTCGACAAAATGTGAAAACTTAAGTGCCTTTAAAAATATCAATTGCTAAACTTTGTGAATTTATCATCAGCAACACCGATATCAAAGACTATCTAGATAATGTGCTTTTTTGTCCAGAAGTACCATATAACCTGTTGTCGGTTTTGAAGATGCAGCAGGCAGGAATGACTGTTATCTTTAACCAACAATGAGTCCATATTATACAAAATGGTAAAATCCTCATGGAAGGTAAAACATTTAATAATTTAATCATTTTAGATTTTCAGATCCCTTCTAAAGTAAATCAAACTGTTTCTCAAATATGTCAGAACAGTGAAAACAAGTATGATTTGTGGCATAAGCGATTGGGTCACATTAGTAAAAATAAATTTATGGAACTTAAAAATAATAACACGACTGAAGATATACAACAAATTACAACAGTACTGCCACATGATCAATTATGTGAGTCTTGCATAAATGGGAAACAGGCTCGATTACCATTTAACGAAGCTAAAGATAAGAGTTAGATAAAACGACCATTAGGTATATATTGTGTATTCTGATGTATGCGGGCCTATCACTCCTTCAACAGTAGACAACAGAAACTACTTTTTATTTGTTGATCAATTCACTCACTATTGTGTAGTGTATCCATTAACTTACAAATCATAAGTATTCCAAGCGTTCAAAGACTTTGTTGCTAAAAGTCAATCAAAATTTAATACAAATTTAGTAAATTCGTACTCTGACAATGGTGGAGAATATTTTATCCACTGAGATGAAATCACTTGACAGTTCCTCGTACTCTTCTTTATTGAACAGATAAGAAAGGAAGCAAAACCTCACGATTTTGAATTAAGAAGACATCTATTTCAACCGTTAAAGAAAAACCGTCGAAGCATCCATATTGCTTTTGACCTAAAATATGAAGAATATTTAATAAAAATTTATCAAAACAAAATAATACCAAAAGAATTTCTAAAAAAATGATCTATTTTAAATTACTGTATAAATAAGTCCACTCTTAAGGATTGGCTGAGCTGTTTAGCTCTTTTTTTTATTATCTTTTTATTAGGGCCACAAAACTGAATGCTACACAAAACAAATATAAAGAGCATTGCACTAGAGATAACAATACAAAAAGTGTACATTCTTCTAGATGTGGACACAACATACATTAAATGTGACTTTGCAATTTAAAGTTGCAGCTTATTATAAAAAACTAAGTTACAGAGTACTCATAAATAACTATTTTCAATTATACAAGAGCAAGCAATTATTTATACAATGAAAATAACTTTCTCTTAGTAGACACTACAGACCCACCAACGAAAATGTCGAAAACATCCCCTATGTCATTGCATCGAGAGCAGATACGATATTTCATTTATTTATTATACAGACAACGTAAATGGTCCACATTTGTATTAGTAACTCTTAACCTAAAGTAGTAGTTTATAAATAACAGAGATTTTATCCTCTGTGTAAGTTTCCACATCAGAGGACAATCAAATTTATTGGCAATCATCCTTAAGATGCCATTCCCGCTGCCACGCACCCTATCTACTAATGAGGCAGTTTTCTTACGCCACACAGCGTCGAAACTGTTTGTTTGTGCCTCCACAAACATGGACGAGGCGCTGCAGTACCGCGGCAGCCGCAACAGTACCCTAAAGGCGTTATTGTACTGGACGCGCAGAGCATTGTAAGTCCTTTGAGTATATCTGACCCACAGACTCGACGAGTACAGAGATGTGTAGTAGGTAAGCCTTAAACAGCGTAATTTTGACTGCCTCCGTGCATCGCCTAAATCTGCGCGCCAGCATGTTCGCCCTCACTGACAATGCTCTGCGCTCCCTCTCCATATCAGCATCATCTTTCAAGTCCTCGGTCAATATATGCCCGAGATATTTGAATTGATGCACTTTCCTAAGCGGGACACCATTGAGTGTTTTAGGTGGAAAAAAGAAAGGACTCTTGGTTCCTGCCTTAAAGATCATATACTCAGTTTTCTGCACATTATATGACAATCCGTGAGACGCCGCATACGCCTCACATGTTGCTAGCAGCTGTCGCAATGCGCAGCACCATGTCGTCTGCATAACTGAGATTGTTGACGTACACACCGTCAACAAAACAGCCGACTTGCATGGCGCCGAGCTCCTCAATCAGCGCATTCATATACAGATTGAAAAGCAGGGGCGAGCTCAGCCCCCCTGCCTCACCCCACAATCCAACCTGCTCGGTGACGAAAACTCACCTGCCCACTTCACTCTATTCTCTTGATTCAGGTACCAGTATCTAAATAGTGAAATAAGCTCCGGTGGTAACCCAGTATCTTTCAATTTCTTCCAGAGGTTGTCATAGCAGACAGTGTCAAAGGCCTTTGAAAGATCCATAAAGCAGGCATAGATGGGTGTTTCTCTATCCGTGTAGTACTTAACAGTGTGCTTCAAACTAAGGATCGCAGCTTCAGTTGACAGGCCGGGCACAAACCCAAATTGGGCATCATGCAACTGAACATGCTTCCTCAAATAGGAGTTGAGAACACTGTCAAGCACTTTAGCGACTATAGTAGCCAAGGATATGGGCCTATAATTTGACTTGTCTGAGACATCCCCTGTTCTGTTTTTGATAATGGGCACCACTACAGTCTTCACCATGTCAAGAGACAGATGCGCGTGATTTAAACAGAGATTGTAAAGCAAGGCGAGGACTCGCAGAAGGTGAACCCCAGCATACCGGATGTGTTCGACACTGAGACCATCGTGTCCCGGCGATTTACCTCTGGACATTCTCTTGATTGCGATCTCGACATCCTTGGCCAGAATAATTGTGTTTATTTTACCAATGGATATAATGGTGCGTGCTGACCAGAAAGTGTTTTTTGCAACGGTAACGCGAATGTATTTCGATTGTGTAATCTGCTATTACTTCGAGGTACTGATAAAGCAACATCGCTCAAAAATTCAGGTGCCTCCACATCTCCATTGAGCAACTTGAATAAGAACAACGTATCACTTACGGCCCTACGTGTCTCCAGAGTGTTTACCTTAAAATACGTTAACCTGTCGCAATAACTACTTAGTTCGCGGCACTTCTTGGCAAAGTATGCCAGATGGTAGAGAAAGCGTTTTTGAACCGATTCTAGTCTTTTAATGTGAACTGCATAACATGGATTCCATACAGGGCTACAATATTCACGAGAACTGCGGACCAAACTATTAAACAAAAGCAGCGCAATATACTAGGGGTGCCAAAAAATTTTGTTTGTCGAGTAATGAACCCCGACAGTTTAGATGCCTTGCGTATAACACAGTCAATATGACTCTGAAGCATAATTTGTTGTCGAGTGACACACCCAGATCTCTAATATCAACCACTTCCCTAATTATAGCATTGCTTATAGTATAGGTCGCTGGGGAGGGGCTTTTCCTTCTGGAAAACTTTATATGAAAACATTTCGTAGGATTCAAGACCATACCGTTAGAAAAACACCATTTGAGCACATGAGAAAGGTCGCTTTGAAGACTTTCCACGTCGACAGGGTGATGTATCTACACTATAATATATATAATAATATAATAATATTATAAAGAGGAAAGATTTGTACCTATTTTTGTATGTTTGTATGTTTGTAATGAATAGGCTCAAAAAGTACTGGGCCGATTTAAAAAAATCTTCCACCAATAGAATGCTACATTCTTCCAATTTGACAAAGGCTACATATCATTTTGAAAAAAATTAGGGATCCTTGGTAAAATTTGAACAATGTAACCGAAGGTGTAGAAAAATGAGTCTTAAAATGTCTTTCGTCGAATGCGCTGCCGAAACTATTAGCGATAGAACAAAATAATGTACAACAATATTGAAGAACATCATAATGTCTACAAAAAACTCCGAGGTAGCATATGTCCAACTATTGTAGTTATGTCACTACAACAACTTTTTTCATTTTAAACATTAATGAAAATGCTAACCAAATTCAAACCATGCTATTTATGTGTTTATATTAATCCTTATCCAAATAAATTATTTTATGGTCAAGACCATTTAACTACCTATAAAATAGTTTTTAAATTATTTAAATTGGACTTTCCATTCAAAAGATATTACGAATTAAAAAATTCAAACAGTAAACAAAACCGCCATAGCGCCGTGGCCGTTGTTTGCGATGCAGTCTGAAAAGCGCGCCGGGCATCGCGGCGGGCGGGGTGGAGGGGGCACTGAAATACAGGAGTGGGGCGTGCACGTCTGTAGACTGTAAGATAGGTAGCCGCGCGGCGGTCGGCTCCTTACGCAGCGGACGCTACCGATATTTACAATAAGTACTTTAATCCGGAGCGAAGCGAGGGCGGGTCACTATCTACACTAATATTATAAAGAGGAAAGATTTGTACCTATTTTTGTATGTTTGTAATGAATAGGCTCAAAAATTACTGGGCCGATTTAAAAAATTCTTTCACCAATAGAATGCTACATTCTTCCAATTTGACATAGGCTACATTTCATTTTGAAAAAAATTAGGGATCCTTGGTAAAATTTGAACAATGTAACCGAAGGTGTAGAAAAATGAGTCTTAAAATGTCTTTCGTCAAAGCTTGCGCAACGGATTTTGATGCGGTTTTTTTTAATAGATAGAGAGATTGAAGAGGAAGTTTTATATGTATAATACTTTAATCCGGAGCGAAGCGAGGGCGGGTCGCTAGTATAGTTTTATAAAGAGGAAAGATGTGATTGGTTGTTTGTATTGAATAGGCTCCGAAACTATTGGATCGATTTGAAAAATTCTTCTACCATTAGTAGCCGACATTATCCCTGATGAACATAGACTACGTTTTATCGCGGGAAAATGCTTCTTTCCTACGGGAAAACGGGTAATAGGACAACGGGTAGTAAGAATTATCCTTCCGTACTTGGTGGTTATTCTCTCAACACAGCGCTGCGTCGATCTTATAGGTCGAAGCCTACAAAACACATTTTAGCGCGTGCCTTCTCAATTAGGCAGCAGGCAGTGAGTCGAGTTCAGTGTCGTATAAAGCTGCCTAATTAAGAAGGCACGCGCTAAAATTTGTTTTGTACGCTCCGACGGGACTTCTTAAACTTGCCGGATAAAACTTCACCTATAAGATCGACGCAGCGCTGTGTTGAGAGAATCACCCCCTATCTTTTTCACATAACTTCTGAACGGCTGAACCGATTGGGTTGAAATTTTAGGTAGGTGGCGCTGCTGTCGGTATGTCAACTACGAAACGACTTGATATCTATGCGTAATAAATTCTGGTTTATGTACAGGTATTACAGGAAACTCATATAAACCGAAGCGAAGCGAGGACGAGTCGCTAGTAGTTTGATAAAGCTTTAAATCGTCGCAAATACAAAGGATTGCAATGTTTCTCTATCTTAGATGGATTGTGCCAAAATGAAGACATGGTAAAAGAATAGGGCGGAGAAGCAGGAAGCATTTCAGGGGATGATGCTACTTTAACTTATGACTGGTCAGGTGACGACGATAACGCGATGTCAAGCGATTCCGAAAAAACCGTTATTTACAATTACATAAATAATGTCAATGTTCGTCCGCCGGACGAAACGGAACTTGTCGTGTTTCACTGTCGTCGGAATAAGTTGTGCACGCGTTATGTCAAATATTATGAAAAAATAATTTTATTTTTTTGGTATTTTCATTCGACAAAATCTTTGCGACTAGTTAATCTCATCATTGTAACAATATGCCTTCATTTTTGCATTCTTACTGTGACACGATGGAAAAACTCGCAACTGGTTGCGTAACAAGAATAAAATATTCTTCTATCACAACTAGTTGCCATGAATGACTGAAAAAAAACGTCGTAGACAACTGGTTGTGGAACGTGGTGGAACTGAATTTCTTAGTGGACATTTTGCGATTTCGACATTCTGCATGTTGGACGTTTAGCCGAGAGGACGTTCAGCGTAGAGGACGTTTAGCGTAGAGGACGTTCTGCGTGTTGGACGTTTCTACGTATTGGATATCCTGCGTGCATGACTATATGCATATTGGACATACTGAGTATTGGATGATCTGCGATTTGGATATACTGCGTATTGGATCAAGTGCCAAGTTTGGACAATACGCGTATTGGACACGACTCGTATTGGATAATAGGTATGCGTCGAGACGGTACGTACGCACTTGCACACAAACGTTCGCACACACACACGCGTGTACACACATGCACACACATACACTCACATATTGACCTTTTTAACGCCATTTACGGATGTTTCCGTCATGGTTGGCAGCGGAAAATAGACATTTTGTATTTTAAACGTTGAAAAGGTTAATATTGTGTCCTAGGATCCTATGGGAACCAAAACTACGAAACAAGTACATTTCGATCCTGCCGTATAATTATGGGATTTAAGTGGAAGCGTGTTACCATGAAAAACGCAAGTGTATTTCGATTCCATAAATATGTGAGCCAAGAGGGGAATAATAATATACTACGATCCCATGGGAGCCAAGAGGAATGAGGGCATATTTTAAATACCAGTCATTTTGAGAAAGCTGACAAAATAGAAGTGCTAACATTGTGCGAACGCAGACGTTTTGACAATTGTACATGTTAGGAAAACGCATATTTCAGGCTTGAGCAGACTACGGCGACTAATAATTTAATGAATAGGTAAGTTTCACATTTTAAAGTGATACTTGTACAAACAGCTACATAGATAGTTACTTAGGTACAGGTATCCAATATGTGGCTTTGAGTAATTTAGTATTCTGAATTCTAATACCTATTCCGAGAGAGATTAAACACTAGTAGCAAAGGTGAAGTGAGAAGTTATCGAAAGCCACCATTATCAGGAGCTCTGACTTATAGTCCTAATACCGGTATGCAAGCCCAAGAATGATCGTTATTCATAACATAACTAAATAAATTGTTACACTGACGTACCTTTCGACAGTTTCAAGCCGTCGCCCATAATTAACTTGAAATTTTCATATCACACGACGGTGAAAGTCGTATTAATTTCAAAATAAGTAAACTATTAATTCATTAATATAAAAAAGGAGCTATTAAGCAAAGGCACTATAAAATCATCACGTCAAAGTTGTCAAATAAAATCAGCAATGAAACAAGAGAATGTCAGTTCATGCATCAAAATCGCCAAAATCTATGAGTACCAAAATGCTAACTAGATATACTCGTTCAACCAAATTGATTCTCTTTGGTCATTAAGCAAAAAATGATTATAGTCCAGTAGTGGAACCGGATTTTTACCCTAAAAGTTATGATAATTCTAAAGCTGGAAAAGCATATTTGTAAAATATGGCGAAAAGTTAGAACGAGCTTAAGGTATAAATTAGATATAAGTATATGTATTTGTATTGCTGATTAATGAATATTGAATTAGAGTGCAAAGTTTTGGCTTCGGTTATGATATGTTAGTCGCTTTATGCTATTAAGTTGTTAGAAATTTTTTAACGCGCTTCTTTGTTCATCGAGTAATCGTGCCAATATTTAATTAAAGTTTGAAAATTTACAACAATATCTCTCAATTGTTAAGTTAACAGACAAAGCCAATAATTTAGAACAATTATATATCGGCTTTAAAAGTATTATGCGTTAGCTGTCATAAAATGTCTAATATTGAATTAGAGTATGTAAAGATAAGTCTAGTGCAATAAAAAAGGTATGGAGCCATACTACAGAAATTTATAAAATTCTGTATACTTATAGCTTGTAGTATAACAGTATAATCTATTAAAAAGAGGTGCGAAATTCATAACCGCGCCGCGCCGGGACATTAAGCCGCCCGGCGCGCGGGAGTCGGGGCCGACCGAGCGGGCGATACCTGCCTCGTTCCCCGCTGCGCGCGCTCTGCGTTATTCTTTTCTTTCTCAATAGTTTGATTACATGCGCATATATATATTAGATTATATAGGTATTAGATACAGTCATAAATGTGAATCTAAAAAGTTTGTAAGTAGTATGTCGTAGGTATACAGTATAGAGTATAGTTTGTTTTATTTAAGACGACGAAAAAGCACTTGAAACAAACCATTACCACTGTCTATTATTTAATTGTTATCTTTAACCATTTAACCACCAAAGCCGGCAAATAACGTCTTCGGATTTTCGTGCCGGGGACGCTGCCGGGCGCTTGGTACGCTCTATACATTTTGTATCGGGGCGGTTGCGGCATATGACGTCGTTGGCGTCAGAGCATAAAAAGTAGCAGGCGGCCGTGGCGGTCAAAAGGTTAAGTAGGGTTGTGGCGGTCAAGGCTGTGGAAATTGTACACAATAGTAAACTACAACACAACACAATATAATACAGTACAATTGTAAACTAGAGATGGCAAACTGTGTAGGAGATTAACTTTACCTACTTATCAATAATTTTGAATAGGAGTCTTAATAAAATTGAAGTTCATATAAATATGCCTTTTTCATAAAGTGTTCCATCAGTCCGATCTTGAATATAACAATTAAGTAGTATCTAAAACAAAACTTTACTTAACATAAATTATAATAATCACAGTCAATATAATACAGTAATATAGTAACATCGTACGTATTCAACTATTATTTATGTTATATATTTTGTATGTTAAGTATTCATTTAGATTTTTAACGTTGTTAAGTTCTCCTATTGCACCGGTTTATTCTCTGTTAAACATGGTGGTTAACTGGTAGAGAATGCCTTTCGGCATTGAGTCCGCCATTTGTAATTCTTACATTTATTTGTGTTGTGCAAAGAAAATTAAATAAATATGAAATAACTTTAACCCGTCGAACGCCTTATAACGATTTTTGCCCTACATCTCCCCATGTACCTACACACAGTGCACAAAACGCATTTGCGGTAATTGATAAAATAATTCCACGGGTAATAAGGTCTCATAATAAAAGAATCTAAAGCAAATTAACTACTAAAACAAAATTCTAAATAATTACAGTCAAACTATCAAAATGAAATAAGTACTGACTCGTACTTATAACAACTGATGTCACTAACTTTTTATACCACTATGGTAGCAAACAAGGGTACGGCCCGCGTTATGGTACTCGTAAGCGTTTACCGTAGCCAATGGACGCCTGTGACACCAGTGCCCTATTTCTCGAAAGTATTAGTTTACTAGTATATTAGTTATTACTTATTAGTGAAAATTTTACGAGTTCTAATATTTTCTGTTTCTCAAAAATAATTATTAGTCTGATAACTAATACTGGTAGACTAATAAAAAATAATAGTCTATCTCGGCTGAATGCACCTGATACCCATGCCTTCTTACGTATTAAAAAAAGCGGGGAAAGTTCCCGCCACTATTGTATTCGTTTTCTTTTGACGTTTGCACATTGGCGGTAAAAGCGGATTGTTTCTTTAATTTAGTTATTTTATATTTTAAAATGGATCTAAGAAACATATTAGAAGCGAGAGAAATTCTGTTTTGAGCTTTTCGGACGTTTTAACAAAACAAGACAAGCGGAAAAAATGGGAAGAACTCACAAGTCTGTGTCGTTCTCTTGGAGTGATTTCTGCCGCTAAAGATTATAAATACGTTAGGGATGCCTATTGGCCGAACATTAAAAAAAGCACAATGGTAAGTGAACACATAATTAATTCATTATTGAATATAAATATCTAAACCTGTTTTATTCTTTATGCGATGAAAATTGAGGAATATCGAGTGTTATACTTTAAATAATTGTACTGTAGGTACATATCTAATCTTACTGAATAAATAATGTATATAACTTAGGCACTGAAAATCATATTATTTCTGCTTTACTTACAGGCAAAGGTTGATAACACCAAAAAAACTGGTTCTGCCGGAGGGGCAAGTAAAAAACTGACGGCAGTCGACGAGCTTGTACTGGAAATTTTGGGAAAAGATTCGCCGACTGTGGTTGGGCTTCATGTGGTGGATACCTTGGCAGAAGACATAGAGGTGCAACCGGAAATATCCGCGAATATAACCTTACCAGAAGAAATTGAAGTTCGTGACGAACCAACAGTGGAAAATCCCGAAAATAAAACGAGAAAACGTAAGCTCAATTCTTTATTTTACAATGATGTTGGAAGGTTTTGTATTCGTTATAAATATTTTTTGATTAACAGAAAAAATATTATTTAGGTATAACAATGTATATTTCTACGATTTCAGGAAAAACTATAGTCATGGAGGGTAGTCTTAGATACAAGGAGTTACAAGAAATTAATTATTTGAAGAAAAAAAAACTGGAACTTGAAATTACAGAACTACAATTTACAACTTGAAATTTATAAAAAAGAAAAAATTGTGAGCCGTCACGGGACGCCTGGCAGATGCGAAACATCGAAATTACTTTGTACAAGTTATATGCATAGCAGAACATTTTACGACAGTAATTATATATGACACAATGAAATGATAAAGCATTATAAATATTTTTCATAATATAATGATTATTTATTACAAAATTATGCATTTTTATTAAAAACAAAATAGAAAATAAAAAATTTACAAATTTAATTATAATTACGACAACTCCATTCTTTTATATAGCGTGGCGACGCGTCGCCACGGCAAGCATCGCCACGCCAACGATCAGTTTCATACCTCGGCTATAGATGTTTCACATCAAAAAATAATTTAATATTAAATCACAATATTCACTTTATACCGAAACGCCAGAAAACGAGGACGTGCTTTTAATCACCGACACTTGTCGAATAAACGAAGATGGGACAGTGGAACTACAACAATAAAAATGTTCGAGGTTAATTTTATTTCGTCTTAAAAATAATATGTATGTTTTAAATAAATAATTAATGCCGTCTTTTTGTTGTATTCAATTCACCTTCTAAAATAGCTAAGTAACTGCTCGAATCGATTAACGGGCTGTTCGGGGTTGTATGCAACTTCGGCTGTATTTTCCTCGTTATCACTTGTTTCATACAATTCGTCTAGGCTAGTTCGGGCGAAATTGCACAAAGTAACCGCACAGTTAAAGACTTGACATGCAAATCTGGGTTGCAGCCGCAAGTGATTTAAACACGGAAATTTCTCTTTAAGAATTCCGATAGCACATTCTATTACTCTTCTAGTTTTCTTATGAGCTCGCAGAAAAGTTTTATTTGCTTGATCATTTGGATCCGTGATTATAAAGGTGGGATCAACCAATCCTTCAGTGGATAGCCACTGTCTGCGAGTAATATTGTATTTGTTAACGGCCTCCAGCCATCTTCCATTCTACGAAATAGAGCACTGTTGCGTAGAACTCTCGAGTCGTGCACTGCCCCTGGCCAATTAGCATACGAATAATAAAAATGTAGATCGGGACCGCAAACTACCAAAACAATTTATTGAGTGGTTTCCGTGTCTGTCGACAAACTGCTCTTCATTTTCATTTGGGGCATCAATAGGCACTAATGTGCCATCTAAACATCCAGCAACCATAGGCATCCCTGCCAGTCTGTGGAACGCTTCGACAACACGTTCCGTATTTTCTGGCCACTTGACTATATCCGGGAACATGTTTTGCACTACCGAATGGACGACTTGATTAACAGCTCGACACACACTTGCTTTTGATACTCCATGCATATCAGCTACGGCGTGGTACTGTGCTCCCGTACCTATCCAATGTAGAGCAACTAGAGTGATTAGTTTTGGTGACAGGGCCTGGCTTCTCTCGGTCAACCGTTGCAACCCCGGCCCGATAACTTCAACCAGCTCTTCCATTTTTGTGCTTGTCAAACAAAATCTTTCATTAAACTGGAACGTGGTTTCAAATAGTTCGTACGTATTTCTGTTCAAAAAGACTCGACGACGGCGAATTATTATTACAGTGTCTTCACCATCGGAAGCGTCCGAATCGGTCCACATTTTATAAATTTGATTGTTAAAATGTGACACTAATAGTTTGGACTAATATTTTTAACAAGCCTTCCGAGACTAATAGCTTTATTAGTGAATTTTACTAGTGTATTTGTTGTTTTCTTTATGTTCATGAAACCAAAACCTTATTAACTCTAATAATATTAGCTAATACTTATTTATTAGTTGGTAACTAATAACTAATACTTTATTACTGTAGCTTTGAGAAACGTACACTAGTAAACTAGTAAAAAAATGGACTAATATTATTATTAGTCTAATAAGTTTCGAGAAATAGGGCCCAGGGCCATCATATGCCCGTTGCCTTTTGAGAATTATAGCTTTTTCAGGAATCTAGTGTAAAAAATATAAATAATCTTGAAGAATATAAATACAATCTTTAGAAATTACATATTTTCTATAATATCAAAGCTTTTACTTGATCAAAGAGCTCCTGGGTCCGGTAAGGGCAGATATTTGTGTGATGAGCGTGACTATTTGTTCCCGAGTCTTGAATGTTTTCTATGTGTGTATTTCTCTATATAAGTATGTTTACCGTTGTCTAGTACCCATAGTACAAACCTAGAGCTTAGCTTGAGACTAGGTCAATTGGTGTGAGATTATCCCTGATAACCAGACATAGAAGTTTTTGTGTAAAAAATACGTTACTAATATAATTATATATATTTATTAAAATTAATGTGTATTTGAATTTTAAAATCCCTAAAAATATGGCTATGAATTATTTAAATTAAGTATTACTTACCAATCATTACAATTATAACATCGATGGGTAGTGATCAGCGTTTTAGCTAATTTCTATTAGGTATATCCGGTAAACTCAATAATAAAATGTCACTTTGAAATTTAAAAGAGTTATCGATAAATTGAATATCGAAAGGAATTCCCAAGTTAATTGACGATTTTGCCACAAAAACTTTGTACCCATTAATTCTTATTTAATCTACTCTTACTCTTATATTATAATGTATCAAAATTACTGAAGAATCTTTATACCTTTAAACTCTTTAGATTGTCGGACTAAAAGATAAATTAACTGTGTTGAAGGTGTTTGGCCTAATAACTAAATTATTAACTTATAATCTAAATTGTTGAAATGGCCACGTGATCGTCTAAAGTCTAGGAACCTACATTGTGAACCTACTTTAGTAACCTAAGTACTTTAACGAAATAAGAGAATGATATAACCAGTCCTAAAATAACATATTTCCCTACTCTAGATTAATTACAACCTTTAACACAAACTATTTGTTAATTAAGATAAGTGAAATGAGGGTTTACCTAATTTATCATACACCTATAAATATGTTACCAATTAAACCTGATATAACTATTGTGCTGTTCTGTTGCTAGCCACAAATGCAGGAATCACTTTTAGAGGAGAAAATGAATAAACAAACTCGTAGTTTCACTCCAGATTCCCGCACCCGCTCCCTGTCATAATAACAGTGTTGCCAGGAGAGGTCATCTGCCACCATTTAATTATAAACTAAACACCACATTTCTTCCTTTTTAATAATTCGAGTGTCACGGTAACAAGAAATACAGTTAAGAAATATATTTTAACACAGTTAGTCTTTTACGAGTTATACAACTTTAAACTTTAATTAAAGCCTACAATTTACACAAATTATATTTATACAATAGTAAGCAAGTTTCATTTTCTAATCTTTTTCCACATTTTCTATTGTTTCAGTGTTTTCAGAATCGTAGACCTTCCAGTTTCCTTCAACTCTTTTTAAATGTATTATATTTCTTCTGTACTCCTGTCCTGTAAAATCGTTTTTGACGTTTATATCGCTTTCTTTTGAATCCACAACTGTGTGAAGTACAGGGTTAAAATCAGAGGTCAATTTATTTTCTTTTATCATATTTTTTACGTATACTTTTTCTCCAATTTCTAGCTCCTGGTTAGTTGCGTTTCTTTTCCTGTCTTCGTTTTGTTTACCTTTTCCTTTCATTAGATAATCTCTGTCTTTGACTTCTGAATTTATCACTGCACTTTCGACGTCTACTGCTGATGGTAATTTATCCCTGAATAGCCTGTTGAAAAATAATTCAGCTGGTGATTTGCCAGTGGTAGTATGTGGTGTACTACCATACATAGTTAAATAATCGAGTAAGTCGTTTTGCCAATCTGATTTTAAGCTCTGACTGATTTTTAGACGCTTTAAATTGTCGCGGTTCTGACGCTCCACTTCCCCGTTTTGTTGGGGCCAGTATGGAATTGTGTTAAAAAGTTTAATTCCCATTTCATAACAGAAAAGTTTAAATTCGTCTGAGGTGAATTGCCTACCGTTAACACACGTGATACTGCCTGGAATCCCTAACCTTGAACATGTTTCTTTAAGAATTGCTATTGTATCTTTAGATGTTATTGACTTCATTATTTTAATTTCTTTGTAGCGACTGAAATAGTCAATAACAACTAGGAGATTATGACCGCTTGGTAGTGGACCTAAAAAATCTAAAGCAGTATCTACCCACGGTTGTACGGGTAGCTCTCTTCGTTTCATAGGATTTGGAGGGTTAGGCCTTGACACCAAAATACAGCCCTTACAACCTCTAACATAAGATTCTGCATCTTTATCTAGTTTTGCCTACCAAACTTTAGTACGCAATCTGGCTTTCATTGCCACTATGCCTGGATGGCCTTCGTGAGCAGTCTGCGGAATCCTTTCTCGTAAAGCTAAAGGTATAATAACTTTGGTGCCTCTTAACAAAATATTATCGCGTAGCCACAGTTCGTGTTCAAATACTTTATAATTGCTAACGCTCGCATCCCAGTTACCATGTTGCAGCCCGTCTTTTACTAGAGCGATTTTTTTATCATTTTGAGAAATGTTTATAATATCCTGAAGTGACACAGCGATTGGACGAGCGTATTGTACAATTTGATTCACGTAATATTCGTCTTCGAAGGGATGCGGTATAGAATTAGTACATAACCTTGATAGAGGATCAGCTAAATTTGATTTGCCCGGTCGGTATATGGTTTTAAAATTATAACCTTGTAGTCTTAAAGCCCAGCGCTCAATCCTCGCACAGGATTTGGAACGCGGCCCAAAGATTACTTCTAAGGGTTTATGGTCTGTGATTAACTCGAATTATTTTAGCCCGTAAAGATACTATTGGAAGTGCTCTATAGCCCATACAAGTGCAAGCGCTTCTTTCTCCGTCTGGCAATAACGTTTTTTCACATCTGTTAAGCTTTTATTGCCATATGTGGTTATTGTATACGTGGACCGTTCTTGTCAAACTGGATCAGAATTGCTCCAAGTCCTACAGGGCTGGCATCAGCCATAACCGGAGTTTTATCATTAGGGTCGTAATATCCTAAAGAGCGAATATCACCTAGCCGACATTTCAAACAATTAAAAGCTGTTTGCTGTTCTTTCGACCAAAACTTAGATATGTCAGCATGTTTGTTAAGCTTTTGCTGCAAAATCTGCCGGATAGGTTCGGTCAGAGTAGCGAGATTCGGGATCCATTTGCCAATGTAAGTTACTAAACCTAGGCAGCTTTGCACTTCCTCGACTGTCCTAGGTTCTCTAAACAACTTAATTCCTTCTATGTACTTATAAAGGCTTTATGCCCTCTGCTGATAACTTGTGCCCCAAAAAATTTAATGTTGCTTGCATTGAGGATGCATTTTTTGTCGTTGAGAAGTACATTGTTGTCTTTTAGAACTTCTAACACCTTTTTGAGACGCGTTTGATGTTCAATTTCGTTTGTCCCAAATACAACTATGTCATCGATAAAACTACTCTTTCACATGGCAAAAGCATCCTTTCTATGATTTTTTGAAACTGTTCAGGGGCGCAAGATATCCCGAACATAAGACGTTTATACCGAAATAGACCCCTATTAGTTATAAAAGTCGTGATATCTCTGCAACTCTCCTTTATTTGAACCTGGTGAAATGCATTCTTGATATCTATTTTAGAGAAAACAGTGGCTTTACGGAATTTAGGTGTTATTTGTTCCATTGTGGGTAGTGGATGTTTTTCCCGGATAACGACTTTATTTGCGCACCGCATATCAACGCATAATCTTACCTCACCATCGCTCTTTAAAACAGGCACTACGGGGGATACCCAAGACGGACGGACGGCCGGTCAACTCGTTCGATTATGTCCAATTCGAGTAATTCATCAATTTTATCATTGATTTTAGTTTCTAAAGGGATAGGAACTCTCCTTATAGGTTGGCAAACAGGCTTAACTATCGGGTCAATAGTAATCTCTAATTCAACATTCTTAAACTTTGGAACATCGACATACTAACCAATAGACGCCGGGTCCCATACAAAATTCTTTTCAAAAAGTGTCCTATGGCGACCTATACAAACTTCATACTTGTATAAAATCATTGTCAAAATAAAACATTCAAATTTAAATGGTATGTTGGTAACGCAATGCTTAATTTTGCTTGAAACAATTTATCATCTTATGTGGCTTTGACTAGATGCTCGTTTTTTACCTTATGAAGCTTCTACTAGCGAAGTGCCAATGTCATCGCGAACAGAGTACAAATGGAGTAGCTTTACACTTAATATTATTTCTGTTTTGATGTCTCAGGTGGGTGGGTGGGTTTAATATAAGAAACAACTCAACGTTATTTTACAAGCTTTTATTTAACTTGCTCTGTATGTATGTATGCATGTACGAGTACGAGTATGTAAGCGTCAAAGCGGCAAGTTAAATTTGACCCACATCCCGGTTTCCAATGAAGCTGAAAATTTGCATTCGCCTTTATTTCTGATGACAATACAATAATGTGGTATCATCGAGCTGGTCTGATGATGGAGAGTCAGGGTGGCCATAGGACTCCTACTCCTAGTGGTAGAATCTGTTTTTAATCATTTATGATATTAGTGACATACTTAGCTGCAGTTCCACGACATAAAAATAATGATAAATAGCATATTATATTATTGGCAAGTTAAATAACCTGCAATTTAGGGACAGCTAAAATACGCAATCGACGTCTTTACGAATTTAATTTGTCGAAATGGATCGAACATAACAATAACATACTACGGAACTTTTTCCTGGTCTAAAAATCTCCTCCTGCCGTTCACTCGCGACAATTGAATTCCAAATTGCACATTAAAATGGATCACCAGGAAATCTACAAATGAATATTAAATGCACTCCATAGATGCACTGTTCTGCAACAACCAAAATTATTGACAATTGTTGGTCGGAAACTAAAACAAATTATTTTATCAGAAATACTTAGTTATTTATTCATTAATATTACGAATCGACATTTCCTTATTAAAAGTATGATATTCCGTCTGTATTTTAAGTTACGGTGATTATTTTTACAGTTTCTGAAAACACAGAGGCATTGCGACACGTGTCACTGTTGGCGTAGTTGACAACGAACTAAATTCAAATAAGCTCCCAATTTGAAGTGAGAATGTATTCACCGTGCCGTGTTTTGTCCTCTGACCCGTTATGTAGTTGTGTATTGTTGATCGAAGCTTTGGAAATTGTTTACTATCAACCGCGTTGATACTTACCCCCAATTTCAAAACCTTCAAGGAAAATGCGGTAACCTTTCCGAGCAAATCACGTGTACCACCCTGGACAACATAAAATGTAGCTGTTTCGTGTTCAAGGCCTACTTTAACCAAAGCATCAAAGCACCCTAAAATCTTGAAAGGTTCCTTACTACCGTAGGCCATGAGAGTCTTTTCTGGATTTTTTTGTTGGTTTGACACCGTGATTGAATGGGACTTCAAATACTCCCAAGTCTTGTCCGTAATAATATTACATTTACTACCATTTTATTTCCGCACCGTCGTCGAGATGAAAGATATAATCCACGGAAGCAGCTTCGTTTTTTTCATGCTTGTGGTGCTTTTGGTCTTGGTTTCCGCTGGTCTGAATTTCTAGTGGTTCCCATTCTTATGTGAACATAAGCATATGCATATGACGTTTTGCTACTCTTGTGCGGCATTGCCTTTGGAAATGTCCTACGTAACCACACTTAATGATTTTTTTATTTCTGGCCGCACATTGAATATAGTCGGCCTTATGTCGCTTGCTGCCATACCTAGTATATTCCTCTACATTTTTGTTTTGGGTTTCAATCCTATTTGTAAAATTTGCTGTTCGTTTGTCGCCAAACTCATTAAGTTGTCTTCCAACCGTTTCTAGGGTATTCGTTTCAATAATTATTTTTTCATAGTAGCGGTGTCTCCAAGCATTAAAATTTTATTTCTTAACTCCGTACACAAAGTCGAAGCAAAAACTTATCAAACTTCTCGCCGGGCTGTTGTTTTATAAGTCTGAATACATGTCTTTCGTAGAGAAAACTCTGTTTTGGCGAAAAATATTCAGTTAGTTTTTCCAGGGCGATTTTATAAACATCCGTTCCCTCCGCGGCTTGAGCATCTGCACCCGGTAGGTTATAATAGATTTCTTGCAACGCAAGTCTAGCGGAGTGTTACAGAGTTGCTCCTTTTTTAGTTGCATCTTCAATATTGGCAGCAACTAAGTAAATTTCGAAAGCTCGTTTCCATCTTTCCCAACGTGAGCCAAGCGTAGTGGAATCTCCATCACAGTCAAATACTTCTAATGCTGGCAACTGAGCCATTGCAACCAATCTGTAAATAATGGAATTATTTTGAGATACCATCTCTTGACTAAAAGGTTCTTTTTTTATGACGTTGGCATCACATTATGGAATTATATACCACATTACATTTTATTAATGACCACTTATTGTTTTTTTTTTTACTGTGTATGTATATACATATCCATATATTATGGACTACCACGTCTCATTTAGTCTGTTTTTTTATGATTAGTATTTTGTGTCCACATCTTGAACTTTTATATATAATATATATAATGAAATAACTACGCTAGGTATATTGATTAATAACCACCCTTTGGATGTTGTGTAACATTCTCGTTTATTTATATACGAGTATACATATATATATAGCATTTATTAAATTTTGCCCACACTATAGGCTCGCCCTTTTTCGGCCGACAATTTTAAAAATTGTATGCAATATACACATTTTCACACTTCGTCAATCTCATGATAATTTATTTGCACTGCAATAGTTGATTGCCATTGACCCTCTAGAAGCTTACAAATATAAACCTAAATATTAATAAATAAGTAGACTCGTATGATCAGTATATTATTTGATTTCTTTGTTGTATATAAGTACTATCCGAACTTGTCAAAAACAAATATACTTTATCACAATAATCTATTTAATCGTTGTATGAAGTATCCGAAAGCGACTTTAAAAGTTAATCTTACCAGCTTGACAGTTTCTACTTTTATATCGAATAAAGAAGAAATAAGGGCCGATTGAAAAATGCCCGGCTTTTACTTTTGATTTATTCTGTTTACTGATTTACTCTATTCACTTGACATTGGCGAAATCACTGTGTGGACCGCCATTTAATAAAAAAGAAGAAGAAGAAGAAGAAGAAATAATGGATTATAAGATAAGAAACAAAGCTAATCGTCTTTCGTGGATTTAACACTAATTAAGTCAAAATATTTTCGCCGTTGTACCTAAGTCGCTAAACCGGCAAAATCAGTTAAGTTTTTTTTTTCTTTTGATATTAAGTAAACAAACCTTCCAAACAAAAATAAGTACTACAAATGTATTTATATTTCATTCTTTTTGAACACATTGTGACAAGAAGATGAGATAATGATTTATTTCGCTGCTGTTTAGGGTCAGTTGATCAATCAACAATTGTTTTCGCACTTTTGACCATTTTGTCACCTCCAGTGCAAAGTATTTTACTCACAGTTTAATCCTCGTCGCCAGTTGTGAACACCACAACTATCATTGAAATGACTGAGACATCTTTAAGACTACTAGATAAATTTGATTACTATTAAAAGACTAAATATAAATGAAATGATTAACATTAACACTGGACTAAATTTAGGGTATTCACATATTCATTTATTTATAAAAATATATCAGTGGTAAAGGTAGGTACCTCTCTGACTGTTCCTGTACTTCCGGTCATAGCTATGTAGACATTGTAGACCCTCCACCGATATTCTACTAAATACTAATTTTATACATATGACTTTTATTTGAGTATTCTATAAAGTCAAAGTTCTTTGTAAAACCCTACATATTAGTGGTAAAGGGTGGGCGGGGAGGTCCCCGCCCAACCGGTACTTCCGGCCATTACCATGAAGTTTCGCACTAATATTCTAACAAAATACTAATTTTATATATTTATAACTCTTACTTGAGTATTCTAGAAAGTTAAGTATATTTCTTTTTTTTATACCCATGTTAAGTTTTCCAGAAATAGTTCTTTGTTGAATCTATCTATACTAATATTATAAAGAGGAAAGATTTGTACCTATTTTTGTATGTTTGTATGTTTGTAATGAATAGGCTCAAAAAGTACCTACTGGGCCGATTTAAAAAAATCTTTCACCAATAGAATGCTACATTCTTCCAATTTGACATAGGCTACATTTCATTTTGAAAAAAATTAGGGATCCTTGGTAAAATTTGAACAATGTAACCGAAGGTGTAGAAAAATGAGCGGGCGAAGCCGCTGGCGGGTCGCTAGTTTCTTATATAACACTAAAATCAAGTGTTATTTGAGAACAAAATAAGTCTATATTATAAATGTAATAAGTAGGACTACGGGACCGCGTTTTATGATCACTAAAAAGTACAAAATAAAATAAAAGTTTTAAAAAACATAAAACCACCTTCAAAAACGCAAAGAATAACTTATTTTAAAGTTGTAGGTTATTCCAAGTGAAGTCGGCGACCACAACGTTTTCACCAAAACAGCCGATTTCAGTTGGAATAACCTATTAAGTACGTGCCTACAATTTTAAAAGAAGTTATTTATTGCGTTTTTGAAGGCGGTTTTTTGTTTTTATTTTTCCCTTTAGCATTGTAATATTTTAAACAAAACGAGAACGCTGTTATTAGATCGCACACAAAGGGGTGATGATTAAATAGTGTGTGGTAACACTGGTTACACATTACCTTTTAATATCTATATTCTCTTTGCTTCTTTATCGGTATTCATTCGGTTCGGTCTACAGAATAAGAACTAAAGGCATAGAAGGAGCGATAAAATAAAAGGCAACATACAGATAGCTGATATGCACAGTTTTATTGGGATATAGTGTGCCAAAAAGAGACAGAGCTACGCTAAAATGTCATGGTCTTACACTGTTGCAGGTATAAACAACGTTTATGTGTGCAGATACTGTTTACAATAATATCGATATCGACATAATTTTGAAGTTTTATAAAAATATAACATTCTTGATTACCTACCTCGTATCATCCAAACGGCTGGACGGATTTATAATAGCCGATTTTAGGCAAGGTTGTCTGGAAGAGATCGGTTTTTAGCAGAAAGACCTCCTTGTATACCTATGATTTAAATGAACTGTACCGTGTTCTTTTTTAGTGATCTATAAAGAGTATTTGTATTGTATTGTACACTCGGCGTCAAAAATATCGCCCCTCCGCGAAAATCAGATTCAAGCTAGTCTAGACCTTAGCGAAATTATAATAATAATAATAATAATAATAAATCACAGGACAATCTCACACAAATTGACCTAGTCCCAAACTAAGCTCTAGGCTTGTACTATGGGTACTAGACAACGATAAACTTACTTATATAGAGAAATATATACTTAAATACATAGAAAACATCCAAGACTCAGGAACAAATACTCGTGCTCATCGCACAAATATCTGCCCTTACCGGGATTTGAACCCAGGACCCCTAGCTTCGAAGGCAGGGTCACTACCAACTAGGCTAGCGTGTCGTCAAAAATTATGTTACATAATTAATATTAGTATCAATTAAAAGCACGTTTAATGTGTTTTAAATTAATTATGTTTAATTTAAACAAAACGTAATGGCTTGTGAATCAGAGCGTTTCGAAAAAAAAAGTGCACAAATACTCGTTTGAAGGGTCGCGAGTTGTGCCCTTTTCCAGGGGTATAAAATGCCTGCACAAGGTCAAATGTCAATCATTCACTATCCAGACGTCGAAGAGAACACATCTAAGGAACTCAAGCAAGAAAACAACCCTCGAACATGGAGACCACCGCTGCTGAATCAGCTCAAGTGGTTGCACTACTGCAAGCAGGAGTTCGGCAGTGTGATGTCGCTCGGCAACTCGATTTAAGCCGTCATGCTGTCCGCCGAGTATTTCAGCGGTTCCAGGAGACTGGGGGCTACATCAGAAGACGTGGGGCTGGTCGGCGACGCTGCACATCCGAAAGAGATGATCGCTTCATCGTGACATCATCTCTACGCAATCGCTTCGCTAGTGCTATTGAGGTGCAACAACGCCTCAGAGAAGCTCGGACAAGATCAGTTAGCATCTCTACGGTTAGAAGAAGACTGCGGGAGAAAGATATCGTGGCTCACAGGGCTGCTACAGGCCCAATGTTGCCCGCGACCACGTCGATTGGACGTTTGAGCAATGGAGGCAGGTTCTCTTTACCGATGAGACGAGAGTCTGTCTTTATTGCAACGACAGGCGGGCCAGAGTCTACAGAAGGTCGGGCGAACGATTTGCTCAAGCCTGTATTGAAGAGACAGTGGGCTACGGAGGTGGCTCTTGCATGTTCTGGGGGGGCATGTCTATAGACGGCAAAACCGACCTTGTCTGCGTCTCCAGGACTGGAGGCACTCGCGGCCAAGGGTCCCTGTATGCTCGCCGATACATTGCCGAGATCCTGGAAGAGCATGTGATGCCATATGCGGGTTACGTCGGCTCTGGGTTCACATTGATGCACGACAATGCTCGCTCCCACACTGCATTAATTGTTAGGGATTATCTGGAGGAGGTCGGGATTCCCGTTTTGCCGTGGCCAGCCAGGAGTCCTGACTTAAACCCGATTGAACACCTTTGGGACGAGCTGGAGCGACGGGTTCGGTCACAAGATGCCGCCCCTACCACCCTGCAAGATCTTCAGGACGCAGTCATCGAAGAATGGGGCAACATTCCACAAGAGGACATCGTAAAGTTGGTGCGATCAATGAAAGACCGTTTAGAGGCAGTGATAAGGGCAAGGGGGGTAACACTTGGTTTTAAGTTAATTTTAGGCACTTTTTGTAAAATTTTGTTATCTATTTATTGTTGTAAATTTAAACTTGAATAAACATTTTTCAACTGTTCGCAATGTCATTTCCTTTAGTTTTTGACCCCAAGGAAAAATCCTTTTTTTTTATTTTCCTAAAAAACACTTTATTACCTTTCAAATGATACCTAACAATCATATTGTTGTCCTTGATCAAATAGGGTTTAAAGTCGGTTGTAATTATTTTCCGAGGGGCGATATTTTTGACGCCGAGTGTATTAGGTGCCATTATGTGAGGTTTGAAAAGACATGTGTAAGCTGATTAAATAAGGTTCGAAATGGTATAAAATTGTGGGATGTGGCAAGTGAAAAACTCAAGGTAACAAGGAAAAAGTATAATAAAATAAAATATCGCAAATTGCAGCTCTAGAGACACGTATTTCGTCTTAAATTTAAAGCTTAATCTAGTCCATTCGCTCCTCTCTTTCACACTCGTTCGCAGCATTGATACAGTCATCTCTTTCACTATAGTGCCCAATCATACGTCTTACTGCGTTCCTATTCACTCATCCTACAATCGGCCGTCCTGCCGTTTTCTGACCTGACACACTTCTTACACTCTTAGTCTACTTAAACTAATTACAACATTGCACTTATATGGCACAGTTTAACTAAACATCGTCTACAGCATACAGCAATAGCAAAATTAACGTATTGACAGTTTGAATAATTTAAAATTGCTTTCTAAGCTTCATAAAAACATGAACTTTCCCTTAACTTGGTTACCTGGGTTATAAAAGAAGGTCTTTAAGGAAAACAACAAACAGTAGATAATTAATCTAAAGACCGTACTGTGATGCTACTTCCAGTACCTCTGTCAACCGATCAACTGCTTCGTCTTCATTCACTGCTGGAATAATTAAATCATCAATAAAAATTATGACTTTACCTCTTGCAATCAGCTCCCTGTAAATAATTGTTATAAATCTTGTAAAATCCTTTGGACATATTGAGAGACCAAATGGTGCTTTCAAAAACTCACACT
The DNA here is from genome assembly GCA_949316455.1 of Acleris holmiana. NCBI lineage: Eukaryota > Metazoa > Arthropoda > Insecta > Lepidoptera > Tortricidae > Acleris > Acleris holmiana. Next base: position 60,493,545 of record OX438762.1, on the reverse strand, counting down.
GTCCCGTTTGACTCACAAAAGAAGTGTATTGGACCCTTGCTTCTTCTACTGCCAGATGAAAATAACCATTTTTAAGATCAAGAGTGCTGAATACCTTCGCTCCTAACAACCTATCAATATGTGATCCTCGATCCCTGGCAAGGGATATTCATCCATGACAATCTTTTGATTAATTTTCCTGTAGTCTACACAAACTCGTACACTACCGTCCTTCTTCTTTACCAACACTAACGGGCTAGCATATTCTGAGTAGCTTACCCTGACAATACCTTGTACGAGCCATTGTGTCACCTGTTGATTCACTACGTCTTGCTCCTTTAGCGCAAGCCTCCTTTGTCGCTGAGCCACTGGAACATCGTCTTTAAGCACAATCTTCAACTTAATTAGAGCTTCTTTCGTCTTTTTCGGTTCATTCAACTCCACCACGTCACGAACCCTATGTTGTGCCTCTGGACTCACATGGTTACCTACAACAATAGAATCAGAAACACATATTTCATACACCCAGTTACTAACCATTACACATTGTTTAAGAAATTCTTGAGGCGTCTTTAGGTATCACGTAGAACACAACGTAGAATACCATTGTTTGTCGATCACAATGTTCAACTTAATCTGTCCCAAACAACTCACTTGTGTTGAACCTAAACCTGCCATAAATATCGCACTTTTCTCTAACACGGGCGCACTTAAATCGTAGTAGCACTGCTCGAAGAGTAGATTGACGTCGCTGCCTGAGTCGATCAACGCTAAAATATCGTTTTCTAAGGCTTGAACGGTCTTCATCGGCTTCGAAACAATATCTTTTGACAGCTCTGACATGACAGTTGCCGAAGTATCAATGGCCGCCATCATTGACACAGTGCCGGTTTTCGCAGTTGGACTTCGCCTTCACACTAGCGCCGCGCCGTATTCGCTGTACTTCGTGTATTGCACTTCAATGCAATATGGCCGTACTCGTTACACTTGAAGCGTTTTTAGACCCTTATCTTTATGAGGACATTCGCTTGATGCATGATTTGATTCTCCACAGCTGTAGCATCTTCGCGCTTCTTTCTTCTCTGTCGGCCTTTGTCCTTTATGCTGCGTTATTTGTGTTGCATGCGACTTCAAATTTGACTTAAACTGCTCGTATATTTAAGTTTCTCTTTTAGTTCACAGTAACTCCTAATGCCGTATAAAGTTTTATTTATTTCGTTGTCTTTTATTCCTTCCACGATGTACTTTATTCCTACGTAGTTTGGCATCTTGCCCCTTTTTCCTAATTCCTTCATACAAAACATGTAATCCAAGCACAATTAATTTTCTTTTTTCCTTCTTGAACTCATCATCTCATGAATCGTTTTAGCATCAATGCTGTCAGTAAATTCTTTAGCTATGTTCGTCTTGAGCTCTTTCCACGTCCTGCAAGTCTTTTTATAACGCAACCACCGCTCCGCAGTGCCAGATAACGAACGCCGTGCTATCAACAATTGTTGAACCGGAGTCCGTCCACCGGTTCACTGGACAGGTCTTGTCCTGACCATTAAACTTTGGTACGAGGCTTTGGTCTGTAAGGTGCAGCATCATTCCGCTCCGCGATGACGCAGCTTTTTCGAAGGCGTCTTCGTAGTCTGCCTGTCAAATAGTACGTCTCGTGTGTTTGCTCATTTTCGCGCTTTGATAATCCGCAGAATTAATATCGTCGTTGCTCTTCGTCTTTACGTCTTTTCGTAGTTCCGCTGAATCCCGTTGCACTTAGGGTGATCGAACCAGTAATGGACAAGGACCAATGATGGCCACTTCACTCTTATTTTACGGACAATAAAGGTTATTCATTTGTTTTGCAACAATCAATTTATAACCTTATGAATCTTATGATCTTTGAATTAATTAAGAAATCTGTCAGCTTAAAGTGTCCAACACTGGTGCGATCACCCTACTTGCACGCGGCTAACCTAACCTTAAACTCTGCCGGTTATTCTTAATACTTTCTCGCCGTCGACTTCGATGTCACTTTTATCCCGGACGAGCCCCCAAAATTGTGGAAAACTGGAAAGTGGAAAACTCAAGGTAACAAGAAAAAGGATAATAATATATCGCAAATTGCAGCACTAGATACACGTCTTTTCGTCTTAAGCTCGGAATCTCAACCCCTAACGTCTAAAATTTAAAACTTAACCTAGTCGGTTCGCTCCTCTCTTTGAGACTCGTTCGCAACATCGATACAGTCATCTCTTTCACTCTAGTGCCCATTCATACGTCTTACTGCGTTCCTATTTAGGTACTCATCCTACATAACAAATGTTTGTAAATATCGTAGTTTAAAAAGTTTAGTATTTAAAACACCATTGCCGACGCGTTGATACTAAAAATAAAAATAAATAACAAACTTACGAGCAATGGTTTTTTTTAAACTTTACTTTTTAAACTACGATATGTACAAACATTGGTTATAAAACATTTTGAACCTTATTTAATCAGCTTACGAATTCAATAATAGCAATGCTAGTTCTAACTAGTTCTTGATTGGTGAGTTTAATTTGTAGGCAAGGTGTAAGTACAAATATGATATTTTATTTGCCGGTACTGTAGATACGCTAAATTGGCCAGTGAGTGTTTTTCAATTTTATTATAACTCATGACTAAATCTCACGAAAGCGTTTGCGTGGGGACATTAGGTTAGAGAGAGCACTACATCAGGTTTGAGTCTGCGCAATTTGTTTACGTAATGCTGGCACTCCACTCAGCGGTATTTACCCAAATATTCGTGTTGCATCTTTTTCCTTCCTACTGCAAATGAAGAAGGTCAACAACGCAACCCGAACACGCAACCCCAAGTGGAGTGCTACCATAACAATAATCTTCAAAATGTTTGGAGCAAATCCGACTATGTTTCGACCAAGACCAATTTGGTCGTGAAGCAATAGCGTGTATCCAACTTTGCTTCATATCGTCGTCATGGAATCTGAAATAAACCATATTTCGAATATTATAATTTATTACCTTAATTAATAATAACATAAAATTTCGCAACTGATTTATCGATACGAAATTATAACGTCATAACAAAACAACAAAATTCTAGTTAAATGTTGCTTTAAAGATATTACGCATAGGTACACATGTTTACTTCGGAAAATGATATTCTGCATTTCTATTCTTGAACAGTGCCTTACCGGTGAAAGCTAGGGTAGGGGCACCAAAAGATGAACACACCCCAATAAATGAACGATCAATCGAAATAACGAAATAATTAAATCGTGGCAAATATTGCATAGTCGGGGATATTTTTTTCTTAAACGGCAACACTATGCCTACGCCGCCATTAAAAGTCACTGACAGTTACGCGTCTACCGCGGCGACAATCGGTCGTTGTTCTGTGGTGTCTCGTCAAAAACGTCGCTAGTATGGAAATATAGATAAGGTAAGTGTACTTCAAATTTAAGCTTTTAATTACGTATAAAATTCAATGAAATACTTTCTTGCAAGGATTTCTTAGTATGAATTCTTGACTAATCCCCCTTTAATTGTATTTATACGTTATTTAATTTTATGTGTTTATTTAAGTGCAATAAGCTGTTCAAGTTATGGTTCCAAAAATATAGACAAAAACTAGAAGCTGAACGATGTTCAACTACTAGGTAGGGCATACATTTTTAAAAGCTTTGTAATAAATCGTACAGAACCGGCATATAGAAACTTTACAGCGTAAACTGATCATTTATTACTTCTGTTTTTTTTAACTAAAACATGAACGTGACTTTTGGTTCTTTTGGAGTTTCTTTTAGTATGGAAACTAAATACTGTTCAACAATGAAATATGCGCCTAATACTTGAACTAATTACATTTACTAGTTCAAGTTTTGGGTTCCATTTCAATAGTTGAATTCTTAATTATATTTACTAGTTCAAGTTTTGGGTTCTATTCTAATAGTTGAATTTTTAAATGATTTTGTTCGTTCATTTCATTAATTCCGTATCCGAAAGCTGAACCAAGTAAACTCAGTAGTTCATGTTTTAGGTAAACTTTTGTAATATGAACACTAGCTATTTATTTTAAAGCCCAAGCAATTTTTGATCTCAAATTATGTGACTAGAATTTAAGTTAAATTGTGTATTAAGTTCTAAAAGAACTGCAACTTGTTGATTTACTTAATACTTAATGTTTTTAGTATTAACATGACCAGTAAAGATGTTGTAAGTTAGTTTACAGTAGGTAAATAAAGAAGTAGGAAAAATTGGTTGCTACAGATTCACCATAATTATTTATTAATAAGCAAAATAGTAGTTATAGTAAGATTATGCTATTTAATCACTGATGGTTGTGATAAAACAGCTTTAACTAGCAGATTAATTTAAAAATATTGTAGAGTCTTAAAAAGTTAGTTAGTTATAAGGTTATATTCTTAGAACCTCGTAAGGCCCACGTCAAATTTCACTAGTTCAAAAATAATCTTAGGTCAGCCAACTAAAGTTAAAAGTCACTTTGATTAATGTCGTAAATTTAGGACGTGCTTACGAGGTTATACAAATGAAGGCTACCTCATCGTATTGATTGTGATACAAAAGACTACTCGATTTATTTGATAAATATCTATAAAAATCTTGAAAAAACAAGTAGGTACGTTAATTATTAATTGTATTTTTAGTTGAATATCAACTGATAAGTTAAATTATAGTGATGATGATTGTGATAATTAAAGACCCTTTTTTATAAAGAATTTTATAAATGACTCTTAATAAAGAAAATTTAAGTTTATGGCTTACGAGGTTATACAAATGAAGGCTACCTCATCGTATTGATTGTGATACAAAAGACTACCTACTCAATTTATTTGATAATACCTATAAATGTCTTGAAAAAACATGTAAGTTAATTATTAATTCTACTTTTAGTTGAATATCAACTGATAAGTTAATTATAGTGATGATGATTGTGATAACTAAAACCTTTTTTATAAAGAATTTTATAAATGACTCGTTAATTTTTTATTGAATATCAATGATTGTGATACCTATATTCTCTTATAAACAACTAAAAAAGACTGATTTGATTAACGTGCGTTTTATTTATTTCGAAAGCCTTTTAATAATTTTATTTATTTATTTAGAGCATTATACAAACACTCCTAATAAAAATATGAATAATGGCAATTAGGCATATAGATTTTATAATCATTTAAGTTCAACTATTGGGGTCAATCCGTTCAGATTTAGGGCACATTAGATTGTTTTATTATATTAGTTCAACTATTGGAGTAAAATCGTTCAGAGTTAGGGCATCACTGTTCATGTATTGGGTAAATTGGTACATTTCTGGCTTCAAAGATTTTTAGAAAAATAATGTGTTATAATAATGAACTTTATAATATTTATCTCCAATCTAGAGTATATACTTTACCGTATAAAATAAAGTAATTGGGTGAAATTTGTTAAGTTCACTGAGAAAAAAATGTCCAAAGTTGGTGTAGTCGCTTAATCGTTCATTTATTGGTGCCCCTACCCTATTTCTTTAGATTAGATTTTTCTTGCGGGATAAATGAGATCTGCATTCAAACACAACACACGCTATTTGCTTTACATATTTATTTTTCTTCACGTTTATATAAAACACCACAATAATATATCGTTGTTGAACTAAATTCTAACAATTAAGAAGTCACAACGGCAGCACAGTATAGATATCGCTATATCTATACTCTGACGGCAGCCTGCTTATGACAAACAATATACACGACTAAAAAAAACATGACTTACGTTTGACACCTAGCTCATGTCTAACTAAATACCATAGACCATCATTAAGAGATTTTTGATTTATCAGGCCAATTTACGACCATGGTGACATGATGGTCGCCAGTTAGTTGACCAGTTGGTGACCAAGTGTGTACGGCTAGTTTTTGCAAGAACTGGACACAACAATCTTTCCTTTTTTAACTTATTGAACATTCATTTTCGAGACCGGTATAGATCTGACGCTTACGTTTTAGGGCTCCTTCTATGCCTTTAGTTCTTATTCTATGGTGCAAACAATGCCTTGAAGCGAAGAAAAGTGACCTTAAATGACGTCGCTTATGTTATTAGCAGGGCCCGTAATTTTCATGCCGCTGACGCAGAAATGACGTCACGCTACAAACTATTTGAAATCATACTCTATGTATTTTTTGGCTCTTGAAAGCTTATGCCTTATAAAGGGATAAGTATACATACATACATACATAACATCAGGCCTTCATTCCCAGAGTGGGATTGGCAGAGTTACAGAAACACTAACAACTCTAAAAAGACTTGTTTATAGTTCTGTAACCACATTTTGCAAAATCGGGCCAAGAAGTTTACTAGTGTATCAGTGACAGGTTGCAAGCCATCCACGGGAAGACATGGAGTAGCACTATTCTAACCCGGTAACCACTCGAGGGATAAGTATAATAAATTAAAAATATATATTTTTTTATAGGTGGGATGGCGAACGCAATAGACGGAGTTCCATTCACGGATGATTCCTGCTGCCAACGTTTATTTTTGGGAAATAGACCTTTTGGGAAGTCGACCTTTTGGAAAGTGGACTTTTTGGGAATTGTCCTTTTAAGAAATGGACGTTTTGGGAACTGTCCTTTTGTTAAGTGGGCGTTTTGGGAAGTAGCCTTATGAGTCAAAAGGAAATAAAATCAGTATAATTTCACTTATATATTTAATTCAATATACACCTAAGACTACCTTGCGGACACAAGAAAATATAACATATCCAATAATAATAAAGTTGATACATGTTAAAAAGTCCCACGTGATAGAACGCAATAAAATAATACTTCAGTAAACCTGTTCGTGTAATGTATGTATTTGCGTTACTTAGTGAAATGATAAATAATAATGACCGTGCTGAGTAAGTAGGCATAGATTATTTGCAGTGTAGGGCCTCAATGGTCGTAAATAATTACAAATACTACTTATACTGTACCATCTCAGTCATGTGTTACCGTTTGCGTTTTACATCTAAACTTAATGTTACACGAATTAAAAAGACGCTGTTAGCGATTTAACAGGTTCCCTGCCCTATGTGGCACATGTGCCTCATGCGTGGTTGTACAGATACGGCCATGAGGAACATGGGCCTTGCGGCCAGAGATAAACATAATGCAGATTTCTTCATCTTTAACTAAATACTTTTGGACCCTTCGCCAAATTTTGACACAACATCCTAGAACAGCAGTACAATAAATTTAAGTAAGTATTCAAAAATACATCTTTTTTGGCAATTTTTTTTCTATTTTTCAAGACAAAAATAAAATACTGGTCACTCTACTTTGTTCAGTTTGTTCTGCCGCCGCCTTTTTTTAAAGAAATACTTACTAAAGGTTATTTTTTTTAGTCTTCCTCTAATAAAACAAAATTTTAGTTTGACACGACATGACATGACGGTCCGTGGGCATGGTTTAAATGGCTCAGGCCTGAAATATGCGTTTTCCTAAAAGATATTTTCCCACAATGTCTGTTTTCAGCTTCTCAAAATGTCAGCTTCTTATAATGTCTGTCTCCAAGAATGTCAGTTTTCATATAGATTTCGCTTTACAGATTTTCTGCCTTCTTACAATTTTTACATTTCAGAAAAGACCTATTCCCTAAATGTCTGCAATCATGAACGCCACATTTACAATCTTTTCCCGTTTGGTTTTTCATTATAGATATTTATCAAAGAGTAAGTATGCCAAGAAATTAACCCTTTCAATTAAGAACATTGATTTGAAATAAAGCAGACATTATAGGAAATCAAACATAATAAGACGATAGCCTATATACAAAAGTCAACATAACGGAAAAACAAAACTTATGGTAATGTTAATATTTAGGAATGTAAACATTATGAAAAGACGGCTTCCCAAGACTGTACACATTTTAAATACCAGTCATTTTGAGAAAGCTAACAAAATAGAAGTGTTAACACTGTGAGAACGCAGACGTTTTGACAATTGGACATTTTAGGAAAACGCATATTTCAGGCCTGAGCCATTTAAATTCCGATTCTGTAATTAAAACTAAAAATGCCGGAAATACATGTTTACGAATACTCAAATCACGAATACTATGAGATGGTGCGGCCAATTCACAGTTCCGGGTCATTCAATCGGTGGAGGAGGAACACCGCTGAGCCAAGAGACAGAAGATGCTGTTCTTGAGTATTTCAAGAGAAATCCTCAAGACAATTTTACGTGTGGAAGACTCTTAATGGTGCTGGACTACATCCTTACCACATCCAACGCGTGGAAAGCCTGCACGATGTTGACGGCCCACCGCGGAAGCAAATTTGTGAGTGGACTTTACAATAGTTGTACAAAAAAAAATTGTGGACCGATGAGGCCTTGTTCACTCGTGTCGGATTGTACAATGTTCACAATGAACATTACTGGGCTTTTGACAACCCACATGTGATCCACGAACACTAACACCAAGTACGTTTTAGTATCAACGTGTGGGCAGGATTGATAGGGAGTGCAATTCTCGGACCTTACTTTATTGATGGGCGCCTCACCGGTGGTACCTACCTGGACATGCTGCGTGGTGTGATTGGGTACATGATCGACGTTCCGCTAGCAATTAGAAACAACTTCATGTATCAACATGACGGGGCGCCACTCCACTAAGCAACAGCAGTGCGAGATTTTTTGAACGATACCTATGGATCCAACTGGATTGGACGTGCGGCCCAGTGCCATGGTGCCCGAGGTCACCGAACATTTAAGCCGATGTTTTTTTTTTGTAGGGCGAGGTAAAAATTGTTGTTTACGTAGAAGAGGCGCGTAGTCACGAGGACATCAAAAACCAAATAACTGCAGCTTTTGATGTAGTGAAAAGTAGTAACAGTTTATTATTGGTGCAAAAAAAAAACTGTGAAAACGTGCGCGTTTGTGCATCGAAAGAAATGGTACATTAGTGAAATGTAAATAACTTTTTGTAAATTTCGTAAGTAATTAAATTGAATGTGTAAATAAGTATTTTTTTAATACGCCTAATGAGACTATTACGGCCGAACCCTATATTCAAACCGCGGATAGATAAAGCTTACTTCGGGTTGAAATTTGACATTTGCCCATACAAAATGTGTCAAATTTTAATCCGAAATAAGGCTATCTGTCCGTGGTTTGAATATAGGGTTCGGCCGTTAGTCAACTTTGGTGAATTATGATGGTAAATTTTGAATAATTTGGTTCATTGGTTTAGTGACCACCAAACGTCTGTCAAACGTCAAAAGCTTGACCAATAGACGTTCAACAATAAGATGATTGAAACTTAGCCATAGCAACTCTATTAAAACGACCAAAAACGACGGAGATAACAGAGAAAACAGCTCACGTTGATAAGATAACGCTCACGTTGACCAACACACACCTAGAAATTCAGGACAACTAAAAGGTACTATAAAATGTACATTTCAAACGGAAAAGAAATGGTTCTTTCACTTAACAGTCTCTTATTACATCCCATAAAACGTATAACATTTTGGCGGGGGGTCCAAATGTAAACATGAATAAACACTATGTATCAATCACTATGACACAAAATATCATAAAATACTGAAGGCAATGATGTGTCTTATACGAAAAAATACTAAATTAACTTTTATTATTACTATGGGGACGTGTTAAAAGAACGCTGCATGTTGCTTCGGGACAGGCAACCTGTTGAGTCACAGTCAACGTCACTTAAGCGTCCCACTTACTGGCATCCGAAATACCAGTTATTGGCACCTACTGACTGTAGCATATCCCTCTAATAACCCGAAATGAAGTTTAATGTGTCAATAAAAGGAAGGATGTCAAAAAAGGGCAGTTTCCTCTACATACTTGGAAAGCTTTACTTAAGTAATGTATATCGAGGGTTGAGTGGTCAAACCCGATAAATCGAAATAATTGTTAATCCAAATTTAAACCCTCATGTCTTGATGATTATGTTATTTTTGACACAACAAGTCATATCGACTTATTTTGTAGTAGTTTGACCACTCAACCCTCGATATGAAATAAAAAAGATCAGCAGTTTTTACTATTAACTACAATTAATGTTTTGCTGTTTCTTACTTGTTAAAAGTGGTTATTTTCATAGGTAAAACCATATAACTTCATGCTATCGCATCGTCGACGTTACGATAGCCCTTATTTACTTGACAATGATGGCGACGACCGCGATAAAAACAATACGATAACATGTCCCAGGCAATATGTTTTTACCCAGTAAAACTGAGACACAAAAATGAATTAAATAGTAATAAATGCTTTACGAAACCTTGTATAAAAGACGTCATACAATTTATTGTCATGTCTTTGTTTAACAATCAAACAATCAGACCATCAAAGTTAATAGGTATCCTTAATAATTTAAAAATGTATAATATGTAATTGATATACTTGCAATTTACAGAGTTGGATAAGGTATAAATAAAGAGAGCACCGCAATGCACTTCAGAACGATGATCATCACCATCAATGTGTCACGGTCTAAGCATCGCCACAGCAAGTGTCAGAGCGGCACAATTTAAAGGCACCGCGGTGATAGTCGGTATTTAGAACGCCCCGACAGAAAGAAAACTAGAAGTCCACCACAATCATTATATTCTAACAACTATAGAGCTGCAGGTCTACACAGACCCACCTTCAAGGAGAGAAGTAATTAGGTACAGACGCTATAAAATATAGCGAACAAGGTGCTCAAAAATACCTTTTCTCAACATTGCTCGAAAACATGAACATTTTTAGTTCGTGGTCAGATAACGACAGACCATTTTCATACAAAAAGAATCTACTTGGCCATTTCATAATACATACACGAATCATTAATTTAAAAACGATATTTTGTTTTTGCAGTAAGTGTAGAGCACTATATTATCTGCCTCAGCCAGAAAGTGCATATTATGGACTCGTACAGTAAAGTGCATTAATATTTATATAGCCATCGCGTATAATATATACATGGACCGTATTGGCAGTGGCATAAAAGTGTATAGACATTTTGACGTATTGAGAACCCATATATATTTATGCCCTTGACTGTACACTAGGTCTCAACTACGTTTTGGCCCTGAATATCGCATGTCCATAAATTGCGTGCTACCATCTGCAACAGTACGGTTATAGTAGGGATCCCTTTGAAACGCATATAATGTTTTCGCGATACGATAGCTCTAAAATCTTTTCGCAATAACATCCGTTTAGGCTGAAATTGCAGAATTTATTTCACATGTATTGTGTAGATTAGATTAGGTTTGGTTATACCACCCTACAGGGAACCTTTATAGTACAATATAACATATATATTTTGCGTGTGCGTCTATAATATATATATATATATATATATATATATATATATACACACGCAAGGCGTTAAAACGTGTTATATTGTACTATAATGTAGGCATATAATTTATCTCTGGATGTTACAAACGAAACATTTGTTTCATAAGAATTTGAAAAAAAAGTACAAGGTTACAAAAAATATGGGCGCGTCAGTTCTTAAGATGTTAATCTTCGTTTTGAAGCTAGCAGGCAATCTTCGCTTTGTTTTTGGGGACAAAAAAACGTGACACCAAAGATGTATACAACAGCTTATCAGCCTAATGCAATAATGACCATTCATCGTACTCAGAAAAATGGTCAAAAAACCCCAATGACATGCCCGTTGGCAATTGAACAGTATACCAAGTGTATGGGCGGCGTTGATAGGGTTGACCATTTCAGATCGCTTTACTCCATTGGAAGAAAATCAACTGAAAAAAAATAGATGCGTCTCTTCTGGTTCATGCTGGAAGTAGCCTGCATAAATGCATAGTGTATCGTTTACAATCTAACCCACGATAAGTCGAGCAGTAGCCATCGAGATTTTAGAATAAAGTTAACAAGGAGCCTAATTGACAGTTTGACTACAATAGTTAGAGCACCACCAAAATTGAAAAACAAAAAAACCGGGCAATTTGGAGTATTTGACGAAATATGACTAAGCAATGCTGCTCACATGCCTTGTGAGGGAACCAGAAAACGATGCCGGTACCGCAGTACAAAACAAAAACCTCAAGGGTCATAAATAATGTGTAAGGTCTGCCAAGTGGCTCTACGTCCAGCACCATGTTTTGATGACTATCACTGTGTTCATCAATAAAAATACACATTTTCTTAGGTCTAGTGGTTTTATTTTATCAACGATTAATTCAGTTATATAGCCCTTAATAGATGAGTTTTAACTTGTAGGGCAGTGGCCGCATACAGGCCACATTTCTTATTGGTGACGGGGACTTTTTAGAGGAGAGTTTTTGTTAGGAATAAGTGACTGTGGGCAAGACCGTCTACAAGGCAAGTCCATCTACACGCTATAACTTCTGTTTTTGAATAGGTATACAAGCGACGGCTCGCTCGGTAAAACAGCATTTTGTTCTAGTTCCATCACTTCATAATAGATGTAGCTACGACAAAAACTTTGGAAGTAATTCAAGTTTCAAGTTTTTTTGTGTTTTGATCATGATGGGTAAATAAACGACCTGTTCGAAAAAAATTCATAAAAAATAGAAATTCAAGGTGTTTTGGATTAAAAAGTAACTACGTAAGAAACTTGATAACCGCCTCATATATTACCGTTATTTAATAATACAAAAGCAATCTAGTTTTGTTATTATTAATATGTGAATTTCTAACCTTAAAATTGTTCCAAGTTGGAAAGACAGTCTACAATATTCGAGGGAAGTCCGTCATATGCAGGTCTTACCAAAAAGCAGATATTGCCAACCTTTTCCTCATTATAAATTTTATTCTTGGTTCTTATATTCGTTGCGTCCGTTATAATTGTAACAATAAATCGTTATGCTCTTTAAAAATAATAATGTCACTGTAGGTACTGTAATGACCTGATGTCTCGTGTATTGAAATAATGTGTAACGAAACTTATTTGAGTCACGGAGGGTTTTGACCTCTTTGGGAACTTTGACAGAATTTTGAATATGACGGGAAAAGACAGAGAGGGATGGCGGGGTAGGTTTTTTGAGATCGGACGAAAAATTTGGGGTTGAGAGATTGGAAAAATTATTTAAAAATTCTATTTCTAGATAATTACGATGAATATGCGGAGTGTTAACAAAGGAAGTGATTTTCTTAGTTGTGTTTTTTTGTAATACCTTTTCTTTCGTTATCTGGTTTTCTAGAGAAGCTACAGTTGGTTCTGCTGGTTCTATGTTATATTTCAGTGCTCCAGACGTGTAGTGAAAAAGTGAATAGATGGACCATGTCAGCGGGTGTGTCTCGGGCGACTGTTGATGAATAAATCAGATGTTCGGAAGTGAAAGAAAACATCGGAAGCTTAAGTTAAGTATAAATGAACTCTCTGGGGTTGATTTATAGGGAATGTTGGTTTTAACCATGTGGGGGGAGATTGTTAGGGACCTTTGTTAGTTCCATTATTAATAGTTTCTATTCAAGTGCGAAACTGGCGGAAATTGTGACTCCTGCGTTAATCCTGGAACGAGTCTACAAGCGGAGCTTCGGGCCTCAATGCCGTGGTTTGGCTCGAGAGCTGAATGACTTCGAGGGATTATAAGAGCTAAGTGTTTTTTTTATATTTTAGAAATTGTATAGTGTTTTGAGTTTATTCTTATTGATATCGTGAATTGTCTGTTTACATATTGTTAATGGTTACATAGCAACCATTGTTTATTTACGACAAGCTAGTCATATCTTTCAAAAAGAATGTGGAATACATTCTTGAAAGTTATTTAAATTCATTTTAATTTTGGATACCGACCGGTTGGGTTGTTTTTTAAAAAGAATTATATTTAAATATTTTGGCTTTTTATTTTTTAAATTTAAATTATTCTTTTAATAATTTTGGAATTCTCTATAAATATTTTATATTTAAATGATGATTCGAATTTTGATTTTGATATTTTAAAATTGATCAGTTATTGAAGTGAGTTGAGATAGAACAGACTCGTGTGGAAAATATTTTGTAATCAAGTTACGATTATTTCATATAAATTGAAATACTTTCAAGTAAGTGCTTATTTACTTTTATAATCATTGATTTATCCTTTTTATTTATAAATTTTAAATTTAGATAACTGACTAAATTAAATTATTCTTCTAAAATTAAACTAATTACTCCTATTCTACTATTCTGTTCGAATGAGTATGTTACATTCATGATTCCACATAATTCTATTAAACCCGAGTTTATAAAAGAAATCATTCGCAGTTTATATTAGTTTCTACTCTATCATTATTCTATCTTAATTAGACAGATATTCTAAATTGTACCCGATATATTATATTTAACGCTCGGACCAGTTTAGATCTGTGTTTTGGGGTTTAGTAGCGGATCCTATTACAAGTAAACACTGATAACCTAATTAATTATTGATACCTTCCTGAATAATAATTTAAGGAGATTCGGTTACATTTCTCTGATGTAGAAGAAAACTTTAGTAGGCACAAATGCTAACTCCTATTCAGTTGGATAAGTATGATAGTTAGTAATAGCGCGCAGTGACACTCTGCAAAGTACCTTTACAGACGATCATGAAATTTACTCACACACGTATTTAGAACCCTATCTCATTGATTATTATGAAGGGAATGGGGGTTGAACCGAATCCGCTAGCTTAGAGTAATCATTCCGTGGAAATTTAAAAGAGTTAGGGAAATCCTGCTTCTTTGAATGATTACAACCTTTGCGTTCCCTCTTCTCTTTTGTATACCTGAACGAACTGACAGACTTTATACTTTAATTAATATAATTGAAGCAGGCTGTAGGAGGAATGTCCCGTCTGGTGACGAGTTCCACTGTCAAGTGCGGGGCGGAGCACTGACTTTAACAGGAAAGACAATGTATTCAAGGTCCTTATAATGTTAGATTAGAAACAATTGTTTAATAGATTTCTTCTAATTTTTATTTAGCTGATTTCATTCCATATGCTCATTCCTACAGTTTAAAAGAGTTTTAAATAATTCTAACTAGCAACTCACCGTGTCGACTGGGTTATTACCACTATTATTGTTATTACTACTACAATACATAACAAACACAACGTAGAGTCCTAAACTAGACAAGATCATGTCATAACATTTACTTAGAACTTTACTAAGTAAAATAAAAAAAAATAAAAAAAATCGTATAAGACCTAGGGGTGAGGGTCAGTACAGTACCTATTTTTGAACCAGCCAGATGTCTTAAACGTAGGAGTTATTTTTTCATATTCCTCTAAATTTGCCGGTGACTAGCTGATGGTCATGACAATTATATTTATTGTGATCACTTTATGAAGGTTTTTCATTCATAACAATGCCGTGTTAAGATTTTTTACAATGAAATCATTTTTTTTTATCATAGTGAGGTTTTTTGCCTATCAGTATTTGATTTAAACTTAAAGTTCTACTATTAAAATACATTCTAAAGTTATTGTTATCTTTTTTTTGGGAAACCCAATAAATAAGTAAGTACCTACGTTTAATTATTTTTCAAAAAAGGTTTATTACCCCATTTACGTAAAATATTTAAAGGCCAGACTTGCCTTTAAATAAGAAAAAATGAGTTTAAATTGAATCTAAACCTTATATATACGTTTGAATTACACTCTTCATCGTCTTGTTTCTTTCTTTTTAGGGATTCGAACACAAACATATACTTAAGCACCCATAGTTTGGCTGATATCATTACTAGACGGACTTACCTTAAACTACACGGGAAGACCGTCTAAATGCCGAATTTTAAAAAATACTATTGTTTTTGCTTAATTTGTGATTAAAATGATCTATCACTATAGCTGAATTACTATTTATGAAATTCTGCACCGTATGCGATTACACGCGGAACCGAACTTTAAAAAAATGAAGTATGCCGGTCTTGCCCACAGTCACCTTAAGTGAATTTAAAAAAAACAAGAAGTTACTTTTTTTATAATATAATCCTTTTTATCTATCGATATCCATATTCAAAAGAAAATAAATCGCTAGGCCTGGCTAAGGGTTAAAACGACCAATAACGACTGAGAGTATCTGATTCGCCGTTGTATCACCAATAGGTAGCACATGGCTGGGATTCTACACTGTAATACCGAAATCGTCTTTGACGTGTATTGTCAACGTTTTGATAACTCTTATGTTATTTACGATAATGGCGACCGAGTCATAAACGATTCTAATACACGTCAAAATTGATATCGTTATTATAACGCAGTAGAATAGTGGCTCAGTAGCTGTTGTTTAAATATAGCCCTAGCAACTATCAAAACACCACCGTGACCGTAGGCATTCGGAGAAAATCGTGGGTTTTTCGTTTTACCGATGTCGAAACGAATAACCAATCATAATTACTCCGTTGCTATCATTACGTTATAAAATGTCCCGAAAAACGTCAAGTATCGGAATGGCCGAACGAAATCGTTTTTCAGTCTCATTCTATCAGGGCCTCTATTCAGGTGCGTTAAAACGATATCGTGTTTGACACGTTTAAGAATCGTGTATGTCACAGTCGCCATTATTGTAAATGACATAAAGAGTTATCAAAACGTTGACAATACGGAAACAGGTCAAAAACGATATCGTTATTACCTTGTAGAACTCCAGCCCAGGGCTGTGATTCTACATGGTAATAACGATAGCGACGTGTTTCCGTATTGTCAACGTTTTCATAACTATTATGTCATTTACCATAATGGCGACTGTGACATAAACGATTCTAAAAAACGTCACACGCGATAACGTTGTAACGCAGTAGAATAGAGGCCCAGATAGCTGTGCCCGTCTCACCGTCGCCGCTCGCCATTCCGAGTGATGATGACGCATTAAAACAATGGTCGTTAGGTTACGGTTTTAAGACCTGTAATTGGCTAAGTAAAGTTTTTGGAAGAGATTTAAATTAATATTTTTTTCGATAGCCGTCATCCATCCATCATCCATCATCCATCATTTAGATCAAGGAACTGCGGCTTTTTTATTTTTATTTCTTCTAATATTTTAGAAATATTTTTTAGTTATGGAGTTGACATTTGTTAATTTTAATGGCCGACAAATTTGTTGCCTTCGAACTTCGTTAGTGAAAAGGAAAAAAAACTGTCACTTCTATATCTGTCATTGTCATGTCAAATCAAAGTAAACAAACGATTCAATTCAACGGCTCTTTTCTATTTGCTTACGTTTCATGTGATCAGTGTTTTTAGAAATATTTTTAACGACCTCAGAACTAACCCCGGACTTTCAATTTTGCCGCTTTACTCTACGACCTTTGCACGATATTTGGACGTTTGAATGGTACAATCCACGCAATGAATTCAGGCAATCCGGCAAAATTGAAAGTCCGGGGTTAGTTCTGAGGCCGTTAAAAATATTTCTGATCACATGAAACGTAAGCAAACAGAAAAGAGCCGTTGAATTGAATCGTTTGTTTACTTTGATTTGACTTGACAATGACAGATGATACAGAAGTGACAGTTTTTTTTGCTTCTTCATTAAGTACAAAGGCAACAAGCTTGTCGGCCATTAAAGTTTACAAATGTCAACTACATAACTAAAAAAAGTATTTCTAGAATATTAGAGGAAATAAAAATAAAAGAGCCGCAGTTCCTTGATCTTTAGGATGACGACTATCGATAAAAAATATAATTTACATCTCTTCCAAAAACTTTACTTAGCCTATTGATGGACTTCCTTCCGGGGCAGTGGTCCAACTGCTCTGTCCAACTAGTTGGACTACGGGACTTCACTAGGGGCCGTGGTACAACTATATTTGCAGTTGGACCACGGCACCATTATAGAGTTCCCAGGTCCAATTAAAATAATTTCAAATAATACAATAGGGTATGAAGTCACTCATTTTCAGGTTGCTTGACTCACAGATTATCCAACTGTTAATATGAAATAATTATTTTGTTCGTCTATTATACGAAGACGTGCGACTTTCCTTGTCTGGATATACAAGTATAACCGACTAAATCGGACGGTGATATAACGTTGCTATAGTAACCAATTAAATGTTTACTAACAAAAAAAATGTATGACAAATAAAATAATACGTATGCTAGCTTTTATTGAGGCAGTTTGCTGTGCAATATTGAATTCAAAAAAAAAAAAAACTTTTTTATATTCCTTGACTGTATAACACTAACAGCATTTTTAAAACGAATGCGGTCGCGGGATTAGAGTCGCATCCAAATTAAGATTACGTCTTGATATCCCGCGAATTGCATCCGGAAATCCGATCACTGCTTATAGCGTAGGGGCCCGAACCTTTAAAGCTTTGGAGACTAGCTTTTAAGCTTTGATCTCTAAATTTCACAACTGAAATGGTGCGTGCCTGCTAGGCTCTGTAGCTGTAAGACTTGAGTGGAGTTAATAGACTAACCAACG
Organism: Acleris holmiana; assembly: GCA_949316455.1. Classification (NCBI taxonomy): domain Eukaryota; kingdom Metazoa; phylum Arthropoda; class Insecta; order Lepidoptera; family Tortricidae; genus Acleris; species Acleris holmiana. Next base: position 60,475,192 of record OX438762.1, on the reverse strand, counting down.
AATGGGTAAAAATTCATACACCGAAGATGACAACTTGACAGATCTATATCTTGGCACGTTTTTTGCCATTATAGTGAGAGACAGGATAATTCACTTCATGGCGTATTTATTTAGCTGCACATAAGCTCTACTGTGCCTCTCTAAACAGAATGTTTCGATTGACCAATTACCCTGTATATGGTTTTCAATCCACGAATTGGCGCCCCCACTACTTAACTTTTCGTACTTTGTCAAAATCCCGCGCATTGTCACCGAGTGGCAGGGTGCGACTTTAAGAATACTAGAAGTATATATTTATTTATGTGACAATAAACTATCTATCAATATATACGTCTAGTACTTTTAATTGAATAAGTCGCGCCCTGCCACTCAACTAACGCTAAATATATAATCTATCATTGCTCAATTTTAAGTAATTAGATTTAAGTCGATCCTAAACTTCTAACCTTACAACCTCCATTATCTGAACTTTAACCCTCTGCGACTGACGTGAGGTCTATCAGATACCGCCAAAAAAAAATCGCTTTATAGCGTGAAATAGGTCTGTATCGCTCAGCAACCTCTCCTAAAGACTCGGGGCATTATAAACTAACCTATGTTAAAAACTCCAGAATTTTTTACCTTGTTCAAGTTAATGTATTTTTTTTTATTTAGAAGCCCTATACATGCTTATTATAAATTCCATATGAAAATTAAATAATCATGATATACACTTGATAAAAAATACTTATCATTAACCCATTAGTATTTTTTCTGTTTTATCAAAAATGACGTCTGACAGACTCCACCTCAGTAGAATGTTTCTAAAAAGTCACCACAGTTGCAGAGGGTAAGACAAAAATGTAATTTTTCGTCGGGTCGGGTCCCTTTGGCCTTACTTGCATTTAGCCTTGGCGAGCAGGGCTGGGATTCTACACGGTAATAACGATATCGTCTTTGACAAGTTTCTGTATTGTCAACGTTTTGATAACTCTAATATCATTTACAATAGTGGCGACTGTGACATAAACGATTTTTAAACGTGTCAAACACGATATCGTTTTAACGCAGCTGAATAGAGGCCCAGAGCACCTTAGTAGTATTTTGTTCGGGTAGCAAAATGCCTTGGTCTGTAAAACGCCCTCATTGCTATACGGCATAGTATAGACGGAATGACTTGGCTGTAAAACGACAATGTCATAATCATACGTCGCACTCAAGCGGGCAGTTTGGGGGCAAGGTAAGGTTAACAAAAAAAAAACTTACGAGTATTATAAAAATGTACTTAGTTATCATTTATAAATATTTAATGTGTAAATACTCTTTGAAGTGATAACTGATAGCCCATATAAGTGGCCACTTAAAAAAACAAATAAATAGCTGACATGCGTCATTATGACTGTCGTTCATACTTATATATTTGTTGGTGCAGTGCCGTCTAATTAATAGAAAGATTTGCTTTATTTGTTTATTTTCATATCTATGTATTGCAGTGGATAGGATACTACGACAGCACTCCGAACATAAGTCACAAAAGGTCATATATATGGCTTAATATGTAATGTTCATATGAAGCCCGAAAAATATAATGTTGATCGGCATTTAAAGTCAAAACACACTTACAAATCAAGAAAAACTATTAATGAGAAACTGGTCATTAAAGATATAAATTTTAGTATGAGAGTAATAATATTGTAATTTATGTAATTGTAACATAATTCCCAAAAAATGCAACATGAAAGGCATCTTGGTTCGCTGTCACACAGACTGGTAAAAGATAAACAAATGCAATTTAACGAAGATTTCACGAAATCCTTAGTTAAATAATATCCCATGGGCTCAGTTACGGAACCCAAACCTTAGAGGATTTATAGAAAAATGCATCAATCAAGAATATGGTGAGAATATTACTTTGCCTCATGAAAGTTACTTACGTAATAAATACCTCCCGACAGTTTACGAAGAAACAAACAAAGAAATAAGAGTGGCATTAAAAAAACAATATATTTATTCAAGCATTGATGAGACCACGGATGCACAAGGAAAAGCAGTTGCTAATGTAGTAAACAGAAGCCTTGATGATACCGAAGCTACAAAGTGCCATGTCTTTAGCTCAAAAGTTCTTGAAAAAACAAATAAAATGACTATTTCAGAACTCGCTCAGAGCACGCTTGATGATCTCTGGGGTGCCGACCTTAACAAAAATAAGGAAATACTTTTATTTTTTGTCACTGATGCAGCTCGCTACAAGACATAAGCTGCGACCATACCGCTGCTTAAAATACGGCGACGGTACGGAATCGCAGTGACGCGTCGTATCCGTACCGTTTTTGACGCATGACCAATGCTTAAAAAACGGTGATCTTTTTTACACACAGTTTATACTATTCTAGACATGATTTTTAAAAAAATAAACCAACGGCCAACGTACAGCCTTAGTTGCTAAGATATTTGGAATTGCACATTACAAATACTAGGTACCAAATACAATACTTTATTCTGACTTGAAAATAAATTGATTGATTTGTGAACCTATCTATCATTCTGACATGCCACCAAACTGCCCACTTGAGTGCGACGTATGGTCATAATATTTTAATAGGTAAATGGTCTGGATAATCTTCATAGCCAATATAGTAGAATGTCTTTAAAGTATAAAGACTATGTAGTTGAATCGGAAAGTATAAAAAATGTCTAAGTAGCTATTTTGTCCAGGTTGCATAATACCAATACATTAATTTATCATCACCTCCATATAATTTAAAATTCGATTACAGCCCACTTACATTGATAATTAAGTAGATATTGACTTGACATGAAACTGACAAGTAATTTCAATGCAACTGAATTTCTTGTGTTAATTAAGTAGATATTGACTTGACATGAAACTGACAAGTAATTTCAATGCAACTGAATTTCTTGTGTGTGTTCACGTGTTCTCTGTAAACACAATCGTATTATTATTAATATTATTTATCGAAAGCCACAAAGGAAAACCGACTGTTATAATCAATAGCTATCGATACAACAAATGTTATAAAAACACAAGAGGAACAAATTTTTGGCGTTATTTTAAGCGGAATGTGTGCAGTGCTTCAGTCACTTTAAGCCCTGGCAACACCGAAATAAGTTTACACACCTGTAGGAAAAATGATAAAAGATGTACGAGCGATATTCTGCTGCAGTTAGCAAAGGAAAACGTTTCCCTGAATATGAACTCATTGAAAAAGAATCATGAAGAAAGCATAATCGAATGTCAAGCAAAATTTCCAAACAAAACCATTTATGTATGCTCATTTGAATCAGTAAAACATACTTTTAGCAGGGTACGAAGATCTTACTTAAAAATAGAAAAGTTAGTGTTATTGCTTCCAACAAGAAGTGAAAATTCCTCCACGGATAGAAGAAAACTTTTTAGCTACCGAGTCTGGTCATGAGACAAAAATATTGGTATTTTGAGCCAAATTTGCATTAAGACCATAAAAAAATATGCTCGTGAAGGCCACCTCTTTTTTGGAGATGACACCTTTAAACGCGTCCCAAAGCCGTTTAAACAACTTTTTACCGTTCATGTGGACCTGAATAGCGACGAGGGAAGTACAAACATACTGCCGGTACTATATTGCTTGCTACCGAATAGACTCCAAGAAAGTTATACTGCATTTTTACAATTATACGAGACGTTATCGGAGCACAGATTTTAAAGTTTAAATGTGACTAAGAGTTGGGGTTGATAAATGCAGATACAAATATGTTCCCTTTGTTTTAGTTATCCGGTTGCTTTTACTATCATAACCGGGCAATATGGAAGTTGAACGCCAAGAAACATAAACTTACAGACACGCGTGAAGGACTTAGCTACAAAATTGACGGCTTTTTTGCCATTTGATCCGGCGGATCGAATCGAAGAAGCATGGTTGGCCGTGAAAGATTTGGGACCGGCATGTCAGAGGCAGAGGCAATGGTTAAGAATGTCAGAATTTATATCTTGTGCAGGACTGAGATTCTACACGGTAATAACGATATCGTATTTGAAGTGTTTCCGTATTGTCAACGTTTTGATAACTCTTGTCATTTACAGTAATGGCGACTATGACATTAACGATTCTAAAACACGTCCACGATATCGTTATAATGCAGTAGAATAGAGGCCCAGAGCAGCGGCATGCAACAAATAACGCCATAGAAGCTTGGCACGCGCGGTTAAATACGCGTATGACTCATACGCCCACGTTATTTCTATTTCTCTTTGCATTGAAAAGAGATAACAAATTACAACAAATTAAAATTAAAAATGATATATTCACGTATGGTCACAGAAAGAAAAATGATATAACTATCTAGAAAAAAATAAGGTAGAACTACGGAAGTATATAAAAGGCGAAGTCACCGTATTGGAGTATTAACAGAAGATAACTAAGAAACCTTGCCCTTATATGGGAATAAGAACTTAATAGTTAAGAACGTTTTTTCTTTCCGATGTAGGTTCTTACTTTTACCTTTAAGTTGTTAAGGATTTTGTGTTGTTATTTCTTCTTGGAATCTACCCCTTTTGGTTTGGTTGAATATCGCCTGGCGACGCGAAGTCAACCGAAGCGGGGGGTGGATAAAAATGGCGCCTTGACATGTTTTGCCAGCATAGAAATTGTTCCCAGTTTAGTAGATCTTTGGTATTTTCGGCATTACCCCTTGCTCGAATTTACCCCACTACCCAAGCACCTTACACCCATTTTTCATACAACGTTGTCATTTAGCATTTCATCCACTTGCTCGTTTTGTAACTAAAGACATTAAAACAAACAATATTTTGATTACATAGTACAATAAAGACCTTATACAATATTGAGTCATTCTGCCTACTTGTGCATTTCACGACCTAGACGTTTTGCAAAGTAAGTATTCCTGAAACTAAGACAATTTTGTAACCATTCTGTATATAATGATTAATGATATAACCAAGTCTTTTTGCATACTTGGTCAGTGTACTACTGAGCCGTTTTGCTCGCCAAGGCTAAATGTAAGTAAGGCCAACTGGACCCGACCCTTTCGGTCAGTCTCATAATTAAGATGGAGCTCTTATCTATATTCTATGCTGTTAAAGTGTGACTAGCACTAGAGCGATAAACGTGTTTCACGCGCACACGTGTGTTTGTATCCTTAGCCCTGGAGGTATTGAGGAGGGTGCCGAGGTTCCAGCGACGCCCTCGTTACTAATTAAAAACAAAAAAAACACTCGAGTATTGTTTTAAAATCGAAGAATGATTTTTATTTGTACAAATTAATACCGTTTCGTCACGTATAGGCCACTTCCTAAAACGACCACATCGCAGAAAGACCACTTCCCATAATGACCATTCTTATAAAGACCGGTTTCCAAATTGACCACTTCCCAGAAAGGCCATTTCCCAAAACGACTACTTTCATATTGCCTACTTCTTAGAATGACCAGTCTCGTAACGTCCAGAACATGCACTGACCACTTCCCAAAACGACCACATATCTGAAAGACCACTTCCCATAATGACCATTCCTATAAAGATCGGTTCCCAAATTGACCATTTCCCAAAACGACTACTTTCATATTGCCCACTTCTTAGAACGACTGCATCTATCAAGAGCAGTCCCTATGCCTACTGGTCTATCTGCAGTCCTCACGTTACAGTACGGTAGCTTTAGGTGTTTATGTGGACACACTAGACAAAAGCACCAAAAATTTTCAGGGACTAGTTAGGTGTTGGTCGAAAGCTTTAAGTTTTAGAGACCACTGTACTCACTCTACTGATGAAAGCTAATTAAATTTGCTACAAATTTTACTCACTAAAGTTATGTTATTGTTATGTTATTGTTACAGTTTTGTTTACCTATGTTAAAATAAATCGCATGATATATTAAATCTGTCTCCTTTTCTTTACTCTTTATGGCTAAGTTACAAACATAATATACGCTCAACAATCGCTGTTCATAAATAATTACTTTTACGTCGACCTTCGCCATAAAACGTGGCCGAATATGTATGTGATCGTATTAGCCCTACTAGTACCTACTCATTTCTCGGTAATATATACACACATAGGTGTTAAAATTCCCATTCCTTTGCTTTGCAGTAGTCACGTAAAAATGAGTGCATTCTTTCGATTTTCTTATCGTATTGGCTGCTGGCCGGTAGACGAGGGGTTGGTTTTGATTGTGGTCAATTTGGGAAGTGGGAGACTTGACAATTGACTAGGTATTTTGGAAAAATGGTTCTTCTGGGAAGTGGTCAATTTGAGAACCGGTCTTTATAGGAATGGGCATTATAGGAAGTGGTCTTTGAGACATGTGGTCGTTTAGAAAAGTAGTCATTTTGGGAAACCGCCATTATGGGAATATGGTCAATTTGGGAAGTGGGTGACTTGAGAATTGGTCGTTTTGGGAAATGGCCTTTCTGGGAAGTGGTCAATTTGAGAACCGGTCTTTATAAGAATGGTCATTATGGGAAGTGGTCTTTCTGCGAAGTGGTCGTTTTAGGAAGTGGCCTATACGTGACGAAACGATTAATACATATAAAAAATAATATATAAAAATGAAACCTCTTTTCGTTTGGTCACGGCATCACACGTGTCACGGTTAGACCGATTTCGCCATTTTTTTTTGTTGTGTTTATTATTATAAGGAGGAGGTTCTTATGAGAGAAAACAAATGTAAAACCGGGATAGTCAAAAATTTGCACGCGGGGTGAAGCAGCTGGCGGGTCACTAGTATATGTTTATGTGTACGAATTAGAGCAGCCTCGGGTTGAGGCACGCACGGCTCACCTATTTTGCTCAAATTCGTACGCGCTCACGCGATGTGCGCGAGTGGCGCGCTGCGAAACGCTATCAGTTGACCGTGCTCAAAGGCGTCTCGGTGTGTGTGCCTCGCGTAATTTGAACGTGTATCCGAGCGTGCCGCGGAAAGAACAAGTTCTAACTTGTCTGTTGACGAGGCGCGTACAAATTTTATTAAGTTTCTGAGCCGTTCCACCACAGAGGCGATTTCTTCTTCTTTTTGTTAATAAATCGGTGAATTATGATAAACGCGGCTATCATCGTGTCCGACGCCATTTTGAACGACGCACAAAAGCCCGCTGCCTCACCCGCGCACGTTTATGTGCAACAATTTGGCTCGCGAGCAGCTCGCCTTGCGGAGCGAGCATGCCTCAGGCTGAGCCGCTCAGATTCGTACCCAGCTTAATAACAATTGAACTACGAGTGAGTAACGTAACGAAAAAAGTGACCACCTTTTCCGGTAAGTTGACTACACTAAGGTTTTATTAACCTCGTAAGGCCCACTATATTACAAACACAAACATTTTTGTAAGTAGGAAATTGTATCTAGCAACAAAACATGTTTGCTCTATAATACGTATCTCTATATTTAAACAAAGAAAAACGGACTTCACGTACTTTAAATTAAATTGCCTTGATTATGTACGTCCTAATGCACATCAGACCTTACGAGGTTAAACTTTGTCGTGAAAGTTATTTGTGTATTCATTTGCACATCAAAAAACCATCCTTCAATATCAAGACAATACTTGTGTGTTTTCAGAAAATGCTACAATAAATAATAATATTGAATGCGCCACTGGACGCTCGGCGTCCTCTTAGGCGTTGGAACTATACGGATCCGTGCAAATAAGTCCGGGCACTTCAACGGAAAAATTAAGTAGTGCTACGGGACTGAAAAGACTATTTGTTAGTCCTTTACCTTAAAAGCATAAATTTATATTAGCGATTCACCGATTCGCATTTCACCTCGATCGTGTATTTTATTTTCGCTTTGTGGCAGTCTTCATTTTTTTGTTCGGTAATAGCTTTAGTCGCATTTCACCTCGATCGCTTATTTTACTGTTTCATTTGGTCTCGATCGTCAATTTTATTATTAGCAAATATTTTAAATCACAGTATACCTTAATCGCATATTTTGTAATACCATTTCGCTGCGATCGCTTCATATTATAGTTCGCCAATCTACTATAATTACCTCGATCATAAAATCTAATTGTTTTATTTATTCAAAGTCTTCGCGTGCTTACTACGGCGCGGCGCTACGGTCCCACTGCAGGAGACGGTCGCGTCGCGGTAAGAACATGATGATAATAATATTTCAATGAATTTGATAGCAGTTAAGACATATATCCACTGGTACAAAACACCTTTTTAAAAATATACTATAGAAATTTAGTGCGACATCAATTAACAAACAAAATTAAATTGACTCCGAATTAAACATCGATCGCGACGAAATGCGTTTAGGGTAAAATACTACACGAAAAATTCAATGCTACAAAATAATTATACTAATGTAAAAAGCCAAGCGAAAAGTTGCTTCAAGTAAAAGATTCTACTGAAGTTTTGTTCATTCGAGGTGAAATTACAAGTAATTTATGCTTTTGAGGTAAAGGACTAACAAATGTCATAGACTATCGGGTTGTAGAAAGGGCGAGTCAGTCGCGTTACAAATTAAAATAATGAATTCCTAGATTAAACATATTAGTATTATTATGCGCTAATTATTTTTTCCTCAATTTATTTTAAAACGTAGTTATGTATGCATCAGTTAATCATAAACCAAGAGCCACTTAACCCTTTTCTAGGGAAAATAAAAAAAGAAAGTGAATTCGAACGTCTTCAGAATTTAAAACAGCATAAAAAAATGAGATAACATACATCGTCAAGAAAAGGGTAAAAAATGCACTATGTGCAATATGTAATAAAATATGAAGAAAATTATGCGTACGTGCAAAGCTACATCATTTTATTGCTTTTTTAGCGTATTGAAAAGAAAACATTGAAAAACATAGTCTTTAAAATCTGAACTGGCTTCTTCCTATACAAAAACTTTTTAGTTTGACCTAGGTAGTATAATGTTAATAACGTTGATATAATTATGGCTTTCAATAATGACAGGCGTGACGCATCATTTAAAAATATAACTTAATTGTTTATCTATACATTAGAAATGCATAGTCAACACTGTACATAGCAAAATTGTGCATGATTAGCTTTTAGTTTCAGCAAACGCCTGTAAACGCAATTTCATTATAAAATATCTGATTACAAAGGCGTTCGCAAATAAATGTAGCTATTTTACATTTCTTAACGAAAATTAATAATACCTACGTCAGACTTCATAATATTATAAATTATAATTAACCTTTTGAACGCCTTACGTCAAATACAAATGCGTCACTCACACGCCAAACATGTATTAAAAGTTATGCAAAAATTTACTTAATCCATAAGAAATAACGTCTCCTTTAAACTGTACCTGTGACCTTTATAATGGTCGGTGGCGTTGTTGGCACGACAGCTCATGACCGCTTTAGTGGTCGTTGGCGTTCAAAGGGTTAAAGACATAGACTATAAAATAGTTTCGGTTACAAATAATATTATATGAAAAACTGTTAAGGCCTGAATAACATATGTATGTCTTAGCGTAAAACCCATATTCGTAGTGTAATATTCATTATCTTTAATTATGGCGTAATATTTAATAATTTTAAGTTTATAAAAATAAGTTGAATATTACAGTGTTAGTGTCACAAAGGCGGCGGCGGCTGTGGCGGCGGCGGCTGTGGCGGCGGCGGCTGTGACGGCTGTGGCCGGCGCACCTACAGCAGCGCGCACTTCTTCCTCTTCACCGGCTCCGGCGGCTCCAGCGCCGCTAGGATGGCCTCGTCGAACACATTCTTCAACCCTTTCTGGAAATTAAAGCACAGATATACTTTTACAAGTTAACAACAAATTGAGAAACAAACACTTGGTTAAGGTAAATAGGTTGTCTATTGTTTGTCCGACAGTTATACTTGGAATCATCATTTGCCCGAATGTTTCGTCTACTAGAAAAGTTATTTGACATACTCTTGTTTTCCCGAAAATTGTATGCTATAATAATGATATAAATACCATATGTATTGTTTACCATATTATTAAGTGCAATAATATTATTTAATAGTATATTTAAACGTCGTATTAAATAGTATTTCTTCCCGAATCCATCCTGGCAATGTTTAGTTACTTTAGTTTAGTTTGTTTCATGAAATAATACAATTTAAGTATGCGTTACATGTTTAAATTAAAAGTATACGTAGCATGATTGACAAAACGATGAAACAAAATTTACCAATAAGGATAGTCATTAATCATCATACTATAAAAAAAAAAAATTACAGCCAAAAAATACAATGGAATGAAATAAGAAAAAATAATTACATTACAATATTCACTTTTTAACTAAGTATAGGCTTAACGCTAAGGCCTCAGCATTGAGCATCTTCTACATTCCAGCCCCCACTTGTCAAGTGTTGACAATGTTTTTACGTTATGCGTTCGGCATGCTTACTTGCGTGATCCTCTCATGCGAACAATAGTTGTGCCTATAGTCTAGAATAAAACGGGAGAGTTGTCAAACGTAAATAACCATAGGCCAATATCTCTTGCTATTGTCATATCAAAAGTGTTTGATAGTGTGCTTAATACACAGTTAAACAAGTACGTGCAGTTAAGTCATAACCAGTTTGGCTTTCGGCCAGGGTTATCCACGGAAAGTGCTGTACTGTGTCTTAAGTACACTGTCAAATACTACAAGGAAACAATAACCGGTTTTGCCTGTTTCCTCTATTTGTCTAAGGCGTTTGACCTCCTATGAAGTTCTATGGAAGAAACTTGAAGCCATAAAACTCCCTCCAGAGTTCATACAGATCTTCCGGTAGTGGTATGGAGGCCAGGTCAATAGCGTTAGCTGGGCAAGCACTCTGTCGGATCCCTACAGGTTGAAGTGTGGGGTGAGGCAAGGGGGTTGAGTTCACCCACGCTTTTTAATTTACTTATAAATGGGCTGCTCGTGGTGCTCAGCAGAATGCGTGTCGGCTGTCATATTGTATTGAATTTGTGTCAACAATATAAGCGTTTCTGCTGAACGCGTCTGTGTGCGGTGTACAAGAATTGCTAAGCATGTGAGTCTTATGCCGAATCACATGGCCTAAATTACAGGGTGTATTTTTGGTCAGCAACTTCCACAATAGGGGTATATTCATGTTTCTGAGCTCAAAAATATATAATTAAATTTTTTTTTTTCGTCAAAAGTCGAAAGAATGTCCTCGCTATTTTATAAATCATGGTATCTTGTTTCTGTAGCTACGAAGGGGGTAGGCCAAATGGCTCGGCGAGAAAATTTACTTCTGGACAATCGTGAAATGTTTCATGTTGTGAACATTTACTTTGCGAGTGGTCAAAACATTGCTGTCACTGTTAGGATTTGGACTGAACGATTTCCTAATCGTTTAGAAATGGTCTTGATGTCAGTTTTTTCTAGAACTTGGCTGGCAATAATTTGCGGCTTACTCTCTTTGTCTGTGCACATACTGCCTATTATAACATTTGCTATTTTTCTTTTGATATCGTCTTGTGTTTCATCAACAGAAATATAGATGTATGCGTCACGCAGTTCATCTTGAATTGCTTTGTATGTATTTTGATATACTTTTGCTAAGTACCGCAATCGGAGTGTAGATTCAGAAGGAACAGATACTGATGCTGCATATTTACCTTTCATGCAATTTTGGATAAACAATCGAAACTCTGTGTTATCCAATTTACTCCAAGGGATATTGCAGGAAATCATGAACTTTGTCAGATCCATATTAAACTCTCATTGGTTTGCTTTTCCGCCTACAGCCTCGTAGTGTTTTTTGGAATCTAGATATTTTTGTATGGTATCTCTTTTTGGAGTGATTCGTAAATTGCTCCATGTACAAAGCAATTTGTTTCCCACTTTTATCAAGCAGGGAAAATCTTTAGTGTATTTTGTTTTCAAATGTTCCATTGTAACATAACTGTGTACCTATCACGCAATTAAATAAATTCCACGTCAATATTAAAATAACACTATATCAAAGAACTGCAAGTTATAGCGTCTGTCAATATGACATGCAATTGCAAATAGGTAAATCATTTATCTAAGGTTATCGCTTTACGTAAGACCAATAAGGTTATGTACTTACTTGTAAACTAAAAGTTTTAATTGGAATTGAGTATAGACTTAAAAGGCGAAAATTCAATTGCATTATATAAACATCGACCTTCAGACGCATAGTAGTACCAGAAACGCAAATTACCTTATACGCGGATGACCAGATGTACATTTCGCAAATTACCAGACACGCAGATGACCTGATACGCATATGACCAGATTTAGTTCCGCGCATGACCTGATACGCATATGACCAGATTTAGTTTAATAATTGCCCTCTGCGTAGTTTTATTAATTTGATAGCAATAAAATTAATAAAGCCGATATTTCTAAAATATAATTTGCCCCTTCAGACGCATAGTACCAGAAACGCAAATTACCTTATACGCGGATGACCAGATGTACATTTCGCAAATTACCAGACACGCAGATGACCTGATACGCATATAGTTTCGCAGATGACTAGATACGCATATGACCAGATTTAGTTTCGCAGATGACCTGATACGCATATGACCAGATTTAGTTTCGCAGATGACCTGATACGCATATTACCAGATTTAGTTTAAGAATTCCCCGCGTAGTTTTATTAATTTGATAGCAATAAAAATAATATAGCCGATATTTCTAAAATATAATTTGTCTTAATTTCAATATTTACGGTAGGTAAGTACATAGGACTTGGAATTAGTACATAGGCGTTTTCCAAAAACAGTACCTATAGTTAAGGACTAAAATTGGGTCGGGTCCCGTTGGCCTTACTTGCATTTAGCCTTGGCGAGAAGAGCACCTTAGTTGTATTTTGTCCGGGTATCAAAATGTCTTGTTCTGTAAAACGCCCTCATTGGCACATGCCATAGTAGATAATCTCCACGTATCAAGACAATACAATCAAGACCTTACACAATTGAGTCATTCTGCCTACTTGTGCATTTCACGAGTCTAGGTCGTGAAATGCACAAGTAAAAACAGTACCTATAGTTAAGGACTAAAATTGGGTCGGGTCCCGTTGGCCTTACTTGCATTTAGCCTTGGCGAGAAGAGCACCTTAGTTGTATTTTGTCCGGGTATCAAAATGTCTTGTTCTGTAAAACGCCCTCATTGGCACATGCCATAGTAGATAATCTCCACGTATCAAGACAATACAATCAAGACCTTACACAATTGAGTCATTCTGCCTACTTGTGCATTTCACGACCTAGACGTTTTGCAATTTATCAATTATTTATCAGGTAATTTACGTATGAAATTCTGGTCATCCGCGTATAAGGTAATTTGCGTTTCTGGTACTATGCGTAATTCTTGATCTTGGTAATTTGCGTATTGGAGTTCTGGACATCCACGTATCAGGTAATTTACGTGTGAAATTCTGGTCATCCGCGTATAAGGTAATTTGCGTTTCTGGTACTATGCGTCTGAAGGAGTATTATTATTAAAAATAACAGTTTTGGCGCTTCGCCAGCTCGCTTTGCTCGCTCGGCTCGCGAGCTGTTGGGTCGCAGTTCTGCCTAACACTCCTCCTCGCTTCGCTCGTCGTCGTACCTAACGGAGACCTGGCTAAACGCATAATAGTAGTATTCCAGATTATACCATTACTACATTATAACCGCTGAGCGTTATTATACACGGATGGCAAATTATGGAGTACACATGTAGGTTATTATAATTGTTGGTTCTGGCGGGAGACTAGAGGTATACTCGTATTTGATAACAATTTTTTAATATATTTTTTCTTCAAGGACACTTCAAAAATACTTTTTTGACCGATGGTATCAAGTTATTTAACGTTTGGGAACAATGATATCACTTTCTCAGCAACCCTATTCAATCCGCGAGCTTCAAATCTTAAAGTTTTTACCCACTTTTATCATATAGGTACGCCGACTTCAGTTGGGCGGACCTATTTATTACCTATCAGATTAAACGAAGTTATTTTTTGCTTTTTGAAGTCGGTATTTAGTTTTTTTTATATGAAAGGGTATGCAGGATAGCCTTTGAAAAATTGCCCCCCAACGCTTGTAGTTTGAAAGTATATTAAAAGGATGCCTTATAAGGACTTAACACCTTGCAATTTTTGCTAACCCTCTACTGCTACCTGGAAGCTGACAGCACCAATTAACCCTAAAAGTGCTTATTTTTTTTCTCCGTAAGTATGCAACTGAAGGATTTCAAATATTTTACAAATATTTTTGTGAATTATATATTTTTTTGTAAAAAACAACATTAATGAAACCAGTGTTGGGCACTCAAGAATAAAATCATTATTTGAATGAAAATTCGTAAGAATAAAATCATTTCGATTTTATTCCTGTCTAAGTTATTCAAATAATTTCGTCGGGAATAATTTGTACGTGTGAAAATTTAATAAAAATAACTTATTCTTAGTCAATTACATTTATTCATGATTTTTTATTTTGAAGTAAAGTATCTGAATAAGAATACAGTAGGTAAATGTAACTTACGTAATATTTACGTACAGTACAGGTTCAATTCATCACCATCGTATCAAAGGTCCCAAAAAAAACGTCATAAAACTTACTTACACGTAAGTACATTGAAAAAATGTGCCAAAACCAATATTTATTGTACCTACAACAAAATTAATTTTATTCCAAATAACATGTTAGTTGAATAAAACGCTAGTTAGAATAATCCCATTTCCAATATAGTTATTTAACCTCCTAAGGCCTCTCGTACAAAAAATTGTACATAATACGTTCATTAGAAAAATAGACCTATTGAAAAGGAAATGAAATAGGTTTTCCTTTGTTTTTATGAGACGAAAAAGACGGATTGTTATTATTAATACCAAAAAACCGAAGCAAACCCCTATTGAACACGGAAGAAACATGCGTTGTCACTTAAGTACAGGAAATAAACATGCAAAATCAAAAGAAGAACAAATGTGGCTAAAACTGAACATTAATGGAATCAAAATAGCGATCGGCACCGCTTACCGCCCCCCCTGGCTTAGTGTCGATACTTTTATTGATGCTATTAGCGAAACAATAGCGTCGCTTGGTGGATTTGATCACATTGTCGTGCTTGGTGATTTTAACATAGATCTTTTAAACCCACAAAGTCCGAAATCTAAAAAATTGCTTGATTTTCTGCATTGCATGAACCTCACGCAGTACGTTGAGCAACCTACGCATTTTACAGAGTTTAGCAAGTCTTTAATAGACATAATCTTTTCTAACATTTACATCTCAAAAGTCTGCGTAAACTTTAGCCCAGATTTAAGTAACCATGCATTTCTTACGTGTGAGATTAATATCAAAAAACCAAAGCTTACTCCGAAAAGAATTGTGTATAGGCCTTTGAGAGACGTCAATCTTGAAGCATTCAATGCTGATATGAACCTTGTGCTACGGGAAGAATATGTTTCTGACGACGTAAATGAAATGGTCGAGTGGTTCAGTCTAGCACTTCTAGATTTATATAATGTATATGCGCCGGTTAAATCTGTAACTATTAAACACCATTCATGTCCATGGATTACCTTTACTGTTAAGGAAATGATAAGACTTCGCGATGAAGCGCACGCTAGGAGTAAGCTCACAAACGCAGATTCTCATAAAAGGTATTACAAGGAACTGAAAGGAATTGTTAACGCCGCAATCTATAATGAGAAATACGCGTATTTCAATCAGCACATAAACCACATCAAGAATCCACGTACTCTATGGAATAACATTAAGCGACACGTTGCGGACTTCAGGAAAAAAGATTCCTATATCCCTGCTCACCTTAGCGATGCAAATAAAATACAAGAGCATTTCCTGGATCTTCCTGGCAGCAGTGAAGTCAGCATCTCGTTAGTTAGAACCTACGAGCTTAACGGGTGATTCTTATTCTTACGTGTTTTTGTGTGATTTGTAAGAATTGAATATTTTTTTTAGAGAAATCAATAAATTTTATATCAATTTACTTAGTAAATTACCTGTAACATCATGTCTGAATATAATTTTTAAAATAAAATGATTATAAAGTTGTTTAAAAAAATTACAACTCCAAAATGTCACGGACCGTGTAGTGTGAGATTGCCAAATTTGGAAATAATATATTTTTTTCTGAAGAAATTTGATTTGTTTTCGCGTAATATTACAGCAATCCCGCAAGACTAATCTATGTTCTATGTGGCTGTAAAAAATAAAAAAATAAAAAAGATCCTTTTTTGATTTTGAACAACATAAAGTTTGTGAGTAATTTTTGTGTCACGACCATGTGCGATACTTTAAAAATGTGGGACTCGGTAGAAAAGTATCTTTGATGCTAGTAACCCTTTTTAATATTGTTTAGAACAGCAACACAGTCTTCATACCAGTTTTGCTAAGGGCTGAATGTAGTGTGTCTCACAAAAAAAAACAACTCATTTACATATTTGAAAAAAGGGACAACCTTAACACGTCAACGCCGTGTACGATTTTTAAAGGCAAGTGCCAGTTTCACGCTATTGTTTTAAACATAATTTGTACCTCATACAGTGCTTTTTAAGATAATTACTTAAGATTTGCTAAATCATGACTAGTTTATAGGTTATACCGAACACGTTTCAAATTGTCACGGCCATGGTATGTAAAAAATGTCACCACCATGGACTCTTTGAGTACATGGTCGTGACATAACAACGCGTGGTCGTGACATTCTATGTTATTTCAATAATTTAATGGTAAAAAAGGTAAAAAAACTAACCCTTATGGTAAAGAATTCGGTGGCTGTCTGTCCGTCTGTCTGTCTATCACAGCAGATTTTCTCAGCTACTACTAATCGTATCGAAATTTGGCGTAGTTGTACAATTTGCGTGCCCGCATCTATTTACAAATAATAATAGACGATTTTTTTTATATATTAATTGGAAATGGGTGTAAAAGAGGGTTTAAAAGAATTAAAGTAAAGCGGTTATACCAAGTGAGTATCACATGAAAGGGCTTGTTGAGTGAATGAGTCCCGATTTGATACTCGATTATTATGTTTAATATTTACTAATAATACACTCGTAAGCAAAAATATCGAATCACTTTGCATTTTTTCATGTGAACCCAATATCTTTGTAAATTGGTTTATTTTTCTAAATTACTTAAATGTAATTACGTTTCTTGAAATATTAGCTTTATAAAAAGCTATGAAACACAAAAATTGGCCCAGAATTTTTAGATTATGGGCAATTTCCCGGTTTGTGAGCCTTTACTCGTTACGACGTGCACGACTTGCACTATCCTTGACCCCTATATAACGGGGGTAGAGGGGGGTTCCTTATCAGTCACTTATCAGAAGTCGACCGGTACACATCTCCGCAAAGCCACTGAAGCTCAAGTCGCCGTAGTCGTCCAGCTTCTGCAAGAAGGGCGTAGTCAACGTTCAGTAGCTGCCGAGGTGAATCTGAGCCAATTACAGTTTGTAAACTTTACCAGAGGTTCCACCAAACTGGGTCTTTTACTTCAAGACCAAGAAGCGGCCGCAGAAGGTGCACATCAGAGCGCGACAACCGCTTCGTTGTACTCAATATCTCTCCGAGATCGTCACCAGACTGGAGTTACCATCCAGCAGCGTCTGCGTGAGGTGCGAGGAGTGGTTGCCAGCGAGTGGACAGTGAGAAGAAGACTCAAGGCAGCGAATTTAACACCCAGGAGGCCTGTGACGGGGCCGAGGTTGCTGGCACGGCAACGTACAGCCCGAAGAGCATTTGCAGAAATTCATAAGAATTGGACCCTTGAGCAATGGACCCCAATTCTCTTCTCGGACGAGTGCAGAATATGTCTGAATGGCTGCGACCGAAGGGGAAGAGTCTACAGGAGATCAGAAGAACGATATGCTCAGTGCTGCTTCTCCGAAAGAGTCACCTAGGTGGCTCTGTTATGTTTTGGGGCGGCATCTCGTACGACGCGCGGACCGAGCTGGTTTTCATGCCTAGCGGTGGTCGTGGCGGTGGATTGACTGCTGCCAGGTACATAACGGAAATTCTGGAAGAGCATGTCGTCCCTTATGCTGGTATTTCTGATTAGGGGTTCATGCTAATGCAGGATAATGCCCCTTGTCATACCGCAAGGGTCACCGCTGCCTACCTCCGCGAGGTGGGCATCGAGTCCATGAACTGGCTAGCGATGAGTCCGGACCTTAACCCCATTGAACACATGTAGGACTATCTGAAGAGAAAGGTTCGGGATCGGGATACTGCTCCTGCCACTGTTGACGAGTTGAAGATAGCTTTGCTGGAGAAATGAAATGGAATGGGATGCTATTCCTCAAGACTATGTTAGAAAATTAATTAGATCGATGAAAAATCGCTTAAACTGTGTCAGCAAGGCTAGGGGTGGCAATACCCAATACTAATTTAATAATAATAAATCGTATTGTATGTTAAACGAGCCTTTTATTCCGCCTACTTCCGTTATTCGTGATTTTTTTCAGCCTTTGGGCCTTGAATATTAAATTAGCACATTTTCCAATGCGTTAAATTATTAGCTTTTATTTGGTACCATAACTTTCAGATTCGGGTGGGAAATTACAAAGATATTGGATGCACATGAAAAAATGCAAAGTGATTCGATACTTTTGCTCGCGAGTGTAGGTAGATTCTATGTGATATCGAAACAATGCTGCCTGTGATCAAATAGTTCTAAGAATAAAAGAAGAAATTTATCGTATTAAGCAGATGATTAGGTATGTACCTGACGGTATTTTGACAAGATCTCAATTGTGTGTGATTTAATTATTTGATGTTCTCAAAGAAGTCATAACAAATAAGAACTGTTGATTAAACCAATTTAGTGTCCTTTATTGTTTTCAATCACTTTAAACTGGGATGACATTAGTTTAATAAACTTAATATTAACATTTAAAGTGAAAAATATAGAACTGTCACATCCATGTCATACAGTGTCACAGCCACGATCAGTAATGTCACGACCGAGGCACAACCTGTCACATCCGTGTTTATGTACCATTTTTTTTTACCTTTCCTGACGGCATTAAGCTTGCTCATATGCATCGAAAATATGCTTTTGGTATATACTTTCGATGTACATCGCAATATGTCGTGAAAAAAAAAGTTTGATTTTTTTAAGTTATCCGGAGTATTTTTAAGAATCACCCTAACAGATTTTGTGGCAGTATATTTAAGCTCAAATTGGTTACTGAGAAGATAGTGTCAGATATAATAAAATCCATCTCGACTAATGCGCAGGGTAACGATGGCGTTACGCTTAACATGGTTATCTTGACCCTACCACAGACTCTACCGTTTATAACGGCAATAATGAACAAATCCATTGAATCCGGTGTTTTCCCTGATCAATGGAAAACTGCAATAGTGAAGCCGATCCCAAAAAAACAAAATCCTATCGATTACAAAGATTTACGCCCTATAAGTATACTTCCCTTCATGTCCAAAATAATAGAAAAGATAGTTTGCATGCAGATGACAGAGTACCTTGAGCAAAATAACATCTTACCTAAGAAACAGTCAGGCTTCAGAAAATATCACAGCACTGCAACTGCTCTATTAGATGTAGTGGACGACATTTTGACCGCGCAGGACGCTGGAAAGGCAACCATACTAGTCCTGCTCGACTTCTCACGCGCATTTGATACTATTAACATTGAACTACTGTTGTCGAAATCGGCCTTCTACGGTTTTGATCCTCTCGCACTCAAATGGTTTAGGAGTTATTTAACTGGAAGACAACAATATGTTAAAATTAACAACGAAAATGGCAAGGATATGATTTCCATGACAGTGCCGGCCTCCAGAGGAGTGCCACAAGGATCTATCTTGGGGTCGATTCTGTTCATTTTGTACAGTGCCGACATCACCAAAAATATTGAAAACTGTAAATACCACATATATGCCGACGACCTCCAAATACATATTTCATTTGAGCCTAACAATACTGATCTTGCCGTGAAAAAACTAAATGCGGATCTTAACCGAGTGGCTAACTGGTGTGACCAAAACAACCTGGTCTTAAACCCCTCGAAGTCAAAGTATTTGTTGTTAGGTACGACTACAAGGCCATCGCTTTAGCTCCTCGAGTATGCGTTCATAGTGTCCCCCTTGAGAGAGTGACAGAAGCTCGCAACCTGGGTGTTCTCATGGACGGTAGGCTGCATTTCGAAGGACATCTGCTGGAGACCATGCGGAACTGCTTTTATAGACTAAAGGTGTTGTATCGGATCCGTGAATGTTTGAGTATTAACATGCGTGTGAAGCTGTGCGACTCCCTCGTTCTCTCCAAACTGAACTACGCAGATACAGTGTACGGTAGTTGTCTTCTGGTGCGATCTCGAAAACTAATACAGCGTATACAAAACGGTTGCGCACGTTTCTGTTTTCCGGTCCCCCGCCGATCTCACATCACTCCTTTTTTAAATCAACACGGCCTGATGAACATGGCTGCTCGGCGTCAACGTTCTGCACCTTGCTTCTTTGCTTTTCGGCGTCATAAAACGTAAAAAACCTCCCTACCTCTTCGAAAGGCTTAAGTTTTCACAGCGTGGCGTGAGGTTAGCGACACGTCTTTTATGTCCTCGGCACCGCACGATTGCATTTCGAGGTAGCTTCCGCTTCGCTGCCACGAAATGCTGGAATGACCTGCCACCACCGATACGGAACTCAAATAGTATAGTAACTTTCAAATTAAAATTGAAAAAAATGCTCCTTATTTTCCAAAAAAAATGTGCATAGGACTCGTGCGGTGCCCTATCTTGCTCTCCCTCTTCCCAACTGGACTATTTATTATAGCGTAAAAAACCACTGTTCCTTTGTATAAGTATCTAAATCTTAGCTCAATCAGAAAATATACTTGCACACACACACAAACACACGCACACACACCTACACACACACACACACACACACACACACACACACACACACACTCATCTCGTCTCGTCTGGCCCTACTGAAAATCAGCGTCACATTATCACCATGTCTTGTGACACAAGCTGAGTAGAGACCATTTTGGACACCATTGTAAATAGTTGTAAGTTATTGTTATTACTGTTTTTATATTTGAAATTTTCACTATTTAATACAAACTGCCATATGTCATTTTATGTAAATGTGTGTCCAAATAAATCATTCTTATTCTTATAAAAGCATAAAAGTAGATTTAATGGGAATCTGGTAACTTTGAATATGAATAAGGTATATTTTATTACATATTTCGTGGTTCGTGCAAAGTCTCCGATCCGAAGTCACATAATTTGAGCTTGGAATTAATACCTACCATTCATTCGTTCTGATGTTCTAACGTGATGTACTAAATGAAAAGTTTCTCTAATGTATTTTTTGGTTCTGTGTGACATGTACCTAATACACAACGCACGTTATTTCCATGTATAGGTTTTTAAACGTAAAAAATAAGTCATGTAATATAATAATTTAGTTGTAACAGAAGATGTCAGTAATAGTTTATTACATGCTCTACATTTTGAAATTAAAATGTCATTTTTAAAAAGAACATGACTAGACTTGTTCTTTCCGTGGACCCTTCATATAATGATTTCGGCTGTCGGTACAAATACCATTTTTACAAGCTAAAATGAAAACTTGCTGGTATATTTGACCCACTTCCCGGTTTCCAATTGAGCTGAAGTTTTGCATGCTTATGTATATCGCGTGACAATGCAATACTATAATGAACTGGAGTAACCTGATGCTGGAGCCGGAAGGTAGCGACAGGATTTTCGCTATACTTAACGTAGACCCATCAAGTTTGGACTCATTAGGTTGGTTTTGATAAGCAGTAAATGAAAAAGGCTTACTTTTTGCATGAATTTTCGAATTTAAGATACATTACTTTTTACTTGCGACTACTATTTTCAGTTTGTTAAGGCATCTCTAAATTAGTGAACGCTTAAAAATGAGAGGAACAATGTTATTTTTAAAATAAAATGAGTATCTACCTATTTAAGATGTGAAAAAAAATGAATTTAACAACCAATAACATTTTATCACAAATATTACATAAACATGTTCCTTATCTATTAAAGCCCAATGTTGATGTAACAATTTGCACTGTTTACATAGATCTCCAAAGGGCGCGGTGACAATACAAGATACACAATGGGCTTCAAAAAAGAGACGTACCTGTGTGAGTGCGGAACACTCGACATATTTTACAGCTTTTAGTTCTTTTGCAAGTTTTTCTCCTTGTTCTTGTGAAACTGGTTTTTGTTTTATTTTGGCGAGCTTTTCCATGGTAACTGGGTCATCTCTTAGGTCAATTTGTGTTCCCACGAGAAGAAATGGTGTTTTTTGCTGATGGTGCGTTATTTCAGGAACCCACTGAAATGAACAATTACTTGCTGTTATCTATATCGGGGTGAATCAACTTTTAATGTAAGTACTCCCCATTTTTCGACATGTTTCACAATTGATATGTTTTTTGGAAAACTATATTTTTGCTAACCACGTGGCTTATATATTTATTAAATGAGACCAATAGGCCAACATTTGAAATGATTTGATTTAAAATGATACAGTTTTAAATAATAATATAGTTGGTAACGCAGGGGACGATGTTGTCCCCAAGTTTTGTATGAAATATGTGCATTTTCCCCGAGTTACCAGATTTTTACGAAGATAAAAAGCATTAAAACATGAGGTGTTAAACAAGTAAGGTCTGTAAAGTTGGTTGTCTGATTTTAATATTCATATTATTATTAACCATAAGTCACCAAAATAGTTTTGATACCACAAAAGAAAAGGACTTCCTTAAAAGTTGATTCACCCATCTACCAAGGGACCACATTAAAGTTTCGTGATTTTGCCAATTGACCCGAACTTAGATTTTGGACCTTGGAAGGGGTCGTACATTTCTAAATTAAAATAGATCTATCTTAAGTTTTTAACGTACCTTCTCCTTGACATTTTCGAATGAGCTGGGACTGACTACACTGAAGCAAACAAGGAAAACATCCGTCTGTGGATAACTCAATGGCCTCAACCTGTCGTAATCTTCCTGACCTAAACATTAAAAATAAAACTTTTTTACTTACAGTCTCAGCATGTTTGCGTGCGCGTGTGCGTCTGCGTGTGCGTGTGTGCGTGTGCGTGTGCGTGTGCGTGTGCGTGTGCGTGTGCGTGTGCGTGTGCGTGTGCGTGTGCGTGTGCGTGTGCGTGTGCGTGTGCGTGTGCGTGTGCGTGTGCGTGTGCGTGTGCGTGTGCGTGTGCGTGTGTGTGTGTGTGTGTGTGTGTGTTTAGATGTTTTCCAAAAAACCATTTAACTCCAAAAAAAAAATTCAGTCATGTTTTTCCGCGATCGCTAAAATGTCTTTATCGCAGACTCAACGAAATGCGGTAAGTATCGGTAAAATTAGACAATTCATAAAGGCTACAAATAAAAGAGTTAAAGATTTCGGAAAATATTTCAGTTAAAAAAGAGCAAGTAAAGGGCAATAGTCATTTTGCGTTTGCAAAAATAACCTACACGGGAAAATGCTTCGAGGATACCCTTCTGCTATATCTGCTAAATCATTAACATACAAGTCAAATACAGAATTTTCTCCCTTTTGGTAGACATGAATAACCTAGATGAGGCTAAGCATTACCTGTCAGTCGTATCGTAGTCGTTATCTGTCGCAAGTTTGAATATTAATGGATTGCATTGTGCCAAAATATATTTTTAATTTTAATTAATCTAATACTAACCAGCAGTATCAAAGAGACCTAGCGTGTAGGGTTCTCCACCTATCATGACAGTCACGGCATAGTTATCAAAGACCGTGGGTACATATTCAGAGGGAAATTTATTAGTGGTGTAGCTGATGAGCAAGCAGGTTTTACCCACAGCGCCATCGCCCACAACAACACACTTGATAGTCTGCATCCTGATATACTGTTCAACCTTACTAATGTATTCCTCTACTGTATTCCTCTCTGTAATTCTCTGCTCATAGCAGCCCCTGCAGGAATTTTATCTGAAACAAAAAATCAAGTTAGCAAATGGGTATTTTTCAATATAATTGTAAATAGTTAAGGACTTACGTTAAGAAACTTAAACTTTACATATGAGTAACGAAAATTAGTCGTCCATACATACATATAAGTAGTTAAATCTCGTGATTCGCATGTAAAAGTTAACATTTCTTAATTTAATCCTTAATTAGGTACATTTTTTTTTGTTAAATACTCAAGTACGAAAGTAGCTAACAACCTCTTTTTTATATGTGACTTTTTCGTTTATTTTATGTCTATCTTTATGTTGCCCGCAACGCCCGTTCCCATAGAAGTCAATAATCACTACTCCCTCGGGAACTACTACTCCATTTTCCACAATAAAAATAATCCATGTCCTTCCCCGGCTATCAAGCTATCTCCGTACCAAATTTCATCGAAATCGTTTAAGCGGTTTACTCGTGAAAGCGTAACACAGACAGACGACAGACAGACGGACAGAATTAGTTACTCATACATTTATAATATTAATAGTTATGTATGTATGTAAACTTTTTATTGCACCTAAACTAACAATTACAAGACATGTTTGCATCAATATAGATAATGTACTTAATATATGTCCTAAAATCGATGAATTACGAAAATGTACTATTATCTGTCACTTGATGTATTATTTATTGTCTGTTTAAGCTGGGTGTGAAAGGGGTATTGCGACGAAAATAAGCCATACAATAGGCTACTTGCCTCATATTAAATTTGGCTTAATAAATTAATATTTTCTGTAGTATTAGACTTAAGGGGGCACCGAGCTTTTTGCGCTCATTAACTTTAGGTATTTTATGCACTCTGTGTATGTGTGCGTATAGCACACCAGCAAGGAGCGAGCTGGAGCCATGCGCCGGCCGCGCGCCGCGCCTGACGAGCCGTGCGCCGGTCCACTAGGCGCGGAGGTTGCTACCAATGTTTACAAAATAAAAACATAATCGATTCCGAATACTTTTATTCAAATATTGACTATAAGAAGTTAAAAACTTTTTTCAGTCTACATTTTTTTTTAAATTTGTTGTTTACTGTCGGTAGGTAAGGTAGGATTGAATTACTTGTATTCTTGAGGTACAGTCACATCACGAGATTGTTGAGCCACTCTAGAACCCACTCACAGATAGATAGATAATTTTTAATTAATATGTCGTTTGTACATCTATGGTGTATTTAGCTAGTGTTAAGTTATTTATAATATTTATTGGGCAAATTGTTCGGCTAAAGAGAATAAATCATAAGTAAAAGCCGTACATCTTCCAATCGGCCATCTTCCCTCTCCGAAGGTTACCGGGAGAACCCTTTCATAGAAAGTTGACGGTAAATTTTGACGTAAATAATTTCTTTTGCGTGACTTGACGCTGTCATTAGGACAGAGTTCTATGGTGGCTCAACAACCCCGTGATTTAATGTGACTGTATATTGAAATGAAATAAAACCTAATTACCTCTATTGACAATATTCTAAGCACAAAATAAAGTGAACTCAATACCTAATGTAAAGTAATAAGAACGGCTGAGTAGGGCAAAAATCCCAGTCATGGACCCTTTCTTCAAGATATTATTTATAACTGACTTCAAAGAAAAGGAAGTTCTCAGTTTGACCTGTATGTATGTATGTATGTTTGTCCGCGATTATCTCACGTTTGGCTGAACCGTTTTTAATGCGGTTTTCAGAAAAGTATTTGTTTCACATAGGAGAAGGTTTTGGTATTTTAACCGTCTTTAAAAAAAAGGATCTTAGTTTGTACGAATGTTTATCCATGATTATTTCCGCAAAAACTTCAATGTCTGATTCTGATCACTATAAAGTATAAAATTAAATTGATGTTTTAAAAAACTAAAAACTTAAAGCTGCTGTATCAATCACATATTTAGAAGTTCCTACTTAATGTTTGTATGTATATAATGTAATGAATAATGTACGCAGGTATCTTTAGAAAAAAATATTAGGACATAAGTAACAACAATAATCAATATCGGATTTTACTTCACGGCATTATTTTGTCTGTGTGAGTAAGCAATGTCATTGTCTATTTCTCCATCCACTGAAAGACAAAAAATTTGGTCCATTGGCATCCTGTAATAAAACAGAACGTTTTGATTTAACTATAATTTATTTATTAACAGAATTAGTTTTTGGATGAAATTTTGTAATCCTCATTCTATAAAAATAATTCGTATTTGGGACTTACAATTCCATTGTGTGGTAAATTTTATAATCGATGTCAAATCGATGTGTACTCTGTAAATTGAAAAAATATAAAGATAATGTGAAAATTCATACTAAATTTATTAAAATGTTTTCCTATACACCTCTTACTATTTTTACGCATACCTCACCGGTTCATTAGGTACCTAACTCTTCGCTTTGTAGCGAAGTGCCAACAACTGGAACATTAACCCTATAAATAAAAAAATATGAATAATTTTGCAATTTTACTCATTTGTTGAAATATAGTTGTTAGGTACTGAGTATTCTTACGGAGTATTCTCTTTGTATTCAGATTTCTGGAGATGTCTTGCTCTAGAAATATTGAAACCATCCCAGAAGTAACAATATTATATAATTAATTATAGTAAAAAAAACCTCGGGTCGTTCTAAGAAGCTTGTTTTGCCTGTAAATGTGTTTTTTTAGCTAAACTACTTTTATATCTTGGTAAATATTCACCATAGAAGTGTATTTTTTATATACCTACCTACTAATTGAAAGAACTTCGCGTGTTGTTGAAAATTACTTGTGTAAATAAACCAATTTTGGCCCAAAACATCAAGACTACAACTAAACGATTACAAAGTCTTAGTAATACAAATCGATACATCTCGAAAATCAGTCTATGTTGCTACCGATTTATTTTCTCCTCCCTTAGCGTGGCATTTTGACAACTGTCAAATCAGGTTTCTTAGAACTACTCCACTATCAGTGGGTTTACGATTTTAACTAACTTCATTTCTTCACGCAAGCGTTTAGCATTGTGCTTTTGCCAACCCCTTCTCTTCCTTTCTTGGTTGTGTTTGTTCCCCATTTAAAATAAAGTGAATAATCACAAAAATCGCGATAAACGCAACCAACCACCAAGCGACACAGCCTCCACGTCCGACGGCCGAAGCAGGACTAATGCGGACATGGGGGAAACGTGACGGCTCTGGCTAAAATGGACGAAACGCGTGCGAATTTAGGTATTTCCTTCATATTAGTAAAATAAAAACACATTTTCAAATCTAAAGTATAGAATATATAGAAGACGTGTAGTTTTGTTGTAAATCCAAAACTGATGATCTTCCGTGAAGTAATTACGCCGTACTAAGTGTTTATTTTGTTATGTAGAGGTATCTTTGGATGTGTTTTCTATCGAGGGAAGTACAAGTAATCGTGTTTCTAAAGTATATGATAAATAGAGTGATTCCTTAAATATCTTACATATGAATTGCATAACTAAAGCTTCAGTAAAAACAATGCAGCAGGCGATCAAACGAACGCATTTTTTTCGTAATTACGTATCGTTGCCTCGGCGCACTCTTAAGAAACCAATATTTATCGATTTCAGATATTAAAAGTGTAAGATGGCTACGTATTTTTTATTTAAAAATTGTTCATTTTTATTTTTTATTTTGAACTCTGAAAACGCTGTCGGACTTGTTGTGACGTCATAGGACTCTAAGCATACTTCATGTCGGTTCTTATACAAGTGAAATTCGCAATGGTATATTCTGTAAGTATTCTGTGCTTTGAAATGACATTGACATTTATGACTCATGGACTCTGAGGTTGTGTTATGATTATGATCGTAGTCGTTTTAACATTAGTAAAAACCTAATCTGTGTATTATTGTTACTGCTTTCTAGTTTTATTGATAAGAGCAATCATGGATGTTGGATTCGTGAATGCAGATAGCACAAACTTACCAAGAATCGACACATTGATGGTCGGTATTTTTTTTGCCTTGAATCCAGATTTCTGCTCTGCCGAGCTTATTATTATTGAAGATAAAAGTTTCTGCAGAAACTGAATAACTTATTAAGTAAATACTAACATCAAAGTGATCTTCGCAAAAAAACAAAAATTGTTTTAGTCGATAAAGTCAGGATCCTTTTTAGCAAGTTTTAGCCATGTATTTCGCATATTTATTTGACTGGATGGCATTCTAATCCATAATTTCCCTGGGGTCGTAATTGATGTGTTCTTTCATTCTCGGAATATACAATAACGTTAATTACTATATTTTCCATGTAAACTGGTGGCAGTCATGGTTTTTATTAATAAAAGTATCGAGGTTTCGAAAATGATAAATTGTTTATCTATATGTCAAATGCTCTCGTCAAATGTCAAATGTTTGTTTTCGGCCCGTATGACGTCACAGCACAGATAATCTATAGACTAATATGGCTGTAAGCGTTTTCGCCTGTTAACGAAAACTAAACTTTTAAAATTTAGTTTTGCGGTTTTGTAGGTCCTAAAAAAATATGGGAATATTTTTTTTCATCTAATCGGACAATAATTAATAACTTGAGACCTACTTTAAAACAGAGTCAACTAGCCTATTGTAACGATACTTTTCGTCGCACCACGGATCTTTTTTCGCCTTCGTTACTCGTATGTTTAACTACGCTTAACTAAGGCCCATCTTTTCGGTCCTCACCCTTAAACTAGACAAAAAGAAGTAGAAATTTAATGGACCTTGAGCTGAAGACCGATTTTAGTTCACAGAGAGTATCGTACAGAAACATAAGTAGCCACCAAACCATTGGACAAAATTGAGAGAGACAAGTGTTAGACTTGAGTCTAACAAAAATTTGCGCTTTAAAGCTTAATATTTCATAAACGGATAACTTAATCGAAAACATGTTTTCACAAACCCGTAATATTTTTGAAAGACCTATCTAACGACACCCCACACTATAGGGTTCACGAGAAAAAAAAAATACATCCCCATTTTACGTGTGGGGAGGTAAGTACACTAAAATATTTTATTTTTACTTTTTAAATATTTTGGGGACATTGTGACTGAAGATTTTAAAGACGATTGTGACATAGAAATAGAGCGCTGGGCGCTGTCTGTAACAGGAAACATGCTGGCTCGTAGATTTGCTGGTTGTACACTTGCAGTCAAGGTTACACTATTTAAGGCATATTGCCAAACTTTTTACAACAACAGTCTATGGGCTAGTTACACTCAAAAATCATACGGCACCTTGCGAATACTCTACAATAATGTTTTCAGGGCTTTGTTGAGGCTTCCACCTCGCTGCAGCGCTTCTGGCATGTTCGCCGATGCGCACACGGACGACTTTTTTGCACTTATGCGCAAAAAAGTTACTTCGTCAATATGCATGGTGGGAGGAAGCGCCAACAGTCTACTAAAGGTTGAAGCGGGCAGGTTGGACAGCGCTTTGCTGGAGAGGTTCACGGCGCTGCACGCCTTGCGACCAGCAGCCTAGTGACCCAAACCAGAAGCGTGTGCCAAGCTGCCTAACTAATTATGATATTTAAATTTTACTGTTTTATTTAAAGTTCACACTAACATAGCTATGTTAGACAAACAGAACTTAAGTAGCTACTTAAGTTCTGTTTGTCTACCAACCAACTATGGATCAGTTGCCTGAAAATAAAGATATTTTAATTTTTCATTTTTCATTTTATTTTTATTTTTTTATTGTACCACTTTGTTGGCGTGACTAATATGCATATTCATGCCAAATTACAGCTATCTAGTACTAAGAGTCTCTGCGCTAGGCTGCGGACGGACATGGCGAAACTAGAAGGGTTCCTAGTTTGACTACGGAACCCTAAAAAAACCCTTATTTTGATACTATTACTGCAATTCGAGCCGTATAGCGCACCCGTGGAGCGCCCTAAATGAAAATTTTCCTCTATTACCAACCCACCAACCAGACATTCCACCCAGTTGGACGGTTGGTATTTTTTTTTCTCAAGTGACAACCTGGTTTGGTGGTTAATAATAGATGTTCCTAACCCACAATCCGGCTGTCCGGTTGATACTTTTTTTTTCTTAACTAACCATCCAAGGTGCCAACTAGGTGGTCGGTTGGTACTTTTGTCTTAATCAACCATCCAAAGTGCCAACTAGGTGGTCGGTTGGTACTTTTGTCTTAAGAGTGCGCCGAGGCAACGATACGTAATTACGAAAAAAATGCGTTCGTTTGATCGCCTGCTGCATTGTTTTTACTGAAGCTTTAGTTATGCAATTCATATGTAAGATATTTAAGGAATCACTCTATATATCATATACTTTAGAAACACGATTACTTGTACTTCCCTCGATAGAAAAAACATCCAAAGATACCTCTACATAACAAAATAAACACTTAGTACGGCGTAATGACTTCACGGAAGATCATCAGTTTTGGATTTACAACAAAACTACACGTCTTCTATATATTCTACACTTTAGATTTGAAAATGTGTTTTTATTTTACTAATATGAAAGAAATACCTAAATTCGCACGCGTTTCGTCCATTTTAGCCAGAGCCGTCACGTTTCCCCCATGTCCGCATTAGTCAGGCTTCGGCCGTCGGAGGTGGAGGCTGTGTCGCTTGTTGATTGGTTGCGTTTATCGCGATTTTTGTGATTATTCACTTTATTTTAAATGGGGAACAAACACAACCAAGAAAGGAAGAGAAGGGGTTGGCAAAAGCACAATGCTAAACGCTTGCGTGAAGAAATGAAGTTAGTTAAAATCGTAAACCTACTGATAGTGGATTAGTTCTAAGAAACCTGATTTGACAGTTGTCAAAATGCCACGCTAAGGGAGGAGAAAATAAATCGGTAGCAACATAGACTGATTTTCGAGATGTATCGATTTGTATTACTAAGACTTTGTAATCGTTTAGTTGTAGTCTTGGTGTTTTGGGCCAAAATTGGTTTATTTACACAAGTAATTTTAAACAACACGCGAAGTTCTTTCAATTAGTAGGTAGGTATATAAAAAATACACTTCTATGGTGAATATTTACCAAGATATAAAAAGTTTAGCTAAAAAAACACATTTACAGGCAAAACAAGCTTCTTAGAACGACCCGAGGTTTTTTTTACTATGATTAATTATATAATATTGTTACTTCTTGGGATGGTTTCAATATTTCTAGAGCAAGACATCTCCAGAAATCTGAGTACAAAGAGAATACTCCGTAAGTATACTCAGTACCTAACAACTATATTTCAACAAATGAGTAAAATTGCAAAATTATTCATATTTTTTTATTTATAGGGTTAATGTTCCAGTTGTTGGCACTTCGCTACAAAGCGAAGAGTTAAGGTACCTAATGAACCGGTGAGGTATGCGTAAAAATAGTAAGAGGTGTATAGGAAAACATTTTAATAAATTTAGTATGAATTTTCACATTATCTTTATATTTTTTCAATTTACAGAGTAAATGAATTGGTTGACATCGATTATAAAATTTACCACACAATGGAATTGTAAGTCCCAAATACGAATTATTTTTATAGAATGAGGATTACAAAATTTCATCCAAAAACTAATTCTGTTAATAAATAAATTATAGTTAAATCAAAACGTTCTGTTTTATTACAGGATGCCAATGGACCAAATTTCTTGTCTTTCAGTGGATGACATTGCTTACTCACACAGACAAAATAATGCCGTGAAGTAAAATCCGATATTGATTATTGTTGTTTCTTATGTCCTAATATTTTTTTCTAAAGATACCTGCGTACATTATTCATTACATTATATACATACAAACATTAAGTAGGAACTTCTAAATATGTGATTGATACAGCAGCTTTAAGTTTTTAGTTTTTTAAAACATCAATTTAATTTGATACTTTATAGTGATCAGAATCAGACATTGAAGTTTTTGCGGAAATAATCATGGATAAACATTCGTACAAACTAAGATCCTTTTTTTAAAGACGGTTAAAATACCAAAACCTTCTCCTATGTGAAACAAATACTTTTCTGAAAACCGCATTAAAAACGGTTCAGCCAAACGTGAGATAATCGCGGACAAACATACATACATACATACAGGTCAAACTGAGAACTTCCTTTTCTTTGAAGTCAGTTAAAAATAATATCTTGAAGAAAGGGTCCATGACTGGGATTTTTGCCCTACTCAGCCGTTCTTATTACTTTACATTAGGTATTCTATTCAGTTCACTTTATTTTGTGCTTAGAATATTGTCAATAAAGGTAATTAGGTTTTATTACATTTCAATATACAGTCACATTAAATCACGGGGTTGTTGAGCCACCATAGAACTCTGTCCTAATGACAGCGTCAAGTCACGCAAAAGAAATTATTTACGTCAAAATTTACCGTCAACTTTCTATGAAAGGGTTCTCCCGGTAACCTTCGGAGAGGGAAGATGGCCGATTGGAAGATGTACGGCTTTTACTTATGATTTACTCTCTTTAGCCGAACAATAATTTTCCCAATAAATATTATAAATAACTTAACACTAGCTAAATACACCTTAGATGTACAAACGACATTAATTAAAAATTATCTATCTATCTGTGAGTGGGTTCTAGAGTGGCTCAACAATCTCGTGATGTGACTGTTCCTCATACAAGTAATTCAATCCTACCTTACCTACCGACAGTAAACAACAAATTTAAAAAAAAATGTAGGGTGAAAAAAAAAAGTTTTTAACTTCTTATAGTGAATATTTTAATAAAAGTATTCGGAATCGATTATGTTTTTTTATTTTGTAAACATTGGTAGGTAGCAACCTCCGCGCCTAGTGGATCGGCGCACGGCTCGTCAGGCGCGGCGCGCGACCGGCGCATGTCTCCAGCTCGCTCCTTGCTGGTGTGCTGTACGCACACATACACAGAGTGCATAAAATACCTAAAGTTAATGAGCGCAAAAAGCTCGGTGCCCCCTTAATTAGCGTAAAGTGTGTTGCAAGTGACCCTACCTACCCGCGGTATTCTTTTGGCACACGATCTGCATAACACCCTGTATATACAGTAGGACACATAACCTCCTTCTTTTTTGAAGTCGGTTAAAGGCTTTAAAATATGCGCGCTTTT
Source organism: Acleris holmiana (assembly GCA_949316455.1). NCBI lineage: Eukaryota > Metazoa > Arthropoda > Insecta > Lepidoptera > Tortricidae > Acleris > Acleris holmiana. The sequence goes on along the minus strand of OX438762.1, from coordinate 60,442,251 downwards.
CGATATCTCAGTACCTAACTAAGACAAGCAGAGCTTCGGGCGACTGCTAGCGTCATGGCAGTGGTAGCTGGTGTAACAAAGGGACTAAAATTGCCTACAGAATGAAGAATGTCAGTAGGTACGCCAAATGGACCCAGTAGTTTTTATTCTACGAACGTTTTATATTTTGGTCTTTAATATTAAAGGGCGAGAACGCCATCCTGCTGGAGTGACGTCATCGCTTCACAGCGGTGCGCCCCGTATAATGATTGAGTAAGTTTACAGCGCTGTATCTTTTTAACCGTAATAAGTAACCAGTTGTAACAGAATAGTGTTATTATAAACGCTATCCTCTAAAATTATAAAATGAACAATACTTAAATCAAATCCCAAGAGGACTTTGGGTTGGATTTATTTATTTCGTATTGAAAATTTACATGTCATTTTTTTTTATTAATTTACCATGTATTGACAAAAAGCTACAAGCTACTTCAAGCGTAGTGTAAAACAGGATCGGTGACCGCTTAAAACATCTTGTTGATAAAATCAGTTTTGTTACATAATTTGTAGCGTTGTACTCGAAATTGCTAGAGGGTGACACTGAAAGTTTTTAGAACTCGCCACTTGTAAACAAAATAATTAAAAAAATAAGTTTAAATTATGAAAATGAAACTCTTTGCCGATATTATTGAGTATGAATTTTATTCATTTGTCATTTTTTTTACGATTTGGCGGCAAATAGGGTACTTGCCTGTGGTTATAATAAACAAAGATGCTTTGCATATAGCTAGTTTTAATGACGAGGATTATGATTATAGTTCTTATTTAATTTAATGAAGTCGTTATATTATTATATATCTTATAATAAAATAAAGATTTTTAATCTATATTGAAACACCAATGAGATTGCGTGACGTCATCTTACTTAATGTTTTTTTTTTATCATACTATCTGTGTCATCAACTCGAGACAGTGACAACTCTTATAATCTGTGCTTTAGACATATCCTATAATCTGTAGTGACAACTGTGACATGACAAGATTCATTCTGTCTGCGTTTACTGTAAACAAAGATTTGAATTTGAGTCTACTGGCGAAAAAACGTACATTATCTCATACCTACTGGGTTAGCCGTTAGCAAATACATTGCAATAAAGAAAGATCTAGCTATGGCGTCTTTGGTGAACACATTTACCAAAGCAGACAGTGTCAATTTGCCGGAAATCGACACAATAATGGTAGCAACTTTTTTCGCGGCGAATCCAGATTTTTGTTCCGCTGAATTCAGGAACGTGAAAACTGCCAGGTAATTATATTTCGAGGTACAGGAATAAATAGTTTTGCAGGTGTTCGTTTTGAATTATTTACGCAGCTAGGCACTATACATTACTGGTAATAAGATTTTAAACTCATATTGATGTATCATAATATCATAATTTACTGCATTGAATGGATAGCATAGTAGGTAAACACAAATATAACCCCACTTTTTGAAGTTTTAAATTGTCCGTTGGGTTGAATGACATTTGATATAAGTGTAATGTGACGTCATAACACAGATCATACAGAAAGATGTCGTTTTGGCTGTAAAGAGTTAAGGCAATTATTTATTTATTGTTTTATTATTGTTATCGGGTTAATATCCGTGCGAGTTTATTTTTACTATCATAAAATGGATCACTTATTAAGTATAAGTACTTTTCACAAACTAGGCAAATACCCTATTGAAAATTGTCTGTGTCACGTAAGCATGAACTTAACGCGACAAATTTTTCGTGCAATGATTTTGTATGACTTTCGATATCGTTTAAGTTAACAAGAAAGTTATGATAGACTACGATTGGCCTTTCCCGATGAAGCGCTATCTCGTGCCACTGTTTACAACTGCTTTAGTGAGTTTAAACGTGGTCGCACTAATCTCACCGATGATCTGCGTAAGGGACGGCCTTCTTCGGCGACGACTGAAGATAACATCGGTGTTGTGCGGCGTATGATAGAGACTGATAAAAGAGTGACCTATCAGCAGATTCGGACAAGCTTAGGCATCGGTATGAGTCAAGTGCAAAATCCTACATGAACATTTAGCGGTCAGGAAGCTTGTGCCCGGTGGGTACCTCATAATTTGATCGAGGCCCATAAACTACATCGTGTTGATTGGTGCCGTGAAATGATTGAAAGATTTAACGCAGGTGACTCAAATGCTGTGTTCGACATACTTACGGGTGACGAAATCTGGATTTACTGTTATGATCCCGAAACCAAAAGACAATCTGCTCAGTTGGTGTTTCCTTCCGAGGAGTTGCCAACTAAAGTGAAGAGAGGTCGAAGCGTGAGAAAAAAGATGGTGGCCTCGTTCTTTGGAAGGACAGGTCATTACGCGACAATTATTTTAGAAAATCGAAAAACAGTTACTGCAGAATGGTACACTAACAATTGTTTGCCACTTGTCTTGGAAAAAGATCGGGAGTAACGACCTCGCAGTAAAATCCTCCATCACCACGACAACGCCTCGTCGCACACCGCCAGGCGAACGATCGACTATTTGGCGACGTCAAACGTGGAATTACTTGGTCACCCGCCGTATAGCCCCGACCTCGCACAAATACAGATGGATATCGAAAGTTTCAAAACTCTAATACTTTTTCAACAAATTTTAAACAAGACCGGGGCAACAGAAGTTTTAATTGTAATGAAACCGGACACATTGTGTCAAATTGTAAGAAACCCATTGTAAAATGTCAAAAATGCAATAGACTAGGCCATGATGATCGAAATTGTACTAGGGAAATTTTAACATCAAAGAATAGACCAGCAGAAGTTAAAATGCTATGTTTAGATCAAACAACTGTTGAAAACTCGGTTAAAATTTTTAGAAAAAAGGTCACTGTCTACGGTTTAGTATTAAATGCGTATGTTGACTTCGGAAGTCAATGTACACTTATCCAAGAATCAGCAGCGCGAAAAGTTAAGGATTCTAAATATTGGATGTTTAGTAACTTACCTTCACTACGAGGTTTTGGAAACTCCATCATAAAAGCTATAGGAGTATGCAAAATATGTTTATGTATAGATGATGTGAACTTAAGTGTAGATGTAGTTATAGTACCCGATAAATATTTGGATTACGAGATATTGTTAGGTCAAACAGCCACTGAACAAACGCACGTTGAGGTGTATAAAACAGATAAAGAACTATTATTGAAATCGACCAATTATAATGACATGTCACGATTAATAGTTAGATGTGCTAATGATGTAACTATTTTTGGTGACGCGTTTATAAAAGTTTGCTGTGATGGTGACTTTACAGGAAAAATTTCGGTCGAATCAGGTTTACGTTCGAATTACAAGCTTCTGGTGGGTTATTATGATATTAAAAACGGTTCTGGTTATGTTAATATTACGTGCACACGAAACCAAACCGTAACATTTCAAAAGGGCGAATTAATGCTTCGTGCATGTATAGAGTTAAATAATCTCAGTTCCGTTAGACCTAATTATGTACATATTAGGCAAATTAATAAAACTAGTAGTTCAATACATATGGACGAGTTAAATATGGGATCAGAACTTGAGGACCACCAGAAATCGATCTTATTGGAATTAGTTAACGAATATCGTGACTGTTTTGCTAAAGACTTATCGGAATTAGGTCGGACAAATGTGACAGAAATGGACATTGTACTAAAAGATTCTGAACCCGTAGTTTACCGTCCATATAGATTGAGTCAGATGGAACGCATGGAGGTTAAAACTGTGATAGATGAACTATTGCAGAGCGACATAATTAGGGCATCAACATCACCATACGCTAGTCCGATTATAGTAGTAAAAAAGAAAACCGGCGACAAAAGATTGTGTGTTGATTATCGAGCACTTAACAAAAAGACCGTGAAACAACACTATCCGCTACCTCGAATAGAGGATCAGATTGATCGTTTAGCTGATAACAAGTTCTTTTGTGCACTAGATTTGGCATCGGGATATTATCAGATACCACTGACCGAGGAGGCGAAGCCAAAGACCGCTTTTGTTACGCCAGACGGACAATTTGAATTCAACAGAATGCCGTTTGGTTTAGCAAACGCTCCGGCAGTGTTTCAGAGAGCGATCAATCTGATCTTAGGAAACGCGATATGATACAGCGCTTGCATATATGGATGATATACTGATACCATCAACAGTTTTTGATCAGGGAATTGAAAGACTAAAAGCCGTGTTTGAAAAATTACCTGAAGCCAATTTGACCCTCAAAGCTCAAAAATGCTACTTCTTTCAAAGTTAAGTGGATTATTTGGGATTTGAGATATCAGATGAAGGTATAAGACCCGGGTCAAGAAAAACGGAAGCAGTTTTTGATTTCCCTGTTCCTAAGGATGTACACAATGTGAGACAGTTTATCGGCCTAGCAAGTTTTTTTCGACGGTTTATAAAAGGGTTTGCGGAGATTGCTAGACCGTTAACAATGTTACTAAAAAAGGGAGTTCAATGGACTTGGGACAAAGAACAAGAGGGAGCATTTCGTAAATTAAAAGATACACTTACATCAAGGCCAGTGTTAGCATTGTACAATCCAAAAGCTGAAACACAAATTCATACTGATGCTAGTAAGTTAGGTATTGGAAGTGTGCTATTACAAAAGCAAGATGACGGCATGTTAAAGCCTATAGCATATTATAGCCGGCAAACGTCACCTGAAGAATCGCATTTTTCTTCGTACGAATTGGAGAACCTGGCTGTGATTGCTTCCTTAACTAAGTTTCGTCACTATGTTCTTGGGTTAAATTTTAAAATCGTTACCGACTGTAACTCATTAAGAGCAACGTTCTTGAAACGAGATATGATACCGCGGGTAGCTAGATGGTGGAGTTTGATCCAGGAATATGACTGTGAAATTATTTACAGACCAGGATCGGCTATGACACACGCCGACGCTCTTAGTCGGAATCCAATATTGGATAATACTGGAGTAATTAATTTTATTGAAGCTCATGATGTAATGAATATAAATATTGATAACGACTGGTTTACCACAATTCAATCTGATGATGTCGAGATACAATGAATTAAAAACATTTTGTCTAATACGGAGTACGATGATATTATAGAAGTTCGCAAAAATTTTGTATTAAAAAGGAATCGTGTTTACAAGAATACAGATAATGGCTTAAGATGGGTCGTGCCAAAAGGATGTAGATGGCAAATATTACAACAAAATCACGACAATATTGGTCATTTTGGGTTTGAAAAGACGTTCGAAAGGATAAATCAACATTACTGGTTTGCGCGAATGCGAAAGTTTGTAAAAAAATACGTCAATGCTTGTCTAGAATGTGCACATAATAAATTACCAGCAGGAAGAAAACAAGGTTACTTGCATCCCATACCCAAAGTGTCTATTCCTTTCCACACGATCCACATTGACCATGTGGGACCTTTCGTTATGAGTAAAAAGAAGAATACACATATACTTGTTATTATAGATGCCTTTTCCAAATTTATAGTTTTAAAAGCCGTAAAGAACACGAAATCTAAAACGTCGATACTAGTACTTAAAGAATATTTCGGGATATTTGGATTACCTGTCCGGTTAATAAGTGACAGGGGTACTTCTTTCACAAGTACAGCATTTAAATGTTTTATTAACGAGTTAGGGGTTAAACATATTCTTAACGCTGTCGCCTCTCCACGAGCAAACGGACAAGTGGAGAGGTACAATCGCACAATATTAGACTCGCTAGCTGCACAAAACCATGGTAACGATGAACGATTAGGGGACGATAAATTATTGCAGGTGCAATGGGGATTAAATAATACTATTAACAAAGGTACAGGTAAAGCTCCTTCAGAAGTACTGTTTGGTATAAATCTTACTAGTTCTAGTGAAGGTCCTATAATGTCGGAAATAGGTTCAGATATCGCACAGCCAAACAAGCCTGAGGAACTGTCAAATATTAGGGCAGAAGTAAATGACCATATAAAGAAATCTCAAATAAAACACAAAAATGACTTTGATAAGAAAAGAAAACGGCCGCATAAATTTAAAATAGGGGATTTAGTTCGTGTAGAACGAATTTCACATGTTTCGGGTAAAAGTAAGAAGTTGTTACCTAAACTATTGGGACCTTATAGAATTACAAATGTGTTTGATAATGATAGGTACGAAGTTACTGACACTCCATTGACAAAAAAAGGATCCATTCTATACAAAGGGGTTTTTGCCGTAGATAAAATATTCCCATGGTTGTGTTTCAACAAAATCGACGATGGTTCCGATAGTGATGGGGGTAGCGTTACAGAGCAGTTGTTAGATTCCTAAATGTACGGTTGCGGAATAACAGTGTTTGTTCGTTCTCACTATTCAACTCTATTCAATGAGGTCCAAAAGTTACGAACGTTTTTATGCCGCAATTATATATACATCGATTGATTGTTAATATTTAAGATGATTTTATTGTTAAAAGAAACCAATTAATGCACAAAGTGCACCAGTGTATTAGGGTGCACGCTACAAAATTTTATTTAAGTGAAAGCAACATCACCATCCTGTAAGGGTGCAAGGCGCACGCTTTTATGCTGTAATGTACACGATTAAAATTGTTATGTGGTATTTGTACGTACATTTTGTGTTTATGTTTCAGTTTATTTTATCCTTTTCTGTTTATGCAATGAAGGTTTTATAGACAAATTTTATTATGGGAAATGCAAAATTTTGTATCTAAAAGTGCAAGGTGCACTACTGATTCAATGTGCAAGGTGCATGATTTTGGTAATGTGCGAGGTACACCATTATAGTTATGTGCAAGGTGCACAATTATGTTATGTGCAAGGTGCACAATTATGTTATGTGCAAGGTGCACAATTATGTTACGTGCAAGGTGCACAATTATAGTGATGTGCAAGGTGCACAATTATGATATGTGCAAGGTGCACAATTATGTTACGTGCAAGGTGCACAATTATAGTAATGTGCAAGGTGCACAATTATGTTATGCGCAAGGTTCACATTTATAGTAATGTGCAAGGTGCACAATTATTTTATGTGCTAGGTGCACATTTATAGTAATGTGCAAGGTGCACAAATATGTTACGTGCAGGGTGCACAATTATGTTATGTGCAAGGTGTACATTTTTATTTTTCTATAATTGCATTGTGTGCGATTTTGAAGGAGCGAAAAGAAATAATTATTCTTCAATGTGTAAAGTAGGTACACAATTTTAGTCATGGTACAAGGTGTACAATTTTGGTGAACCATATCATAAATTAATGTGCGAAGTGCACAATGTTAAAGTGCAAAGTTAACGATTTTATTAAAGTACACCATTATGTACTTAATATTGAACCAACATATTTCTTTGAGTCTGTCGTATTTTTAATCGAGTGTGCAAAGTGCACTGTTTTGTTATGAAAAAGCAAGTTTTTGTTTTATTTGTTATAGTACGTTACGTTCACAGGGACGTGAACATTTATCAGGATGGACGAACTGTAAGATACTTTAAAAAAAAATAGTCAGATTATTGTCAGTTAATTTCAACGTTAAACACCTAATAATAAGGTCCTATTTGCAATTAGAGTAATAAAGGATTAGTTCAACTCTACGGACGACAGAGAATTGTTCAAAAAGATACTAAGTATTATCAAAAATGTTTTTATACAAATCACGAAAAAGGTTTTGTAATTTCTTATTAGTTAATTAATTATTGGTGGTGATTGTTTTATTCTGACGCATATTATAAGATAATAATATAATATAAGTGACAAGTTGATTGATAAAAAAGGGCGGCCATATTAGCCCGGCAAAGTTTGTTATATTATGGTCTGGGTTATGGAGCGTTCACGCGACTTTATGAAACAGCAATAAAAAGTAAACTCTTAGTTAAGAAAGAAACAGTTATTGGTTTTATTTCACAACTAAGAGAGACAATAAAAGAAAAACGGCGAGGTAAAATAAGCAAATGAATTCTGATTTTGCACGATAACGCACCAGTGCATACCGCCCGCACAACGAAGCTAGCAATTAAAGACAATGGCTTCGAAACCATTGACCACCCCCCTTATAGTCCAGATTTAGCCCCCTGTGACTATTTTCTGTTTAGACTTCTCAAGAAAGACCTCAGGGGACGAAGGTTTATGACCGATGACGAAATGAAGGCTGCCGTTACTGACTTTTTTGACGACAAACCGAAAGATTTTTTTTTAATGGTTTAAGTTCAATTTTTGGAAAATTTAATAAGTGCGTTTTACTAGCAGGGGACTTTATAGAAAAATAAAAAAAAATTAGCCACGACAGTCTTTTGTTTCATTGTTAGGTAGATTACTTTTCAGCCGCCCCTCGTATCACGACAAGTAGACATCATTACCTAGTTGGTTACTAAGTTCTGTTACTCGATTTGCAAACTCTTTTCTTGCGTTAAAACAAATGCTACCGAAAAAATAAAAAATGACATAATATGGCGGGTTGTCCGTTATAATTTTATAGCACACACAACACTTATCTCGTCGTATTTATAATGGATAGGGGTCTAAAAGAAAATCGTGTCGCTTTAATTGCGTTGCACAAATGCGGGCATCCGCCAAACGTGATTTTGAAGTTGCTTCAAAATCTGAAAATCAACAAACAATTCGTTTATCGTACCATTAATAGGTACAATAGTACCCTGAGCTTTGATGACCGCAAGAGGTCTGGAAGACCACGCACCGTTCGGACCCCAGCTCTAATAAAGGCAGTGAAGGCGAGAATCGCAAGAAACCCCGTCCGGAAGCAAAAGTTGTTGGCAATTCAGATGTATGTGAAGAGAAGCAGGACCCTAGTGGTGGTAGGGCCCTGTGCAGGGTCCGTCCGGATCGCTACCACCATCTTATCCATTAACCGCCCGCCAAGCAACAGTGTTCGCATTGTTGTGTTCCGGTGTGGGGATAAGACAACCGGTGAAATTACTAGCATAGAGGCATTCCATCTTAGTCCTCAGGGTTCGCAACGCATTTGAGGTGTTAGGGTTATGGTCTTGAGAATTCAAATGTCTATGGGTCTCAGATTCCACTTACCATCAGATGGCCTGAGTGTTCGTGTGCCATCTCCTTAACATAAAAAAAAAAAAATTAAAAAAAAAGCTCCCTTAAAAAAGTTATCAATCAAGACCTTGGACTACACGCTTATCGTAGACGGAAAGGTCATTTGCTTAATGGACGATTGAAGACTATGAGGTTGAATAGAAGTCGCGTGCTACTGAAGCGGTACGCACAAAATGGCCGCCAAAATATATTATTTACAGACGAAAAAAATTTTACCATTGAAGAATGTTGTAACCGCCAGAATGACAGAGTATATGCAAAAAACAATCAAGAAGCGAGTGTAGCTGTTCCAAGAGTGCAACGAGGCCATCATCCCTCTTATGTCATGATTTGGTTAGGTGTGTCATACTCAGGGTTAACACAGGTCCATTTCTGTGAAAAAGGTGTCAAAACTTGGGCTAAAGTTTACCAGGAAACTGTTCTGGAACCAATAGTGAAGCCTTTAAGCCACTCTCTATTTCAAAACCAGCCCAGGGTCTTTCAACAAGACTCAGCCCCTGCACATAAGGCAAAAACAACTCAAATCTGGTTTTGAAGCAACAAAATTGACTTCATTGCCCACGAAGACTGGCCCTCCTCCAGACCCCCTGGATTATGCTATATGGCAGGTTATTGAGGAGAAAGCCTGTGCTAAACCCCACACAAATCTTGACTCCCTCAAGCGGGCCATAGTCAAGACAGTGACGGAATTAGATATGACAACCGTGCGTGCCGCTATTGATGACTGGCCTCGTCGTCTGAAGGCCTGTGTTCAGGCCCAAGGAGGCCATTTTGAATGAAATTGACAAATGTAAATCCTGATTGTGTGTACTTCATTTTAATATATAATTTATTTAACTTTCGTTAGTTTATTTTATATAGATAAGGATTATTACAGTAACATAACTTAGTAACCAACTAGGTAGACCTCGTTATCTCAGGGCAGTGGCGTCAAAATAGGGGAACATGGGGTCTTTTGTACAGTTTGTAATTGTTATTTGAAAAATGACAATCATAAATTAGCAAGCAAGAGTATTTCAGGTTGTAAACCTTCATTTCTTTTAAACATTCACACATATAAAGTTATAATACATATTTGGATAGCATTTTCTTGTTATATTTTTTTTATTTTAATCTAATTTTATAGGTATATGGGCATTTTCAAAATAAAGTGTACCCTAGTTAAGAAAAATTAAGAAACGTTAACTTTCCTTAACTAGGGTACACTTCATAATGAAAATGCCCATAACATTTGTCAGTTTTGTGACGAAATTAGCCATAAAATTGTATGGCTAATTTCGTCACAAAACTGAAAAAAGGTAACGTTTTTTAACTTTCCTTAACTAGGGTACACTTTATAATGAAAATGCCCATAGACCTCCTTGGTCAAAGGTGACCCAATAACTAGACTTAATTATATGCTATGGAAATTCATATTGACAAAGTTCATAAAGTAGGTATGAGAATTTACGGTTCACATAATTTTGTTTTGTTACAATGGAAAAATTAAAGACAAAATAAGGCATTTCGTCTACTTTGATTTAGTGAAAAAAAATTAGAGTCAGCTGTTATGGAAATGGTGTAATTACCGATTGATTAAAAAAAAAAGTTAGGTACATAACCATCTAAATTAAAAAATGCACAATAAGTTTGCAAGAGGCAAATCATATCGACAGCAGTTTAATTTGGACCTAACAACATTTATATTTCTTCATCTATGTTTGTTATCAATTTCCAATTGCACCAATGGTATTACGTGTTTTGAAAAAGGTATGTACATTTTATGGATTTTGTGCCATTTATACATTCAGACTGCTAATAAACTTAAAAGAAATATAATGTTCCAAATGGCCACATTCTCCCCTATTTTGACACTTGTGACATTTCACTGCCCTAAGATAACGAGGTCAAGACATCATTGGTTTTTGAGATACAGGCGATTAAAGTGTTTATACCTACTAAAATCATCTAAGACGGCACTAAATTACTTTAAATAGAAAATTAGTTATTACTTGTTATTTATGTTTGTAGTAAATATGAAACGGCTTCGGAACCTTACACTGAGCATGGTCCAACATGCTCTTGCCCGGTTTTATGTTAATTAGGGTGCATATTAACGGTTGTTAAAATATTTGCTTGTATTGGATTTACACACTGTATATAGAACTCCATCATCATATTTCAATATATTATATATATCACAAAACAATACTCAAAGAAAATTTTGTAATACCCTTCTAAATAAATATACCACAGAATTGTCAAGTCTTCTAAAAACAAGAAGTAGTTTCATTAATGTACCAACACGGCAACACACTTGTTTAGATCAAGTTATTAGAAACGTCAAAAGTGGTGCAGGTAAAGTTATCCCACTTGGCCTCTCAGATCATGATACTGCCCAAATGTTTTCTTTCAAAGCTCAAAACAAACCTACAATTCCAAAAGTGGTAACTGTCATGAAAAGAGATTAATCAGAAGAAAGTATAACTATATTTAAAAACGGTGTATGTTCTTTGTTCTTTCAAGATGTCTACTGTGACTCAAACCTGAATAACAGCTTTAACAGATTTCATAAGATCATTACTCTGATCTATATTTTCCTATAATTAAAGTTAAAATAAAAAGCGGCCAAGTGCGAGTCGGACTCGCCCATGAAGGGTTCCGTAGCAGCAAGTAACTTAATATAAAAGTTTGTTGTAGCTTTGATCAATGTTTTTATGACGTATTAAAAAAAAACTACTTACTAGATCTCGTTAAAACCAATTTTCGGTGGAAGTTTGCATGGTAATGTACATCATATATTTTTTTTAGTTCTATCATTCTCTTATTTTAGAAGTTACAGGGGGGGTGGGACACATTTCAACACTTTGGAAGTGTCTCTAGCGCAAACTGTTCAGTTTAGAAAAAAATGAAGACCTATCCATAGATACCCCACACGTATGGGTTTGATGAAAAAAAAAAATTGAGTTTCAGTTCTAAGTATGGGGAACCCCTAAAATTTATGTTTTTTTTTTCTATTTTTGTGTGAAAATCTTAATGCGGTTCACAGAACACATCTACTTACCAAGTTTCAACAGTGTAGTTCTTATAGTTTCGGAAAAAAGTGACTGACATACGGACAGACATACAGACAGACATGACGAATCTATAAGGGTTCCGTTTTTTGCCATTTGGCTACGGAACCCTAAAAATACTATGAAATTAGGATGGTTAACCACTGGCTTAAAATTGAGTACAAAAACAAAAGCTTAGATTTAATTTTTATAACAATAAATCAGTAGAAAATAAATTAGATATCTCACATATTCCAAACTTTTAAGGAAATGTGGGTCGTTTTCAAAAAAATTGTACATAGTTAAGGGCTTTAATTAAAACAAAACTTAATTGATTCCTTTGTGTGACGAAAGGTACCCATACAGGTTGTATGACTAACTTTCGTTATAAATACAAAGGACGCGATCGTGATTTTGTTTTCATTAAGCCTTTAACTATGTACAATTTTTTTTGAAAACGACCCATGTATCTCAAGTACCCAAAAATATGCAATCTGCAAATTTATCCTACAGAGAATCATACCTAGGATATCTCGGGGCATCTATACGAAAGTGATGTAGCAAAATGTTTTATCGACAAAAAATATATCGATGTCACTGCCAAAATCTAAATGTTATGCAACATAAATGAATATTACTTATTTTCCTCTCATTCTTAAATAAAAAAAGAAACAAATTAAAACGTGTTTTAAAATAGTTTTCATGATACACATTCAATATTTTTTTCCATATTCGATGGTATTAATGATTGCCGTCTAGATGAAAATATCCACTTTAAACTGCTAAATATGGTAGAAAACAGTTTAGAGTGGCAAATCACAGAAAAACTAAAAAAAAAGTGTGAAATAAAAATAAAGTAACTTAGAAAGGAATAAAGGGCTTTTAGTACGTTAGGCGATGGGCTTGCAACCCATCACTAACACACTGGTAAACATTAGCCTGATAATGCAAATTATGGTTACAGGATTATCAACAAGTTTTAGAGTTGTTGGTAATTAATTATGCAGTTCTGCCTACCCTACTCTGGGGATGAAGGCGTGACGTCATGTTAATATGGATAAGCTAAACATAGGCCCTATCATAAAAAGAATATAACTAAAAGGTTGGAAAAAGTGTTTCAGGCGGAACAAGCTAATAGTCGAAGTAGTGGTCTTTAAGTGAAAATTATGTCGGGTTCTTTATTTTGTAAATTAATTAATTTTTATTTCATACTCTCAAACTATTTTCATACCAAATTTCATCGACATCGGCCCAGCGATTTAGCCGTTGAGTAGGTATCTTGACACTGGGATCAAATTGGTTACAAAAAAAAAAGTAATTTTGAAAGAAAGAATGCTTGTGAGCAACTAAGAATATTATAATGTATAGACAACGCATACGCGACATCGTCCGCGTTACCAAACATTAAAATATAATTTTAACTTCGAGTATTATCATATTTATCATTCTACATATTTATTTTTCAGTGACTTTGGCGAAGGAATCGAATGTGACAAAGAAAATCAAAAGGAAAACAATATATCATGTCATACTACACCATCTTCGACATTCGAGCTAACTATAGAACCAGACTTAGACGAGAATGAGCCCATAATATCAAATAATTTAACTGGGCGAGGAATTGTAGAAATATAACTTTTATTTGATAGTATTGCAAATATAAAACACAATTCTTTCGATTGTAATTTCACTCATTTAAAATTTTACGAAGAATCTAGATCAGGAAACATCAGCAAGTTTCATTTCAAGTGTACACTCTGCAATAAGGATGAAATTAATCACATCCGAAAGTACCACTGGTAAAGTAGACTTTAGTAGGCTTTAGTGGAGGGGATAATTTGTACTGGAAATGGTTATTCACAACTGGAAGAAATCTGCGCCGCTACAAATATGTATGTTTTATCAGACATTCTATAAAATAGAAAATTATATGCAGGGTACTTTTGAAAGTTGTGCTTTGGATGAAATGCTTTCAGCTGGTGAGGAGGAAAGGAGATTAGCTATATTAAACGGCGATGTAAACAAAGAGGGTTATCCTTTGGTTAAAGTTGTTGCGGATGGATCTTGGCCGAAAAGATCTTTTAAGACAGGCTATAGTTCTCTTTCTGGGTGTGCTTGTATTATTGGTTATAGAACCAAAAAAGTCTTATTTTTGGGGATAAGAAATAAATATTTCTGCATTTGCTCCAGGGCCCAGAAGCAGGAGTTGCCCAAACCTGACCACAAAATGCTTTAAAAATTGGTCTAACAGCGCTACATCGATGGAAGAAGACATAATCGTGGAAGGTTTCCAAAGAAGCCTTGAAATGCATGGCGTTAAATATCATATGCTGATTGGTGGTTGCGACTCTGGTATCATAAATAGATTCTTGATTACTATGCCATACGCTCATAATCTCGTGGTGAAAAAGTGGAAATGCAAAAATTACCTTTTGAGAAACTTTTGTTCCAAACTGAAGCAGTTAAGCAAAAAAACAACAACCACAAAGGTTATGTACCAGTAACTACAAGAATAAAAGTTGAGAGTAATGTTCTGCGTCTCCGTAAAGCAGTAGTTGGCGCGGTAAGACATTGGAAGAACGAAAATATTACTGAAGCGGAAAAAATTCAAACATCAAAAATGATATAAAAAACAGTGCCAATCATGTATTTGGCAAACATTATGGTTGTGCCGATTATTTTTGTAAACGTCCCGCTGAGCCTAACTTAGTTCCAGAACTAGTTGAAAGTGGAGTTTGGGTCGATATTCAAAAACATTTAAACTCGTTGCTGAATAACGCAAGCAGTCTTTTACTGGACGTCACAAATAACTCGGCTGAGCAATTTCATTCAATTATTGCAAAACTTATCGTAGGCAAGCGAGTCAACTACACGTCTCGGGGGTCGTATCAAACTCGATGTCTTGGTGCTGTTACATCTTGGAATAGTAAAGCAGAAACCCATTATCTGCTGCAGAAAAAAAACCAAAAACAGTCCAGGACAGTTTACCAAAAAATTTACCGAAAAAAGACAAAGAATATTGAAATATTCCAGTAAAAGAAAGTTGGATTTTTCGACATAGTCAAATCGAAAAGAATCTAAAAGATGTAAACCAGATGAGCACTATGGCGTCTTGGAGCTGGAAAAAGATATACCACACTGCCTTTTTGACAAAAAGAAAGAAGTTTTTGGGTTCTTTGCATAAAAACGAGGACGAAATAAAAGAATTATAACTGGCAACCAGAGCTCAAACAGACAATGATTTGTGGCGCAGCGAACGGAGAAAAAGGCTAACTGCATATAAATTCGGAAAAATTTGCAAACTGCGGCCAAGTACTTCGTGTTTGTCTACAATAAAGGATTTACTATATACTAATTTCAAAGGAAATACGGCAACCGAATATGGAAACCAACATGAATCAGAGGCGATACAAGAATTTTCCACAACTACCAATCTAACAGTTTCGGATTGTGGACTGTTTATTAATTCCGAAAATTATTATTTAGGGGCAAGTCCCAATGGAGTTATCGAAGGTGATGCTCTGATTGAAGTAAATTGTTCTTTTTCAGCTTCAAATATCCCACCTCTTCAGCAAAAAATATATCCAAATTTTATTCGATTCGAGAAGGACAGGTGATGTTAAAAAGAAACCATGATTACTATTATCAGGTCCAGCACCAGCTGCACATCACTGGTAGACAATTTTGCTATTTCGTAGTATGGACGCCACGTGGTTTGGCGTATGAAAAAATTAAGCGCGATGACCAGTTTTGGACAGAAAAAATGCAGCCAATATTTAGCTCATTTTATTTTCAATGCTTATTACCAGGACTAATAGACCCTCGAGTTCCTAGAAATATGCCAGTTCGAGAAAGATTTTAATTTAAAAACGTAATACGTAAGTAATAATAAACAAAATAATAATTTCATCAAGTTTTATATTTCAACTTTTATATTTATTCACCTACCTACTGGTATTTAAACTCGAAATAGAATATGATATTTGGTCCTATATCAAATGACACTACAACAATGACTAAATAATAGATAAATTTAATATTATACATTAATGGTATTATTAGAAAAAAACAACCGTTGAAAACTTATTTAGTGAATGTCAAATTATAGAAAACCGTCGTTTTAGACTTGTCTAATAAGGCTTGTCCAAGTTTTTTGTAACACCGTAACATTTTCAAGATATCATTTCTGTAGTCCTGATAGATGAACCTTTCTGTATCGGTCGATATACCTATCGACATTCCTTTCTCCTCCCTAGGCGAAAATATTATCGACACCACCTTCGACATCACTACTATACCCCTGCCCCCCCCCGATCCGTATCGTGCAATAGAGCCTGCATTTCCTTGTTGAAATATTGTTTCGGGTGATAAAAATACAACATAATAGCACCTGAATAGTACATAAAGGTTTCAGGGTATATCTTGTACCCTTGGTGCATTGAATTCATTAAGTGAAATTTCGACAAGCAGGGATAATCAAAATTTTACAACTGTCCTTTTTTTGACATGTCTAAAGCATTTGACTTTGTTGCTCATGCCTTGCTTCTGTCAAAATTAGAGTACAATGGTATAAGAGAACCGGTGTTGCAATGGTTAAGGTTTTATCTCCAGAAAAGACAGTAGTACACTGAAATCATGAGCTAACACAGTATAGACGAAACCGAATTACCTAAATCTAAGTTTAAATATAATAATGATGGATTCCCCATCCATGAGCCATGATGTAACAAAAATTACAGACCATATACAGGGTCATTTTTTAATAGGTGCACAAATTTTAATATTTGCTTCCTTTATTGTTCATCAATAACACATGTTGTGTTATTTTTACTCTAGCTTAAAAAATATTAGAGATATTGCCGATTCAATGATTCCACTAACTTAACGATATTCATGGACCCTCTAATGCAGGGGTGCGAGAAAAGGGGAGTGTTGTCAAGTTAATAAATGAAATTTCAAATTACGAATATCAATACAGTGTATCGCATACCTACAGCTTGACAACCCATGTCATCATTTCTAGTGTGACTTTGTGTCCACACGAGAAGGTAAAAGAGAGATTATTTGCAACAAAAAAAAAATGTTTAACTCCTTTTATTGTTGTAATATATTATATTGACAATACTAAATCATATGTTAAAATTTGTGCACTGATAAAAAAATTACCTTGTATGTATATTATTTGCTGACAACATTTCTGATTATTGTGAAAAACAAAATATCATAATCTGTTCTTAACCATATAGCAAATGTAATACCATGAGAGCAATAGTGATTCAATGGTTACAAAATAACAATTTGCAGGTTAATCTAAGCCAAACTAATTATATGAATTTTAATAATTACTCTAGTCAAATATTGAATAATACTTATAATGATAAATGATAATGATAAAAAGTTTAATAATTTTCTTTCTTACATAACTACTAACAAGGTTGAGATCTCCTTAAAGTATGAGAGTACCTGTGTCAGGAGGATAATGGATATAAAGTTACTGCAAATTTTTAAATTACATTGTTAGGCATAATTTTTGACAAAGAATTAAAATGTATTATAATGTATGTAATAGAATTAATCAATTTGTACTTGTTATTAATAGATTGCATAGAACGACTAATCATAAAACTGTAATGGCAGCTTATCACGGCTATGTCGAGTCTGTACTAAGATACGGGCTTGGTGTATGGGGAAATGGAAGAGATGTAAAAAGAACATTTGTTACTCAGAAAAAGTATATCTGATCCATCTGCGGTGTAACTGCATCAACTTTGTAAAAATCTCTTTTTCTTAAATTAAACTTACTTCCACTACCTTGCTTGTACATATTTGAGATCGCCAAATTTGTTTGCAAAATATTAAATTGTTTAAAATGACTCGCGACATATTCCCCAGAAGTACAAGGAATTCGGACCAACTTGTAGTAGAAAAGCAGCAAAGGACTGCAATATTTATAAAAAACTGCTACTTATTTATAACAAAATACTGGATATAAAAGAATTGTCCTGTAATAAGTTAACGTAACATTATTCAAATGGATACTGACTAATAGATTTTATTCAATTAACTAATTACCTTAAAGAAATACCTGATCATAAATTACTATTGTGGGGTGTGCATGTGTTCCTACCTAGTAAAAATTGCTAGCTGCTAGTGCTACCTATATAATTTTTTATGCTGTGCATTGACAGCTTGACTTGACTACCTACTGTAATAACCATTTTTCTACGTAAATAAAGATTGATTTGATTTATTAGCATTCACATTCATTTAATAACTCACATGTAAGATTTAGTTTTGATTTATGTTAGGGTAAAACATTCGCTACAGCCAAAGGTCTAACATTATCAACCTGGAGCTCAACTTTGAAAGCCTTGATTCAAACTATGTTAATAACTCTTTTTGCTCTCAATGCTAAACTGATTTGCAAAAAAGTGTTAGGGACATCCGAAGTTCAAATTACAGATTTAAAAGTAGAGCCGCAGATGTGAGTAAAGTTAGTCATTAGTAATTTCTGACAACTACAGTGTTGAACTGTGTTGATCGTTCCAACAATTTGTAGATCATCATGAGATTACCATAATTACTATTGAAACCCCTCTGCAGATAGTTTAACAAGTCTTAAATCAAAATCAAATATAAACGAAAAAAGTCAATCTACCGAGCACATATTAAGTGTTAAAATAAAGATAAGATAGCTGCACAAGCACTTCCACAGTTACCTTATAGGTATCTATCTATGTAACAAAAAAGAAAGAGGACAATGACACTTATTTATGTCATGTAAACACTGGTATGAGCCACGAGTAAAGAAACAATTCCAGTTTATTATTAATAAGGACAAATAAGGACATCTCTTCCGTAATAAATATACCTAATATTAGATTTAAGCCATGGCAAGAAGGTACAATGATAGTCATTACAACCGTCGTAACACCGTCAACTAATGTTTTTCTACACGTTCCTCTGTACTTAGATCTGATATTTACAAAATTTAATTACATACAGATATTAACAAAAAACAAGCGCAGCATTCTCGTATATACTACACAAAGCCTTCTTTACATAATCAAGGCAATACACATTTTGACGTCCATTTTGTGTAAGTCGAGTCAGAAGAAACTGCAAGCATCGCAACAGAAATAGCTAAAATTATGGTGCACATATAAGCATTTTTTCGACTTACCTTGCAGATAGAGAAGAATCAACAACTAATCGATAAAGGAACTCCAAACAGTTAACGTACACAACAAACGACGTTAAATAAGTATTGCGGGTTAAGACGTTAACGGTGGCGCCATTGATTAATCCTGATATAGTTAGTAGTAACTTAGTAAGTA
Source organism: Acleris holmiana (assembly GCA_949316455.1). Classification (NCBI taxonomy): domain Eukaryota; kingdom Metazoa; phylum Arthropoda; class Insecta; order Lepidoptera; family Tortricidae; genus Acleris; species Acleris holmiana. The sequence goes on along the minus strand of OX438762.1, from coordinate 60,422,830 downwards.
TAGTGGATAAAAAAAAAAGTATTGTACAGATGTCTGTGGCTTACGACATTTCATAGACACAAAACAATAGACACATAAATATTAATTACTATGGTTGCTCGAATTCCCCGTCTCTTTCACTCGTCTTTGGAAACTGGAATTACAGACAAGAAGCTTATTATTATGAGTATTATGACACTAGAGATTACACGGCGAACAATGCCTTGAAGCGAGGAAAAGTAACCTTAAATGACGTCTCTTATGTTTTTGGTCTCTTTCTTTAGGGTGAACACGTTTAATACTGAGTTTAGGACACTACATACTTACAATTTACGTTATTAAACGTAAAATAAATGAAAACGTAAGAAAGGAACACAGTATATAAATCGTTTTTAATAGTAATGTAGAACAACAATAAAGTACTAAATATTTTATTATTTTATACACATAATAGGTACATATTTACATTGCACACTACCTACCCGTCAGCGGCTTCACCCCCCTGCAAATTTTTGACTTTTTCGGTGGATTTTATATCTTTTTTTTCAAAAGAACTACAAAAAATAATTATCGAAATCGGTTAAGCCGTTCATGCGTGATGCCGTGACCAAGGGAAATAGGAATTCATTTATATACAGGGTGTTTTTTTGGTCTACAACTTCCATAACAGGAGAGATAGTACAATTAATGCTGAATCCGAATATCTTATTAAAAAATTAAAAAAACCTAAAGAGGGTAAAAGAAATAGCATTTTCAATTTATCCCATTATTTTACTTAATTGTGGTTATCATGCGCCGTGTTTACCGCGACTTTAACGACGTAATCATCGTGCACAATGTTATGAGTGTTATCATATATTAGTCATAGGCTATGTATTTAAATTGCAAACCTGAATTTGTCTTCAAATTTTGATGATTTTGCACATTGTAATCTTGTATTTTTCTTTTTTTTTATATTTTTTTCCGTCTTTTCTTTTTATTTTTATTTTTAAGTATTTTTGTACTGAGTACTTACTACTTACCCATAAGGAAGAGCGGCTGCCTCTTAGCACAGGTATATTCTATACTTAAAAAGAGGTAGCCAACTACTGTAATTACAATGTACTTATGGAAACTCAATAAATGATTTTGATTTTGATTTTGATTTTGATATATTATATTATATATATTCATCTTTCCCTTCATACTTGTTACGGGCTTAGGACCGTCAAAGATTACAAACACGGTCAAGGTTAAAAAAATGTAGATTTTTGTTGTTAAAATCAATCTGAAATGGCATTTAACTACAGATAACGGTATGGATTACAAAACCGCAAGAGTTTTCTTTGGCGTATTTAAAAAGGTGACAAACCTCGTAACAAATTCCAAACTGTTGAATTTGCGAAACCAAAACGTCACTCTGCGTCGCGTGTACTCGCTCGTGGATGTTCTTCGAAGTAATCGAGAACAGCCTGTTTAACATCCACTGCCAGCCCACTTTGGCTTCTTCCTTGAGCATGGCGTGGTGTTTCAAAAGTACCCCACTCGTAAAGGTTGCTAACGATAGACCTTACAGTTTAGCACGTAATGGCCTGCTGATTAGGAAATCGTTCAGTCCAAATCCTAACGGTGTCAGCAATGTTTTGACCACTTGCAAAGTAAATGTTCACAACATCAAACATTTCACGATTGTCCAGAAGTAAATTTTATCGCCGAGCCATTTGTTTTATCAATTAAATGATGTAACACTTTACTTAACATGCACTCGCTTCGAAACAAACACGGAACTGACGTCGATTGCGCATAGTTTTGTGTGGGTATTATCAAACAATAACATCGTGAAGATAAACGGCCTACCCCCTTCGTAGCTACAGAAACGAGATACCATGATTTATAAAATAGCGAGTAGATTCTTTCGACTTTTGACGAAAAAAAAAATTAAAATTATTTATTTTTTGAGCTCAGAAACATGAATATATTCCCTATTGTGGAAATTGCTGACCAAAAATACACCCTGTATATATTATATATAGAAGACTAGCGACCTGCCAGCGGCTTCGCCCGCTGCATTTTTTTTTTCTTTCATGTCACTTAGGGGTATGAAAAATAGATCTGATGTTGGCCAATTCTCAGACCTACCCGATATGCACACAAAATTTCATAAGAATCGGTCTAGCCGTTCCAGAGGAGTTCAATAACTTACACCGTGACACGAGAATGTTATATATTAGATTAGATTATAGTTACATTTTAAAGAAATAGATTTATCAGCGTAATAATTATAACTGAAACAGCATACGTATTAAAAAAACCGGTCAAGCGGTAGTCGGACTCACGCACGAAGGCTCCCGTACCATTATTTATACATATTTAGACCCTATATTATAAACTTTTTTTTAGTTTTTCCTGTCCTGGTGTCTGCCAGTAACCACGGTATCAGTGTGTTACCAAATCTTATTGTATAGGTTAACAGAAGCCCCCTAAAACTATTTTATTTTAACAAAATTATTTATTTTTGGAGTGAATATACAACTAAATATTCAGTGAATATTTCAAGCGTCTGCAAAAAGAACACGTTTGTTGTATAGGCGCCACAGTTAAATATTCAGTTTATTCTGTTTTTAGTATTTGAAGTTATAGCGACAACAGAAATACATCATCTGTGAAAATGTCAACTGTCTAGCTATCCACGGTACATCATATACAGTTTGGTGACAGACTGACTGACGGACAGTGGTCTTTGTAATAGGGTTGCTTTTTTACCCTGTGGGTACGGAACCCTAAAAATGGACTTTTGCTCTGAGGGTTCTGTAGAAACTAAACTTTGAAGTAGAGTAATTGTACTCTCATAATTAAGTCTACATTACGGTCGATGTTCCAACTGCAAATTTAAGTTTTGAGTAGCAAAAAATGGTATTATATGATTATTGCTGTGTGAGCTTGCTTGTCCTAAATTTCATGATTTCCGCCGGACGCGCCGGATGCGCCGGACCTGTGTCGTTTTTGCACCCGCTCCCGCCTTACGCACTGCCTATCGAGCTTAATAATACCTACTTATCTTTCGTTGCTATATATATCAAATACCTTCGGCTTGCGAGCTGCACGGAAGCGTTCTGCGGAGGCGCCGAGTCGAATGAATGCCGGTGCCGCAGCGCAGCCGCCCGCGTCCCCGCGCCGCGCCCCCGCGGCGTCCGGGACTAGTTATGGAGTAGTGATGTGCGCAACTTGTAGTGATGCGCCACAATCACATAATACCATTTTTTGCTACTTCAACCTTAAATTTGCAGTTGGAGCATCGACCGTAATGTAGACTTAATTATGAGAGTACAATTACTCTACTTCAAAGTTTAGTTTCTACAGAACCCTCAGAGCAAAAGTCCATTTTTAGGGTTCCGTACCCAAAGGGTAAAAACGTAACCCTATAACAAATACTCCACTGTCCGTCTGTCAGTCTGTCACCAAACTGTATCTGATATACCGTGGATAGCTAGACAGTTGACATTTTCACAGATGATGTATTTCTGTTACCGCTATAACTTCAAATACTAAAAACAGAATAAAATAAATATTTTTGGGGGCCCTCATAGGATAAATGTATTATTATTATTGCCATTTTTTATATTAATATCGGCAACAGGTAGACGCTTGAAATAATCACAGAATATTTATTTGTACATTCACTTCAAAAATAAATAAAATAATTTAAGGAGGGCTCCCATTATCCCATACGATAAGATTTGGTTACAGGCAGACACCGTGGTTACTGGCAGACACCGGACAGGAGAAACTAAAAAAAGGTTTATAATATGGCAGACACCGGGACAGGAGAAACTAAAAAAAGTTTATAATATAGTGTCTAATATTGTATAGATAATGGTACGGAACCCTTCGTGTCCGAGTCCGACTCACACTTGGCCGATTTTTTAATACGGATGCTGTTTCTCGTTTTCTGATTACTCAGACAAATCTTTTCCTCTAATATGTAAGTATATTGTGCAATGTAAATATCTATTATGTACATAAAATAAAATATTCAGTACTATATTGTTGTTTTTAATTACTATTAAAAATGATTTAAATACTGTGTACCATTCACACGTTTTCATTTATTTTTCGTTTAATAACGTAAATAGTGTCCTAAATTCAGGATTCAACGTGGTCACCCGAGGTTCTTGGCGACAGCCGCGCGGTACCTGCACGGGTAGCACAAGTTGTATTTTCTCGCTTGTCGCTCAGTGCGTAGAGTAGATAGAAAGGGATTTCCGAGCGACAAACAAGTCGCGGACCACTTGTGCTAGCCCTCGTGGAGTCGACGGCCACCCCCAGCACTGTATGTGGGTGATGTGCGCAATGCTGGTGGTGACACAAGATCTTAGACTATGTACTTGTATATTGTTAATTGTAATTTATAAATAAATAAATCCTAAAGAAAGGGACAAAAAAATAAGCAACGTCATTCAATGTCACTTTTCTTGGATTCAAGAACTTTAGTTTTCTACTTGGTCTGTGGATTTAAGGCATTGTTCACGGTGCAATCTCCAGTGTCATATCATATCATAATGTAAGCTTCTTAGAATTTCTTAGTGCCGTGTTCACCAACAATTAAACGGACGATTAGCAGTTTAACGGGTGTCAGATGTATTGATTAACAGCTGATTAAGATTTAACCGTCCGATTAATTGTTGGTGAACACGGCCCTTAGTAGTGTGTGTTTCATCACTAACCGGGTGCTCTACTTTGAAATCCTTTATTTGAACCTCGTCTATTGCTATCTTTTTTACCCTCGATGCGTAACTAATATGCAAAAAAGTGACGGGGTGATCCGAAGTTTGATCTACGGATTTCAAAGTAGAGCTGCAGTTAAAATGTTACCATAGACAACCATTGTATTAAGTGTCTGGCGAGAAAACAACGGAACTTGACTTAAGAATGAGGTCAGGGAAAAAATCAAAACAAACGAAGAAGGCAAGGCGGATAGCATAGCGTGTTGTCAATTATAATTCAGTAAAATAAAATAGTAATCTCTCTCATTGTCTTCGAGAACTTCGGGTTGTTCTGGTGTTATTAACATAAGTTATCTCACTTAGTTTTTCGTTAATAGTCATAGTTCGCCGGTCTACATTTAAAATGTTGTTAGGAGATATTTTCCCAAATTTCACAGCTAACACTACTGAAGGAGAAATAACATTCCACGATTGGTTAGGGGACTCGTAAGTAAGATGAGATAAACATATAAACGTATAGTTGAAATAGGTATATTCAAGTCAGCTCTTGATATGCATAAACTGGGTTTGATTCATCTAATAATCTCAATTTTTCAGTTGGGGCATTCTGTTCTCTCACCCTTCGGACTTCACTCCTGTGTGCACTACTGAGCTTGCTAGAGTCATTGGTTTATATCCAGATTTTACTAAACGTAATGTCAAGGTGATTGGGCTGTCCTGCGATACTATTGATGCTCATGTTGAATGGTGCAAGGACATTCAAAGTTATGCAGGTAAATAATTAATATATTAATGTTAATTTCACCAGCATTGAACTGATGTTTTACTTTGGCACTGGTGTCTTGTATTATGAGGGGTAATCTGAAAGTAATGATAACTGATTATTACAATATCCAATAAATATTTGAAGAGGTTGAATAGATTACAGATATAAACTGGCTAGTAAATTGATAAAAAAATCTTGATAAAAAACATTTTTGTGAGTGAGTTGCATGTAATTGTTAGCAAGCAGTTGCAAGAACCACAGACAAGTGGAAAAAATCAAAGTAAGAGCAGTAAAAATGTACTTAACATATACAGTGGATTTCGGGTATAACGACAATGAAGGGACCACTGTTATTTCGTCGTTACATCCGGATGTCGTTACAGGCAAAGGCAAAAAGATACAGACATGTACTGTACATGGTTAATATTCATTTATTGTTAAATTTAAAAAGCTTTTCAACATCTTGATGTGTCAGCTTGTGGTTTTTCTTAATTTTTAAGGATTTGGACTCAAAGCACTCTAATATTTTATCAAGGTTTTTCCACATCGTAGATATTGTTGAATGTGAAACTTTGTATTCTTTGCACAAATCAGCATTGTTTGCACCATTTTTCAATTTTGAAATGATTTCCGCCTTTTCTTTAACAGTGAATGTGCGTCTAGGAGCCATACTTATTCTATAGTTTATTATACACAGTTGCTACTCTGAATATCAATTTGTAACTGAACCATTTTAACTCGGAAACGTACACGCTTACCTTCCTAATTACCTAGCTAATATCTAAAAACAAAAAGTAAAGGTTGCTGACCATCTCTGTAGATGTAAACAAAAGATAAGAAAGCTCTTTTGTGTCTTTGGCGGCCGACTCCAGTTGCAACATCTGCATGGGATTTCCAGGAATTTATTACAAACTATTCAATAAAAACAGTCGCTACACCCGAACTCGACGTTACATCCAAAGTCGCTATAGCCATATGTTTGTACATACTAAAGTATGCTTTAATTCAAGGGACTGAGATTTAACGTCACTATAGACAAATGGTCGCTACAACCAAGGTCGTAATAAATGAAATCCACTGTATACAGTTGTGGCCCACTTATTATGGACAAACACATTTTATATAACTAGATATAGAACAGACAACTATAATTTGCATAAATGAGCACAATACAAGTAATGAATGTTAATGTTTGTTGTTGTTGTTGTTGTTGTTGTTGTATAAGTGTTAATTATGTATCTAGGTACTAGCAAAACAATTCTGTTTACATACATAAGTTAGCAAACCTATTGATAACTGATGAATGCATAAACTTTTTTAAAGTATATTATTACTAGCACTAATCAAGAACAGTGGGTTTGAATCCCTGTATCTTCCAAAACAATTGAAAATAAGTAATATCTAATAATAAAAACCGGGCAAGAGCATGTCGGACCATGCTCAGTGTAGGGTTCCGAAGCCATTAAGTACTATAAACATAAAAATCAACAAGTAATAACCAAAGAGCGGAATTCTTCATAGCAAAAATCAAACTGTCAGAGGGATTGACCTAACTGTTTTATCGACTTATCGATAAATATTTGTCACTTAACGAAACAAAGTTAAAGTAATGACATCAGGCTTTTGGATATACATACAAACAAATTAACTGTGTCCCTAATTAGCTGACCGCCACTGTATTTTAGTATGATAGTAAAGAATAAAACAGAAAATAAAAATAAAAAACAAATATTGCTAAGAGTAGGTAACTAATCTTCATTCAAAATAACAAAGTCGAAATCTAAATCTGTACTGATATGTTTTCTTCATCTTCCCTGTAGTAAAAGAAAATAGTCATTATTTTTTCAACATTGTCACCTTTCAAATTACTAATTTTTTCATTGTAGATCCATTTATAAGATGAGACCACGTGTTCTACCTCAGTTGAAGTAACAGGAGCATATTTGTAGTACTCGATAACGGTGTTTTGGCTGTAATCACCTTTTTCTATAAAATCAGCATATTTGCGTATCATGTCGTAGTCCAGAATTCTATCTAGTACTTTTTCAAGTTTTATTTGCACTGTCTGAGATCCACACCAATTTAGAATACTTCTCACCTGGTCAAGTATTAGAAGAGAGTCTAATAAGGATAAACAGGATGTTTGTAATTTGATTATTGCGTCACGTAAAATGCCATAACTTTCTTTTATGTACAACAGATCAATTTCTCAAATTATTGTGCTTATGTACTCTTTTAGCTTCTCTTAATGCAGCCGACTCTTTTGAATTTAATTTTGAAATTACTTCAGTAATACATTCCAAATATTCTGCATAATATATAGCTGCATTAAGCCATGTGCCCCACCTAGTTATAATAGGTTTTGGAGGCAATGGTACGGATGGATTTACGTTGTATATTAAGGCATCAACACTTTTATATTGAGATCGTATGTGCTCGCAGACTCTATGTAATCCATGTGCCAGACATGTAACATGTAGTAGATTTGGAAATGTAGCTTTTAAGATTTTACCAGCCTTTAGCATGTACGCGGCACTATCAGTGCTCAAAACAAGGACATTTCTAACATACTTCCGATTAAGTAAGATTTGCAACAAGAATTTTTCTTTAGTTCTCTTACAATCAAATTAGTGACACTTTTGCCCATCCTATTTAATGTTTCGTCGACTGTTATCCATATATATTTTCCTATCAGGTTCTTGCGTACCTATGTCTTGAACTGTTTGTTGGTAAACTATATCTAAGTATACTTTTCTCAGCAATGATTCATCCGGAAGTGATTTTGATTTGGGTCATTCTCAGTTAAGAGGTAATAGCTTACTGATAAAACTTGGCATGACAAAAAAAATTGAAATTTGATTTAATTTTTTTACAGATTTATCAAAACAACTTGTTTTTTAATATGTGCTAGGTGACCAGTCAATTTTTAATTTTTTTATCATTTTACAGAAAGCCAGGGGAGAGACTTTTATGAAAAAATTTCATAAAATATAAATAAATGCATATATTAAATGTTTGTCAGATTTTTATAAATCTATTAGATGATGTATATGCATTTTCTAATGTTTTTTTTTTTATTATTCTTTTTTACCTCAGAAAATAGTGTTTGTTGAGCACAGTCTAGTCCCTCCCCTGGCCTTTTGAAAAACAAGAAAAAAATAAAAAATTGACGGATTATTTTGCAGATCTGAATAATGGAAAGTGAAATTAAGTGTAATAGTTAATTTAAATCAATATTTATACGTTTGCTGAACATTTTTGCAAATGTTGTGCCAGGGGAGAGAAAGCCAGGGGAGAGACTTTTCAGTAAGAAAATCGATAATATCTCAAAAGTATTTAATATTAGTTAATAAAATGAAGATTGTTTGTTATCTATAAGTAAATTAAAGTCAATATAAATATATAATTAAGTATTTAGAAAAATTAATCCAGAAATAAAGCTGACCAGGGGAGAGACTATTTCACCAGATACCATCAAAATTGATGAACAAAGGGATCAATACGAGTGACAAAATGTGGAAAAAAGATCATTATTACAACGTTGGCTTATATTTGTGGATCAAATGAATCATGATTAGCATTAATATTACAATAATTAAGATCGCAAATACAATATTTTTTAGATTATAAGAATGCCAGGGGAAGAGACGCAAATTCCGGCGACAAAATGTATCGTGAATATATTCTATTAAAATAAACTAAAAATAGTTACTTCGGTTACATCATTACAATCATTCTTTATATTATTTTCTAATACAGACTAACTTAAAATGTTTCCATGGCTTTAAGATCACGTAAACTTACTGATTTACTGTAAATACTAGCTGGGGACAGGCCAGGGGAGAGAAGTTTTGCATGTTTGAGGTGAAATTGTGACAAAACTAAGTTAATTAATTATTTGAAATTGATTGTCCATAAAGTTGAGCACTTATATTAAGAGATTGTGGTATAATATTCTTTTAATTTTCAATAGAAGTATGATTATTTATCCGGGACATCGTTTTTACCTCTTAACTGAGAATGACCCATTTACAGGAACAACAAATATATTTTTGTTTTTTTTATAAACTGGATTGTTAATGTTTTTCCATGGAATATTGCACGAAACTAAAAATATTATTAAATCTATATAGAATGTGTCTGAAATTCGTACTTTTTGAGCATTGTGACGAATGAGTTTTACTCACTAAATGACTTTCAACACAATATTTCTTTATTTATTTATTTATTTAAGCTTTATTTATTCCATATTGTTAGTGTTTTCTAAATCTAAAAGTTGCGTTAATGTTTTATACAAAAATATACATTTTTCCTTATATGGACCCCATTCGGGTAAAAGCCTCCTCCATCTCATGCCATTTTTCTCGGTCTTTAGCCAACTGCATCCAGCTAGGTCCGGCGACCTCAGTTATGTTGTGGCGACCTAGCGACATCTAGTGACAACTTGTAACAAACAACTCGCCAGCGCCACCAGCGGCAGACAGTGCAACTAAATCTGACAGTGCGCTACATCGCGCTAACGAAGTTTCTTCAGTCGGTTGACTTATATACAACTTCCAACTTCATCCAAATGGACTTCGGTCCCCAGGCATAACACCCGCCTGGAGAGAGATCTCTCTAATTGCCCTCTCTACTACATTGGTGACCCCGACGTGATCCACTCTCTACCTACATTGGTGACCCCCGACAATGGACATTTACGCAACCTGACGACCTTCAAGCACTATGACGCAGTCTCACAGCAAGCCAGACAAACCACACTGTGCACCACTAGCATCTATATATATAAAACGCAAAGGTGACTGACTGATTGACTGACTGATCTATCAACGCACAGCCCAAACTACTGGACCGATCGGGCTGAAATTTGGCATGCTGATAGCCACTATGATGTAGGCATCCGCTAAGAAAGGATTTTGATAAATTCCACTCCTAAGGGGATAAAATAGGGGATGAAAGTTTGTATGAAACTTACGTAAATTCATTTGATCATAGTAGCTCCAATCTTCAATTTCAGTTCAATCAATCGAGAATTTTCGTAAGTTTCATACAAACTTTCATCCCCTATTTTATCCCCTTAGGGGTGGAATTTATCAAAATCCTTTCTTAGCGGATCTCTGTCAATTCTCAACTTGATTGATAGTTTGAGTCCCGGAAAAGAACATAGGATAGTTTGTATCCTGGAAAGTTGTACAGTTCCCGATGGAGTAGCGATAAACGACTTCTACGCGGACGGAGTCGCGGGCAAAAGCTAGTTCTGATATATCTCCATGCCTGGTGTCTACAGTGTGCACAATACTCTCAATAAGCAACGCGACTCACTGCGTCCTACTACGAGTAAGTACTTCACGGAGCAGATACACGACTCACTGTGTACTCTCCACTCCACTCCTCTTCTCCTGCTACGCTCGCCAACGCGGCTCTGAGCTCTACTGGAGACATCACATCCACTACTGGCACTTGCAAGCGGCATTTACTACTGGCACTTGCAAGCGGCATTTTCAACGCACACAGACTGCACGTCATCCATCACCATCAACCTCCGGTCTCAAAGGGGGGCTGGTGTGGCGACCTAGCGACATCTAGTGACAACTTGTAACAAACAACTCGCCAGCGCCACCAGCGGCAGACAGTGCAACTAAATCTGACAGTGCGCTACATCGCGCTAACGAAGTTTCTTCAGTCGGTTGACTTATATACAACTTCCAACTTCATCCAAATGGACTTCGGTCCCCAGGCATAACACCCGCCTGGAGAGAGATCTCTCTATTTGTCCTCTCTACCTACAATGTCATCTGTCCAACGTTTTCGTGGTCTACCTTTCCTTCTTTTCCCTTTCGGCCCTGGCCATTTTGTTGCTTCCAGTGCCCATCTTTTCACTTTGTACCTGGCTATATGGCCTGCCCATTTCCATTTAAGACACAGTGCTTGTTGAAGTGCATCTGTTATTTTTGTACGTTTTCTTAAATCTTCATTTCTGGTTTTATGTACTCTCCTTAACTTTAATAAGCTTCTCTCCATGGATCGTTGACATGTTGAAACCACAGAACTATATCGAGATAGAAGGAAAGAGTTCGTCGTTTTATATGAGAACGCAAGTCGCAACGGAAGAGCGTCAGCAAATGCCACTAGGGAAAGTATTTTATTTACTTTTCAACGGTTTTTTTCCTTCAAGCGTTAAATTTGTTTGTCTTTTTCTTTTATCATTTGCCTTGCGTTATTCAATTGGTTCATAATTTTTTTCTTCTTTGGTGTATGAATTAAAGTTTCGTCTGATGTGGATGGTTCATTAATATTCTGTAAGTGTAATAAATGTTGAAATATAATAATGCAAAACTACTAATTACACAAATTTTAAAACAAATTAGTATGTCATCATTTTATAGTAAAATCACTTTTTCCAGCTTTCTTTTCCTTGGCGTGGTCTTGAGTCCTTCTCTAAAGAAGGTGATCCTTTTATCTGTAGCATAAAAAATACTATGTCTGTAGCATAAAGCGCGCGTGAGCGCACGCACACACACACACACGCACACACGCACACACGCACACACGCACACACACACGCACACACGCACGCACGAACGCACGCACGCACGCACGCACGCACGCACGCACGCACGCACGCACGCACGCACGCACGCACGCACGCACGCACGCACGCACGCACGCACGCACGCACGCACGCACGCACGCACGCACGCACGCACGCACGCACGCACGCACGCACGCACGCACACACACACACACACACACACACACACACACACACACACACTCATTGTGACGTATAAATGTAGGTACCTTTTCATTATTTGACATTATCACTACATCTATAGTCGGATAAGCTGTACTGATTATTCGCCGGTACTTTGATTGGCCAGTAGGTAAAGGTATCTTTGTGAAAATGTACAGAACAAATCCGGCTGTGTTTTGTAGGAAACCAGTTTTATCGACCCGTTGCTTCTATCCATCTATTTTTTATAATAGGATCTTTTGGAAAACTGAAACAAAATTGCAAACTATACTTAATTATTATCCTTTTGGCAAAAATATTTCATTTTGACTACTACTTCATCTCACGGCTACATAATAGTAAAAAAAACATTTTTGTGACAAGTTTTTGCTGCCGACTGTACTTTTTTTGCAAAATCTTTATCTGCTTATCGAGACAAAACTATTGAGTCCTAACACGGTGGGTCTACGTTAAGAATGGCGGAGATCCTGTCGCCACCTTCCATCATCAGATCATCTCTTAGATACCATAATATTGCATTGTCATTGAGTTTACATATGTGGTCCAAATTTCAGTCCATTCCGTTAACGGGAAGTGGGTCAAATTTAATTTGCAAGATTTGACCCATACATACATACATACATACGCATATACATACATTGCAAGTGAAATAAACGCTTGTAAAAATAATTATCATTTTCTCTGTTTTCAAAATTTGTTTTAATCGACTAAGAAATCGGCATTGAAAATCGCCGGGTACAACACTATATCTTACTTTTGACAGAAAAATGAGAAATAAACCTTGAACGCGTCTCGACAAGTGCTCGACAGTTTGGATTGGTTTATTTTCTTTGCTGGTTTTCAATGCATGCCAAGTCTGGCGCGTCAAATTAAAGCCGCAATGGAAAAGTAGCAGTAGACACGGACTCGCCCGTTACTGTTTATATGATATTAATACTATGCAACAAAATAAATTGTTTTATAAATAATAACGGATATTTTAGGGAAAAGAGTACTTACCTATGAAAAGACATATCTTGATTCACAGCTCCTACTTTTTTGGTGGTGTTTAAACAGTTTATTATCGAGCAACAGGGCATTTTGTTTTTATATTCGAACGTCACACACGGAAAGCGGTCGAGAGCGGACTGAGCATCGCGGCGAGCAATGCAGTCCTCAGAACCTCTTTTCGGCACGCGAGGTACATACACTCTTTCCTTCTATCTCGATATAGTTCTGTGGTTGAAACTTTATGTTTAATTTTGTTTGTGTATGTCCAGGATTGGCTCGCATATGTCAGGCTAGGTAGAACACATGTATCCATTATGTTTTTTTTAAATTTCAAATGGTAGGCTCCTTTTAGAATTTCTTTATGTTCCCAATTTTTTTTCCACCTGCAGTTGATTCTTCTATCTACTTCTTCCTCATTGCAGTTTGCGTTGAAAGACATTTGTTTTCCAAGGTAAAGATATTCGTTTACATAATTTATCTGCCTTCCCGATACACATATTTGTTTTCTTTCGTGGTTTGTCATGACTTTAGTTTTGTTTGAATTCATGTGAAGTCCTACTGATTTGGTTTCTCTGTCTAGAGTTTGTAGCATTTGTTGTAGCTCAGTTGCAGACTCCGCGAGGATGACAATGTCGTCAGCGAATCTGAGGTGGCTTAGATGTTGGTATTGAACCTTGAGTCCTTTGTTCTTCCAGTTAATTTTTTTAAAAATTTCTTCCAGCACCGATATAAATAGTTTGGGTGACAGGGGGTCACCATGTCTAACGCCACGTCCTATAATTATCTCCTTCCCCCTGCTTTCTAGTCTTACTCTGCTTGTACTTTGTGAGTAAATGTTTTTAATAGTGTTTATGTATGTTGTGTTTATTCTACACGAGGCGAGTGCTTTCCATATTGAACTGTGGGTTATGCTGTCAAATGCCTTTGTGTAGTCTATAAACCCTATATATAGCGGATGGTTGTATTCTTTGTATTTTTGCAGTATTTGATCTAGTGTATGTATGTGGTCAATGGTGGAAAAACCAGCGCGGAAACCAGCTTGCTCAATTGGTTGGTTGTTGTCTATTTCCGGTGTTATTCGGCTCAATAGTATAGACGTGAAAAGTTTGTAGATGCTGGACAATAAGCTTATTGGCCTGTAATTCCCAATGTCTGCTGGGTTTCCTTTTTTGTAAAGGAGTATTATATCTGAACTACACCATTGGATTGGAGCTTTTTCAGTTTCTAGAACCATGTTGAACAGTCGTACTAAGTATGGAATCAAGGCAGGAGCCCCTGTTTTTATGGCTTCATTACTTATGTGATCGGGTCCTGGGCTCCTTTCAGGTTTCAATTTCTTTATATGTCTGATTAGTTCTTTGTCATTTATAGGTTCTATTTTGTCTTGTCCTGTATCCTCGGAGTTCATGGGGTCTTCATTGTCTATGCCTTCTTCTGGTTTCATGTAGAGCTCCTTGTAGAATGCTGTTGCATGTTCTATGATTTCTTTTCTTGTTTTTGTTTCGTCTTGTCCTTTATTTAGCTTTTGAATCCATTCCTTATGTGTGTTTAATTCTTTGTTTGCTCTCTTATAGCTTCTGAAATGATTTAAGTTTTTCTCTATGACTGATCTTCTGTGTGTATTATAGTTTTCTTTTATGGCCTTATTATTGGTTTTGAATATTTTTTTCAGCTCAGTTTTCATTTCTTTTGATTTGTTTTTTGTCTTCATTAGTTCAGATCTTCTATTTATTAACTTTATTGTTGTTTCCTTAAGGACTCCTGATTTTTTTTATTTTCTTGGGTTGTGTTTTTAATTTTTAGGCTAGCCATAATTATACTTTCCAACTCGTCGTAGTAGGTTTGAACATTGTTGTCATATTTTGGTATATCTATGTATTGATTCAATTTGTCCCTTAAGTTTTCTATATACGCAGATATTTCACTGTCTGATTTAGGTGCCTTGGGTAACAAATGGAATGATTTTCTACTCAGTTTAGAAGATTGCAGTTTAAAAGTAGCTCTCAGTAGTCTGTGATCTGATGGGAATGATGTCTCATTTAATACTTCTGTGTTTGTTACATTTCTTGGTTTGTTGCACATAATAAAATCTATCTCGTTTTTTGTTTTATTATCTGGAGACATCCATGTCCACCTGCGGCTTGGTTTCTTTTTGAAGTAGGTATTCATAATGGAGAGATTCTGTTCGCAGGCATATTGGATCAACTTTTCGCCTCTATCGTTTCGTTTCCCATATCCATAACTGCCCATTACTATGTTTTCATGTATTTTAGGTTGCCCAATCTTTGCATTGAAATCACCCATGACGAATACTGTTTTATCTTGTAATTCATGTGCTTTTCTCAAGTCGTCGTAGAATTAATTTATTGAGTTCGTCTTCGTTTTTAGACTCGGTGGGGGCATAGGTCTGTATTATTGTTATTGGAGACTCTCCGAATTTTAGTTTTAGTACTGCTACACGTTCTGATATTCCAATATAGCTAATAATATTTTGTTTATACATTTTCTTAATTAGGAAACCCACTCCATAGAGTCCTCTCGTTTCTCCTGTGTAGCAAAGTATGTAATCTTGGTGTTCCTCAATTTTGCAACCCAGTTTTCTTACTTCACTAAGTCCCAGTATATCAAAATTATTTTTTTTGAGAGCATGGTTTAATTGCAGTAACCGTTCTGGTGATGACAATGACCTTGCATTATAGGTGCATATTTTCAATGTTTTGATTTCTTCTTCTGTTCTTAGTTTTCGATTATTTTGTGTGCACATGTGTAGGGTGTTTTCATCTTTTTGTGGAGGGTGTTGGTCTGACGTCCCACGGGGACCAGCCGGATTGGGACCTTTGGTTTTTGAATGTTGCTTATTTGTTTGGTATGATAGTGTTTTTTCCGTTGTTGTTTGTGTATTAGCTGAGATATGTGTTTTTCTCTGAGAGTGAGTAGGAACGCTCCCGCATGATTTGAAATGCATCTATGCGTCGGTTTTTTAAATCCATCACATTCTTGTTTGAACTAGATGGAATCGGAGAATTTGCGTCCAGATTATTTTTTGTACTTTCCTCGGGTTTGTGTATTTTGGCAGTGTTAGCCACCCCTGAAGGGCCTTGTTTTGGTGAGGTGGATTCTGATCTTCTTCTCTTGTCCTTGTTTTCTTTCTTTTCTTATATAATTATCTTGTTGTTTCTTATCATGGCATGGTGGCCCGTTTCCTTCACTTGCTTGAGTTCCGCTAGGAGTAGTTTTCTTTTTTCAAGGGTTTCTTTAGTGAAATCTTCCGTTATATAGGTGTTATTGCACATCTTTTTCTTATTCCTCAGTATATACTGTTTTTTAAACAATGTAGTGGTTGTTAAAAGAATGGGTCTGGGTCTGGATTTATCACTAGCATCACTAGCACCTTTCCTCCCTAGCCTGTATATTTTGTCTATATCGTCCGACGACACCCTTGCTCCTATGTTTTTCAGCAGTTGTACGCTGTTGTTCAAGAGATCTAGTGTGCTTTGTTCAGTTTCGTCGACACCGTGGATTATTATGTTGTTTCTTTTATTTTGTATTTCTAGGTTATTTACTTTTGCATTTAATTTCTCTATTTCGACTTTGAGGAACCTGTTTTCTTCTAATACAGGGTTAATTCGGTCATTACGCTCTGTAAGATGCTCAGAGTTACGTTGTTTGTTATTATTTCGGTCTGATTATGCATTTCCTCTTTCAACTTGACAAATAACAGTGCCATCTCAGGTGACATTTCTGACGTCATTTCTCGAAGCAATAACAAAACGCTGATTTCCACTTGATTCGAACGCTCTTCTAATACGTCGACGTTGTTATGTTGGTACTTTGACTGATGTTTATGGTGCACCACTAAACTGACAATTGACATAACCTAACTTATTTTCTGTTCGAAGTTTTCTTCTTATTTGTTATCACTTTCACTTCTATAAGTTGTATTTATTTATTCAATTATTATCTTTCGTTATTAGGTTACCAGTTATTATCGTTTTCTTCTGAAACCATCACTGTTTTAGTTTTTATTTGTTTTAATTATCAGAGCACTCAATAGTACGTATTCACTCGCACGTCACCGGAAACGGAAAAAAAATGTTTCTTTAGCTGATGTAAATGAACGTCACATTTAGAGCAATATATTGTGGAAGAATCTTCTTTGAAACTAAGAGAAGAATATTTCTGTATCCTTTTTTTTATTGTTTTTCATTTAGGATTAACCATTTTAGTAGCACGGCACGGAAATCACTCATGAAACTCAAGTGAGATGACATATGTGACGCTGACATGATTTACTTTAATATGGAGATGCAAGTTGCTTATCAAAGAGGTCAAATGTTACAGAATAATCTTTTAAGTTGATTATGGATACCTAATGCGATATTATAAGTCGATAAAACAGTTAGGTCAATCCCTCTGACAGTTTGATTTTTGCTATGAAGAATTCCGCTCTTTGGTAATAACTAATTTTCAATTAAGTGATTTGGTACCATCTTACATTATTTTAGTAGGTATAAACACTTTAATTGCCTGTATCCCATGAACCAATGATGTCTACTTAGTTGTGATAGTTTTCCTTTTAAATTTGTTATATGCACTTTCATTTAATATTTTTTTCTGAATTTTATTTGTAGTTTTGGCTGTAGGGATGGGGGGACACTTGCACTAACAAAAATTTGCGCTTTAAAGCTTATTACTTAATCGAAAAACTGTTTTCACAAACCCATAATATTTTTGAAAGACCTATCCAACAACGACACTTGCACTAACAAAAATTTGCGCTTTAAAGCTTATTACTTAATCGAAAAACTGTTTTCACAAACCCATAATATTTTTGAAAGACCTATCCAACAACACTCCGCACTACAGGTTAGACAAAATAAAATAATGCAACCCCACGTTACGTTACGTTTTATAAAAAAAAATATGATTATAATGATGTAATTGTCTCAGTGAATGAAAGTGACATGGTCCTAAAGTGTATACATATTTATGACGTCGACTGTACCATTGCGGAGTTCCGTTGGCTATCAGTGGTTTTCATCATCAGTTTCACTTCACCAGACTTGTTACAGAAAACAACAAACTCGCTATATATAATAATAACAGAATGGACAGAATTAAAAAACGAAAATTGCATGCGAGCATATTATGGGGCTACAGAGGGAGGAAATAACCTCACTGCATATCGTCATCGAATGCTGCTTCTGTTTCAGTCTCTTGACTGGCCATCACTGTATCTGCCCAACGACTTTCCTATCAAGTGCGGGCGATTCAGCGGCTTCGGCGGCTGGATCAATCTGTACTCAATCGGTTACGCCTGGAAGCGCTCCCTATTCACACATCCTCAACTTTGACTCGGATCTTCCTGCTACGCTGTCAGCTTCAGTGCCGGTCGTTCAGCATGCACAGGTGTCAGTGCGTGATGGTCCCGCTGTCGACGATGTGGATTGTGTGAATATACAGGGTGTCCCGTAAGTACCACGACAAACTTAAGGGAAAGGTAGGTGAGCAAGCTACCTACCTAACATGGAAAAACGCTTTAGTAAAAGTCGCACCGTTTTCGAGATATTTGGATTTTTCTGATTTTTAGAAAAATGTACTCCCGCACTGAGTTTTGATCTGTGGAATTCGGTATTTTTTTTTATTGCAAATCAATCTTAAATAGTAGTGTTATCAAATGGTAAAAACTATTAAAAAGTAACCATTGTAGTTTTTTATTTTTTACCTTTTCCGTTTTATTTTGGTCAAACTTTAGCCCCTCCTGGTGAAAAAAAAATACATGACCACTGGTTAGCCAATTAAATTAAAAACATGCTCGTTTAATGGGCATTTAAAAATGATAAATACTTTATTATCAAAACACTAATAAATATTTTTTTAAAGAAAAGCGTAAAATACACCGCAATTTACGTTAAGCCAGTACTGCCACCCAAGCTTACTTGCGACGCGAGCTGTATCAGAATGCATTCATTATGACTGTACGTACAGATAAGTAATGTCATTTTTTACTAACTGCCGAATATCAGGTTCGTAAAAAAAAATTAAGAAAATATAATTTTAAAATACAGTAATTGTCTTCAATTATTTTAAATAAGTAACGACTACTTACATTCCTATTCTCTTCACCCCGCGGATGTTTACCAAGCAATAAAGTACACTTTACAGTATTGCCGGCCTTCCACAGCAACGCATGCTCGGCACCTCTTAAGAAAGTTATTTTTCAATCTTCTTAGGTTTATTGCATTTATTTCTACGACAGATGTGTTTATTTGTTCTCGGAGATTTTCTTCGGTTGTAAAGATTTTTCGGTAAACCTTATCTTTAAGGCATCGTGTTGGAGCCATAACGTACGCCTCAGCTCCAGTCTCTCGTATCTTCCATTCACGATACCCGTCCACAAATTCATTTTGTATCGGTACTGAGACCGATCTTCCCGCATTTCGTGTGGGTTGGATATCTGCCAGCTGTGAAGGTTGTGCAGGTTGAAGTATCCATCCCGCTTGCACGCCGACTCATCGTTCCAAATTATTTTGTCAAATTTTTTGGGATTTGATTGAAGCCTACTCAACATTTCTCGGCAAAATGTAACCCTAGCCGGGTAATCTCGCGGTTGTAAATTTTGGATACGTTGAATATGGTAGGGATGAAACTTATTTCTTTGTAATATTTTATGAGCCGTTGTTTCAGGTATCCCCGTACGCCTTTCAATCATTCTCACGGAAGTGGACTGATCATTTGCAACTTCTTCCAATACCAAATCATCTTCTGAGGATGAAGGCCGTTCATCGCTGCTACGCTGTCCTGGCACGCGGCCTTCGGATATTACCTTGTGGGTTCGAGTAAAAACTTCATGTCCAGGGTGTCGGCGGTTGTGGTATCGATCAGCATAGTCTCACAGCAGCTCTGGCGTTACAGCGAACTTCGCCATAAATTAGATAAAAATCGGCATACTCTTGCGACGTGTACATTATTGCCGCCATTACCGCGGTTGTATTAATAAATTCCAATCAGTCAGCAAAACAAACTCCAAAAGAACGCCAAATCGTATTAATCCACAATCACAATTGTCACAAAGGCCAAATCGTTAAGCAAATCAGAGTCCAAAATACAAGCAAAAACAGTAAGTCCGAAAAACATCTAACATAAACGACAAATCACAAGTAAGTAATTAAATTTAACCACACACCAAATAAACAGTAAGATTGGGTTCAAATGTGACCAGAAACAAATGAGGAACAAAATTATTTTTAAATTTCTCTTTAATAAAGAGTTTGACATTGTGCAGGGTGTAAGCCCAAATCAAATAATTACTAAGAATATTGTAGATTAAAAGTTTTATCACTTTTTTTATAAATTAAGCAAAATTTAAAGATTTTAATTTGTTCGATTAGTTTTGCATTGCTGCTGAAATAAACTAGAATAGAATTCTGATTACAGCTCGCGTCGCAAGTAAGCTTGGGTGGCAGTACTACTACTGGTTTAACGTGAATTGCGGTGTATTTTACGATTTTCTTAAAAAAAAAATAATAATAGTGTTTTGATGATAAAGTTTTTAATCTATTCGGCTAACTTGGTCATGTATTTTTTTTTCACCACGAGGGGCTAAAGTTTGACATAAAAAAAACGGAAGAGGCAAAGGACGATGGGTAAAAATGTCCCCACCCACCAACAGTGATGAAACATGTGCCAGTTTATAGATCTTGGCAATATGATGTATTTTTTCTATGGCGACGATCACCATATGTATGGGGTTTTCTTGAAAAATCATAATCTTATCGTATGGAACTATGGAATTTGTTTGAAAATGAACACGTATGTAGATGATTTGCCTTGCCTGGCCCTTTGTTTTCATTAAAAAATTCCCATTGATTTTGCTACGAAGATAAGTATTTTGTCTTTTATTGGGTCCTAATGAACATATAGACCTGCAGCCCGTTACTGTTGGAGGGGGGGACGGGGTCCATACAAAATTGCCCATCACCCTTTTAAATTTAATTTAAAACAAAAAAATCTACAATGGTTACTTTTTAATGGTTTTTACCATTTGATAACACAACTATTCAAGATTGTTTTGCAATAAAAAAAAACAAAAAATCCGTTTACCACAGACCAAAAACTCAGCGCGGGAGTACATTTTTCAAAAAAAATCAGAAAAATCCAATTATCTCGAAAACGGTGCGACTTTTACCAAGGCGATTTTTCCATTCTAGGTAGGTGGCTTGCTCACCTACCGCCGCCTTAAGTCGTGGTACTTACGGGAAACCCTGTAAGTAAGACCAGCCGGGTAAATGAGCAACTTTGGCTTTTGGAAGATGCGATCACGCAGTATCGGTCCACGCCTAGTTCTAGGCCTACAAGTAAACGTAACTTAGCGCTAATGGGAGCCCTAAATGCCTTGCTGGCGTCATATTTACAAACCAGCGAGGATATTATCGATACCCACTCAACTCTGTACTGCGAGGCCATAGCTGCGTGCCGCGTAGCTTGAGTCAAGTTTCCGGACAGTGACCGAGCTCCGCATCCTCGCGGGTTTGTCCCCGCGTGGCAAGTGCTAATCGAGCGGCGTATCAATAAATTTAGGACTCAAAAAGCTAAAAGCTAATCTGCTTCAGGAGGGGCAATAATCATCCCCGAGTCATGCGTTTCGTGACCCAGGCCTTTGCTGGGACCAGAATAAGGCCCGAGCATTTTATGGCCTGTGTCACGGAACGTATCGACTTTCTGAAGCAGAAGGTTTACGCATGGGCAAGGCGTATTCGTCGTTATAGAGAGCGTGTGGATAGATACCAGCAAAATCGCCTCTTCCAAAGCGATCAGAGGAAAGTGTACCGAAAGTGGGAAGGAACCGATCAAGGTGTGAGCGACGGACATCTATCGGATCCTGCTGCTATGATTAATTTCTGGCGCAGCATCTGGTCGGTGCCTATCGCGCACACAGACGGAGACTGGATGCGTGTTATTGAGCGTGAATGTGAGACTATTGAACCCATGGGGCCCATTACCATCTGCCCCGAAGACCACAGATATGCAATTCAAATGGCTCAGAACTGCAAAAGTCCTGGTCCAGACGGATTGCATAACATTTGGATTAAATGGTTCAAAGCCTCACATGAGTGTTTAGCAACGCAATTTCATAACGCCCGATGTAATGAATATGTGTGCTTAATTATTTTTATCTACATCCATGGTATAACTTCCCTATAATATGTTCAGAAACGATAAGCAAATGACATACATTACTAAACATGTATCTGTGGTTGCATCATAATGTTTATATTAAAGTGCAGGTAGCCGAAACTTTAATCACGTTCAAATTTCGAACATCTTCTTAGAACAATCCAGCAAACCTGCAGCACCCGCGCGCCCGCCCCCCACCTGCACCGCACCGCACTCATTTGTTTCGAACTCTCGAATACTGCGTAGACCAGAAAATAAAGTTACTTGAAAATGTTTGCCGGATTGTACATATTGTAGAAAATTTACGATATGTATGTAGATAAAGTTATGTATGCGACTGTACGCATAATTAGGCATTAAAACACTCGTGTGATCTTATTATGAAACTCGCCTTCGGCTCGTTTCATAAAACCACACTCGTGCTTTAATGCCTCTCATTATGCACCAGCCACATAAATAACTATTATTCAATCCCTTTCCATTCGGCCGATTATAGACGCCAATAAATTTTCAACATGCGGATGGGGCCTTTATGCGACTAATGTCTATATTGCAAACACGAGATATGCCGATTTTCAAAATATAAAAAGTCAACGTATAAAAATGTCGAGAATAACGACGAAATATAAAAAAGACATAGTATGATAATGTCGAAAAGGAATTAAGACGAGGATAGGTGGAAACTGGGGCTAGGTAGGTTTAGGTTATGTTAGGTTTGCAAGCCCGAAGGGCCAAACCACCCAGAAATAGGAGCTTTGTCGACACTTAATTCAAATCAGTTAGTATGTGTTGACGGACCTCCTGTTTCTGGGTGGTTTGCCCCTCCGGGCCTGCTGCAACACTAACATAATAATTACTCGACATTTTTATACTTTCACTTTTTAATGTTTAGGAAAATCGACATTATTATAACTCGTCTCATTTTTCAATATAGACATTAGTCGCCTAAACCGTTTTTTGGTTTTCAGACCACCTTTTAAAAAAGGTTGCTTTTGTCAATTTAGTGTGTCTTTATGAGAATGTGACGTTTTGCTAGTGTGTCATTTTGAAAATGTGACGTTGCTAGCGTGTCATTTTGAAAACATGACGATTTGCGTCATGGTGACATTTTGCGAACGTGACGTTATACGCCGAGAGGATTTTTTTTTCTTGACATTTTTTATTTTATCTTTGTAATATTTTTTTGTTAATAAAAAGCATCCTATGTTACTTCTAGTACCTCCCAAAATATGTGTACATAATTTCATGATGATTCCTCAAGTAGTTTTTGCGTGAAAGCGTAACAAACATCTACGCTTTCACATTTATAATATTACACATTCATTTATAACCTGAAGCCTTAGTAGGTACCTCATGACCAGTGTTCGGAATTTTCACGGCAAAACAAAAGACTGTCGCAAATTTACTAGGGTAAGAAATAATTTTTCATCGATATCGAGAATTACTATGGAATATTTTATAATTTAAAATAATATGCAAAAAAAACAGTAATTCACAGATTATTCAGTGTAAAAGTTATTATTTAAGCCTTAACGACATCTTGTTTTTAATGAAAATATTGAATAACCCGTCCTTTTGCCTTTGTCGAATTTGAGTAGTAAAGAGGTGAAATATAGCGACT
This sequence comes from Acleris holmiana, assembly GCA_949316455.1. NCBI lineage: Eukaryota > Metazoa > Arthropoda > Insecta > Lepidoptera > Tortricidae > Acleris > Acleris holmiana. The sequence continues at coordinate 60,398,840 of OX438762.1, read as the reverse complement.
ATACCACCTCATTGACAATAACAGACACTTAAAATGAAAAAACTCTATATTGAGACATTAAACGTCATTTCATTGATATGACAGTGCTCAAATACGAACGGTCTAGATATTATTTGTAAAACGCTTGAAAACGGACGCGTTTGTTACGTAATATTTTAGTAGTGTACTTTTTCAGTAAAGTAAAAATGAGTAAAGTGCAAGATTGGCTCAAAACGTGTCTAACCAAATACCCTGAATTTGTACATAATGAAGTGACATCTACTATATACTGCTCTACGTGCGATATTAATCTAAAAATAAAAAAATGCAATATTCAATCTCATCTAAAAAGCGATCGCCACAACTGTTCTGGAGGACCACATTCCAAACATCAATTTTATTACGATTTAATTATTTTTCTGATTTCCTGCAACATACCCTGGTCAACGGTTAACAACACTAACTTTCGAAATTTCTATAATAAATACTTATGCTGCGACTGCACAAAAGCATCTCTACCGGACGAATCTTTATTGAGGAAAGTTTATTTAAATGTTGTATACAAAAACACCATTCAGAGTATAAGGGAAATAAATATGAACAATAACTTGTGGGTATCTGTAGACGAAACGCCAGATTTTATGGGAAAATGTGTGACAAACGTGGTGATCAGATCTTTGCAAAAACAATTTTCTCAACAATTTTATCTCTTGGGGTCTAAGGTTTTAGATAAAGTCAATGGAGAAGCAGTAGCTAAGTTAATAAAAAACCCAAAATTTCAATTTTTGTTTCAAGAATCTTTTCAAAATAACGTAAATAATGTTCTTCTACTTTGCACTGATAGTGCCGCTTATATGCTGAAAGCTGGTCGTATTTTAAAAACAACATTTCCACTCATGAAACACAATATGTTTAGCACATGGTCTGCATCGAGTGGCGGAAGAGGTGCGAGATAACTTTAAAAATGTAGACATGTTGATCTCTAATGTATAAAAGATTTTCTTGAAATCTCCTGAACCACTCCATTCCATTCCTTAACCACCTGAGCCCATAATCACCAGGTGGGGTACTTGGATAAATGCAGCGGTCTATTATGCTCAATACTATGAGCAAATACGAGACATCGTCTCCATACTTGCTAATGAATCGTTAGCCATAAGAACAGCAAAAAATGTTTCCGAAAGAGAAAACTACCACAAGAACTACATTTTATTCGGGACTACTACGAAGTTAGAGCCTCTGCAATAAAACAATTGGAATGTTCGACTTTGTCCCTTACGGAATCTTTCCTAATATTGGACACCGTTCGTTGCTACTTAAATTGGAGCGAAGTTTTACCGGTGATGCGGAAATTTGAAGCTGTTTTAGACCGAAATCCTGATTACGACAATTTACGAGAAATAGCAGAAAAACTTACTAAACTTGAACAACAAACCGCCTACAATGAATTTTACAAATTTGCCCCTTTGACGTCGAGTGAAGTGGAACGATCATTCAGTGTACATAAATGGCTTTATAGTGATAAACGGAACCGTTTACTCCCAGAGAACGTCGAAAAATTAATGACTATCTACTCTTATCACTATCAGAAACCAAATAAAATGGCATGTGCTGCTGTGTGTACTGATGTGGATTTTGAAGAAGAAATTGACTCTGTTTCGATATAACTTTACACAAACCTAATGTATTTTATAATATATTTATATTTATTTGGTGGACCATTATTTATTTTACTATCGATATCGATGAAAAATTATTCGAGTGCCATTTCTCTCCAATAAATGCACTACAAGTAGAATGTCTAGACTAGTGTTGATAAAGACTCGAGTCCTTGGAGTCTTCATTTGTAGGACTCGACTTAGTTTTTTAGACTCTAGTCATCGAATCGAAGCTCAAGTTCTTTTGAAATTAAGGGGACTTAAGTCTTCTGTAGTTTTATATAGAGACTCGAGTCCTCTACAGAGGCTCGAGTGTTTTGTTTACTCTTGAGGCCTTTAAAACAACTGAGTCATGATTAGAACTCATTTGGACTTAATTGTATATGAACACTTGTGAGTATGAGATTACGGAATATAGGTACTGAGTAAAGTAGTATTATAGTAATCAGTACCTACTTAGGTATATCTTTCTTTTGATTTTAATGCTGTCTGTTTGTATGGTTTTCATAATAAATTGAAATACGGGCCTTAGGCATTCACGGCTTAAAGAACTGATGACGAATTGAAGCCAAAATGAAATGTAACTTTTAAATTCAACTAGATGACGCCAGCAAGTTTGTAAATTTAGAATTCTAGGATGATAAATGTTGCATGAGCTTCCTTGGTTATCTTATGGCATTTGTAGTCATTGTACTATTCGTTTCTAAAAGAATACCCACCACCCTTAGATCGAGGGGTCTCCAAATGACTTATTTCAGTATTTTCTTAACAGTGTAGTTACAACACATAAATCCGGAAGTAACTATATGTTTCTGCCTATCTGTCTGTTCCTTTCACGCTGAAACCATTAAACCGATTGAAATCAAAATTTGGTAAGTACAGAGATAGTTTGAGACCCGGGGATGAACACAGAGTAATTTTTATTCCAAGAATCAACCCTTTGAATAGATGAAATTTGGGATGAAAGTTTGGACGGGAAAAATCTATAGCTAGTGTTATAAATATTATAATAACTTATGACTACAAATGCCATAATAATAGAATTAAGTAGTAACAGCTTTTTTAGAATTTTGTATACATAGTAGAATTTATATTTTGGAAAATTACACAATTCCTGAAATAACCACCATAAACAAAATATACGCGGACAGAGACGCGAGTAAAAGTATTTATTAATATTTTAATTGCGTTATTATTGATAGCCAGTTATTTACTGTCACTCAGCCACTAAGGTTGCCTTTTCCCAACTTGACTCTTTATAGAGAATATTTAAATTATACTAAAACATTTCTGAAAGGTACCTAAATTTTACAGATATCATATACTTCGTTTGTGCATTCAAACCACTTCAGAAAAGTACATACATACCCATCGTTTGATGGGTATGTACTTTCGTTCTTTGTGTTTACAAACATGACATATTTTGATAGAAACCATAGCAAGCCAACTAACTCCAAAAGCAAGTCGTCATTATAGGACTCGAGTCTTAAAGCACACCTAAAGTTGAAATAAGACTTTAAAAAGATACGATGGCTTGAATCTTTCTAAAGCTTGAGTCGTAACTACAAGACTTAATAAAACTCAAAAAAGAACTCGACTTACAACTCAAAAGACTTGGAAGTCTTTTAAGCTCACAGTCTTATAAATATGGGTTGAGTTCTTGCATTTTAGACTTCAGAGACTTGAGCCCCTATCAACACTAGTCTAGACCCCACATTGATGCTTCGTAGACAGTACTTAGCCGATAGATTTTTCCTTAATATCCTTCATTTATTTATAAAAAAACATTAAATGCTTATATTGAATTTAATCAGATTATGGATACAAAATGGCCTGGATGGCTGAGGATTTATACAGATGCTTCCAAATTATCTCCTGAAGAGAAGCTATGTCATATGTTAAATCCCACAATCTTAATAAATCAATTATATTATCAGATTCTTTTACCTGTTTGCAAGATTTGATGGGGTTTCCTTTCCATTCTAGAGATATTTTTTACCTAACTCTAATGATTATAGACATACTAAGTAATTAAATGTTGTGTCTTCAATCATTCTAAAAGGGTCTTTAGAGTTAACTCATAGTTAGTGTCAAATACGTCAAGTCAGCGTGACATACACACACACAAGTAAAGATAACACTTGACAGGTGCACGATCGCTTGACTTGGCGGGAAGTATCTTGCTTACTGTGTAAGAGGTCACCGGTTCGATTCCCAGGTGGGTCTCTTTTATTTATTAGTTTTTTTTTATAAATTGATATTTTAATTACCCAGTGTTTAACAATAACGTGCGTATCATAATTACATTTTAGGATAGTTACATTTTTATCGTCGGTTGAGTGCAAACAAGCACCCTAAAATAACAAAACAAAGTGAAAATTTCTTTATTTCATAAATGGATTTAGCAGATTGCTCTAATTTTTAATATTCTCATTCATCATAACTAATTACTTAATGGTTTATAAAATGAAAAAAAATTCGTTGCGTTGTTTAAAATAATTTTATTTAAAATTTAGAGTAAATGGCCGCACAAACATCAACAGTCATTTTATTTATTAGGCACCTTATGATTTATTACAATGAAAAACCAAGCATTACTTAAAACTGTAAAAAAACATATCAACGGTATCAAACAATGAGTATAAAAACAAATATCGTGCGTATTTACAACAGATTTCACAAAACTGTTTAGAAATCCTTCAAGCGGCATGATCTGCAGATCATAAGTTATCATTATCACAAAGAACGAAATCACCTTCTGTTGAGTAACAACTTTTCAAGTATTTAATTCTAGGTGTACAAATAAACATACGGGCACTTTTAACACAGGATTAGCCAAGCAAAGAACGATACTGTGGGTGACCGAGGCAGAAAAAACAAGAGCTTTGAATAGTCAATTATGTACGTGTCTCGAACAATTTATTTTCTAAAAGAGCACGAAATTTGGTCAGAACATCTTCGTCCGTGTGGAGCTCGTTTAAACTGTTCCCGAGGAATCAGTGTAGCCTTTATTCATCCTGAAAGTCCGTTCTAACTATTGGTGACACAATGTTTGAAATCGGCACAGTAGTTTTTGAGTTTATCCATTACAAACATACATACATACAAAAATACAAACCTCTCCTCTTTATAATAATATGTTTATCCTGAAAGTCCCTTCTAACTATTGGTGAAAGAATTTTTTAAAATTGGCACAGTAGTTTTTGAATTTATTCATTACAAACGTACCTACACGCACATTGGATAGCTACATTATTAATACGTAACAAAGAACCTTTTATGATAGCTAAGTACCTAATGTGAATGTTTGAACCATCAAGAAGCCTAAGCTATTCAACCTAAACAACCAAGTTAAATTTATTTAAACTAATGTGAATGATTTTCAAAATGACCACCTTCATGCTCTAAACAAAGGTGTAATCGTGTGCGTATCTGACGATTTAAATTAACTTCAGTAGCACGCATGTCATCAGCTACTTCCCGAATCCTTATGAGTAAATCTTCTCGTGTTGAAATTGGTTTTGAATATACACGCTCTTTAAGAGTTCCCCAGACGTAAAAGTCCAGGGGCGTTAGATCGGGAGACCGAGGACACCAAGCAAGGGTTGGACTACCGCGTCCAATCCACCGGCCGGCGAAATTTGTATTTAAATATTCGCGTACGCGAAGAGCAAAATGTGCAGGTGCCCCATCATGCTGTATCCAATGTGTACGTAGCGTTTGTAATGGTAATTCTTCAAAGTAATCCATAGAATGGAGAGATTGTAAAAATTCCAAGTAATTTTCACCGTTCAGTCTGCTTGGAATTTCTACGGGACCAATCAGTTGGTTATTTAAAGCCCACATATTGACCGAGAACTCATGCTGAAAAGAAGACTCTCTGGCTAGTTTAGGGTTGTGCCAAAGCACAACCATTGGTCAGAACCAATGATGGAAGTTTTTTGTATTCATAATACTTGCTCTTGTAAATTGTGCCTCGTCCATCCACAATATTTTCCCGATGAGTTGTGGATGTTCTGTCAAAAGTGCGTTCATTCGTTGGCAGAATGCAATTCGTGAAAAGTTATCGTGCGGCAAAAGGCCTTGCACTTTGCGATAATTATATGGATGTAGACCATACCGCTTCCAAACTCTCAAAACCTTATCGTGATTTACATTGTAAATTTGCCCCACACGTCTTGTTGACATGGTCGGATCTTCAATTAATGCGTTCATGATCCCGTCTTCGTCCTGTACTGTCAAATTAATATCCCTTTCGTGAGGAGTCTTTTTTAAACCCTGTTCTCTAAATCGTCGGTGTAACTGTAACAATAATAATTACGGTTTGTTTAACATAAAATAATCTTAACATAGTATAAATTAAAGTCGCTTCCGGTGTCTGTCTGTCTGTCCCTATGTATGCTTATATCTTGCAAACTACGCAACAGATTTTGATGCGTTTTTTTTTAATAGATACTTAGTGATTCAAGAGGAAGGTAAAAAAATAATAAAGGAAGGTAATATTCCCTCGGGAACCGCGTAAACGAGCTCCACGCGGACGAAGTCGCGGGCAACAGCTAGTTACTAATAAATGAAGGAATAAAGTACACATTAGAAATACTTACATTTATGAACGTATGAGGGTTAGGCGTCCGTCGGTCGGGATAACGCCGCCTATATTCTCGTGCCGCTTCAGAAGCATTGCCGTCACATAAGCCGTAAATGAAGTGCATTTCAGATTCTTCCTCAGGACGATAATTAAAACGAGGCATTTTTTATTTATATGATTTACATTTCCTTGACATTGTCAGTTTACATTGACACGTAGGTATTCAATATCATAGACATAATCATTAGTGTGTTTATGATTATTCGTAAATAGGTTTTACTAGTCCTCCTAAGACTTCGCGAATTAACGTAAAGCAAGATAGAAGATAGGGCGTCGTTATAGGCGGTTTAACCCTCTTTGATGAAAAGAGACAGCTTTCAAAATACAGCAGTTACTGAGGACTAGGAAAACCAACTTGAATTTCATTAAATTTAATGTCATGTGAATACTCGTATACGTAACATAAGATACCTATTTTCTTTAACCTTCGTGTTGTACCTATAAACCTAACAATTGAAAACTCTTTACTCATAATAGGTAATTAAAAGAAAATTGTTAGGTATCAATTAAGAGCCTTTTACATTAGTTTAACGTGATTAACTGATTAAATTTAATAATTGAATATCTTTATAACCGTACGAGTTATCATATGTCTGTCTTCGGGAAATTAGCTTAATTTGACTTGAAGAACGTGCCCTTAAAGTTATCGTAAATCAAAAAAAACACGGTGTATACACTCGCGAGCAAAAGTATCGAATCACTTTGCATTTTTCATGTGAACCCAATATCTTTGTAAATTGGTTTATTTTTCTAAATTACTTAAATGTAATTACGTTTCTTGAAATATTAGCTTTATAAAAAGCTATGAAACATAAAAATTGGCCCAGAATTTTTCAGATTATGGGCAATTTCCCGGTTTGTGAGCCTGGGTAGAGGGGGTTCCTTATCAGTCACTTATCAGAAGTCGACCGGTACACGTCTCCGCAAATTATACTGTGCAGAACACCTGGAAAAAATGGAAGCCACTGAAGCTCAAGTCGCCGTAGTCGTCCAGCTTCTGCAAGAAGGGCGTGGTCAACGTTCAGTAGCTGCCGAGGTGAATCTGAGCCAATCTACAGTTTGTAAACTTTACCAGAGGTTTCACCAAACTGGATCTTTAATTCAAGACCAAGAAGCGGTCGCAGAAGGTGCACATCAGAGCGCGACGACCGCTTCATTGTCTTAATATCTCTCCGAGATCGTCACCAGACTGGAGTTACCATCCAGCAGCGTCTGCGTGAGGTGCGAGGAGTGGTTGCCAGCGAGTGGATAGTGAGAAGAAGACTCAAGGCAGCGAATTTAACACCCAGGAGGCCTGTGACGGGGCCCAGGTTGCTGGCACGGCACCGTACAACCCGAAGAGCATTTGCAGAAGTTCATAAGAATTGGACCCTTGAACAATGGACCCCAATTCTCTTCTCGGACGAGTGCAGAATATGTCTGAATGACTGCGACCGAAGGGGAAGAGTCTACAGGAGATCAGAAGAACGATATGCTCAGTGCTGCTTCTCCGAAAGAGTCGCCTACGGAGGTGACTCTGTTATGTTTTGGGGCGGCATCTCGTACGACGCGCGGTCCGAGCTGGTTTTCGTGCCTAGCGGTGGTCGTGGCGGTAGATTGACTGCTGCCAGGTACATAACGGAAGTTCTGGAAGAGCATGTCGTCCCTTATGCTGGTATTTTTGATGAGGGGTTCATGCTAATGCAGGATAATGCCCCTTTTCATACCGCAAGGGTCACCGCTGCCTACCTACGCGAGGTGGGCATCGAGTCCATGAACTGGCCAGCGATGAGTCCGGACCTTAACCCCATTGAACACATGTGGGACTATCTGAAGAGAAAGGTTCGGGATCGGGATACTGCTCCTGCCACTGTTGACGAGTTAGAGATAGCTTTGCTGGAGGAATGGGATGCTATTCCTCAAGACCCTTTCGACGCATAATGCCAAAAACGCAAAACTCCATTTATACCCAAAACGCCAAACACGTGTATTGCCAAATCCTGGTTATGCCAAACACGCATAATGCCAAAGCTGCATAAACACTAAATCCGCTAAATGCCAAACTCGTGTATTGCCAAATCCTGGTTATGCCAAATACGCATAATGCCAAAGCTAAATACGCTAAATGCCAAATACGCATGACGCCGAAAATTTTAAGAGAGACGTATGTCAAAATGTGGTTCACGTACGTTAACCATTAACCAGCTTGGCAAACAAGCATACGTCCTGCCTAATAATCATGCAGGACGTAGGTATGCTTGTAGCCTATCCCCCTTACTAATATAATAAACGTTGAGTAACGGTGGTACACTATAGCTATACAATGTTTTGTCCTTATCTATCATTGTGACCTTTGGATTTGACAGATAAGGACAAAACATTATATAGCTATACCACGGTTACTCAACGTTTATTAGTAAGGGGGATAGGCGGGCCATTCTACTTTTCAATGTACATTTTTGGTTGGTTATTGAAGCCTGAGCCTTGAGGTCTTACTTGGCTAGTTCTCATATACGAATTATTATTAGTATTAGTATGCTGGCATTCTGCGTATTTGGCATTCTGAGTATTTAGCATTATGCGTATTTGGCGTTCTGCGTGTTTGGTATTATGCGTGGATTTTTTCTTCATTACGCAAAACGACAAAGTGGCGTTTTGCGTTTTTGGCATTATGCGTCGAAAGGCTCAAGACTATGTTAGAAAATTAATTAGATCGATGAAAAATCGCTTAAACTGTGTCAGCAAGGCTAGGGGTGGCAATACCCGATACTAATTTAATAATAATAAATCGTATTGTATGTTAAACGAGCCTTAAAATTCCAAGTTTGCCTTGTTTATTTTTAGCGTATTTTCAGGCTACTTCCGTTATTCGCGTTTTTTTTCAGCCTTGGGCCTTGAATATTAAATAAGCTCATTTTCCAATGCGTTACATTATTAGCTTTTATTTGGTACCATAATTTTCAGATTCGGGTGGGAAATTACAAAGATATTGGATGCATATATGCTTACTGACTCCGCCCGCTACTACAGGATTGGCGTTCATATCAGTGTGCAAATATAATTTGCGTCTGCGCATTTCTTTGATCATTAACTCCTTACAAGCTTATAATCTCCTGGTATTTAAAACTGTGTATACAATGAGTGTTACCTTAGAAAAAGATATGCTGGACCAAACCTCTGAGGAGGTCGTTACACCCCCAAACTTTGCTACCCAGCGTACAAACAAAAGGCCAAGGGATAGTCCAGGGACGGACTTAGAAAATTTTAAAGAGGAAATGAAATTAATGATACAAAGCCTTATGCGGTCTCAGGAAAAGGAGCTGCAAATAATTACACCCACACTTCTTCAAATAAAAGAATCAAATTCAAATATCGAAAACACTATCGTGTTTCTCGCAGCCCAAACGGAAGAATTAAAGAAAAAAGTTGAGCAGCTGGAGATAGAAAAACAGAAGGACAGAGAGGCCATTGTGATACTTGAGGACAAAGTTGAGGACCTGCTGCGAGACAAGAGGAAGAATAATATAGAGATAAAAAATGTTCCGAAAGCTGAAAGGGAGACAAGAGGAGACCTGGTGCAGATGGTGACTCACCTATCGACATCTATTGGCTACACGATCTCGCCTACGGACATAGCAGATGTAATTAGAGTACGCACTAAGCAGCAGGACAAGCCGAACACACCAATAATTGTGGAGCTGGTCTCCACCATAGTAAAATCGGACTTTCTTCAAAAATCTAAGGAACACAATCTTAACAAACCTACAGATAGACTTTGTGCCAAGCACCTCGGACTGAGAAGGCATGAGAACACCCCTATCTACGTCTCGGAGCAACTGACTGCTAAAGCTGCCCGCCTTCGCTTCTTAGCAAAGGACCTGGCAAAGTCTAAAGGATATGTGTTCTGCTGGACTAGCTTCGGGAAAGTATTTTTAAGGAAAGATCCTACCTCTCGCATAATCCACGTCACAAGCGAATCGCAGCTCCAGAAACTGTTCCAGGAAACCTGACTAGATTTATGGTTATCTCTGTATGTATACTTGACTCTCTCTCTCACAATTTTATTAGATCTGCATGACTGTTCTTATGTACCAATTTTACTCTACTATATCATATATGAAAATCACACTAACAACTTACCAATACTCACACACAAATACACACATTATAAACATACTGTAAAAAAACCCATACATCCATACCCTTACTATACTCTATATATAAGTTATATTAAACACCACACTCACAACTCTATCATACTTATAATATTCAATCGCCACTTACAATACAATCTAAAACCTCAATCAATATACGATATTGATATAAATATAAATATATACTACCTCACTCTCTCACGGAAAACTGGTTGCATAACAAGTACGCACCTGCTCAGTACCCCATTTGCCTTTAATGTATCTAACAATGGATGATACGCTCTCTGCAATCAATCGTTTGGATAACCTGAGCATTGCACGTTCCATGGTGTGTGGTAGTGCCGATATTGATAAACACCTAATTGTAAACGGATCTGACCTCACGATTGTTTCTCAAAATATAAGGAGTGTTTATAGCAATTTAAATGACTTTACATTGGCACTAACGCAGTTCAGTTTCAAGGTGGACATTATCATCCTAAGTGAATGTAGATTACACCCAGATAAGCCAGTCCCACCGTTTGAAAATTACCTGACTTACTTTACTACACATCATATAAACCAAAATGACGGAGTGGTAGCATACATAAGAAACACCCTTAGAGTTAAAGTTCGGGAAATCTTACTGACACATGCGTCCTGCCTTGAAATCATTACGCCTTACAATAAAATATTAGGCATTTATAGATCCCCCTCCAATAATAAAGCTGAAAATTTTATATCGTCCTTAAGCACACATCTGGACTCTCATAATGCATCTCAAAATATCATAATCTGTGGCGATATTAATATAAATATTATCCAAAAAATCAATGAACAAAACTGGGAACAAACAAATAGATTAAGTTATTTAAATATGCTAGCGATGCATGGTGTACTACCAGGGCACCTTCTACCAACTCGGGAAAATACCTGTTTGGATCATTTCATGCTCAGACTGACAAAAACGGACACCAGGGCCAGTATACTAGTATTGGATACCACTATCACGGATCATGCTATGATACTGCTTAAAATAGATAACATTAACTCCCCAAAAATCGTTAGCAAAACAAAAACTCATATTAACTTTGAAAAAGCACTTAGCTGTCTATCTAAGGGAGATTTTTCAATGTCTTGGGATATTACTGATCCAAGCACCCTCATGGACTTGTTAATAAATACTTTAAAAAAGTGCCTTTTAGAAAATACTATTACCACCTTAATCCCGAGAAGAAACCGTATCATAAAACCATGGATTACACTGGGAATTCTTCGTTGTATTAGGAATAGGAACTATATGCAAAAAAGGCTGCGTTTTGAACCAAATAATAATACGCTTAAAATCACTTATCGTAGATACCGTAATTTCTGTAATGGACTTATTAAAAAACTTAAACGTAATTATGATAGAGAAAAATTAGCGAAGGCCTCTGGTAACCCGAAATCTCTCTGGAAAGCTGTAAACAATATTACTAGTCGTAAATCAATAAAAACAGATAACCTGGAACTTCTGGACACTGGGAATTCGCCGATAGAGTCGGTAAACATGGTAAACCAATTCTTCGCAGGAATTGGAAAGTCACTAGCTGAGCACATTCTATCTAATAGCTACCACCGTGTTTATAAATTTGGCAGTACATACACCAATACTACATCCTTTACTCTCTTTGAGACCGACCCTAATGAAGTCTTCCTTGTTCTGGCTAGTCTCAAATCATCTAGTGCCCCTGGGATAGACAATATTCCAACTAAATTTCTAAAAATGGCTAGTGGCTTGCTCGTACCTATTATTTGTCGCTTGGCTAATCTCTGTTTTGAGCGTGGTGTTTTCCCTGAGTCCCTTAAACAAGCCATTATCACCCCGGTGTACAAAGGGGGCAAGAAGAATAACATGTCCGATTACAGGCCTATATCGGTATTGACATCGATTTCGAAAATATTAGAAAAACTTATAAATAACAGAATCATAAATTATCTCAATAAATTCAAAATCTTATCGTCATCTCAATTTGGATTCAGACAAGGACGCTCTACTGAAGATGCTGTGGTCGCACTTTCATCTTTAATTGTCAAAGCAGTAGACGAAAACAAAAAATGTCTCACAGCATTTCTTGACCTCAGGAAGGCTTTTGACACAGTCTCAGTTCCCATTCTCTTAAATTCCCTTGAACACATAGGAATCAGAGGAATCGCTCTTAAACTACTCAGTGATTATCTCCTAAATCGTAAACAAAGGGTCAAAATCGGTAACCACACCAGCGACGAGTGTCTTGTCACTTTTGGGGTACCACAAGGGAGTGTCCTTGGCCCAACACTATTTTTAATATATATTGATCAACTATGCCACATGAAAATCGAAAATGGTACCATCTTTGCCTATGCTGATGATACTGCTGTTGTCTTCACGGGGAATACTTGGGATGAAGTCCAGAGGTCTGCTGAACTGGGTCTTGCTAAGATGGCCTTATGGTTACAAGCCAACTTACTTACCTTAAATACAAATAAAACAAATTACATGTGTTTCACTAAATATAGCCATACACAACCTGATAGTAACTATCGTATCAAAATACACACTTGTAATAACCTAGAACAACGTAACTGCTCTTGTCCCATTATAGCCAAGGTTGAGTATACTAAATACCTAGGAGTTATGATCGACCAACGTCTGACATGGCATGTCCACTCTGAACTAATCATGTCTAGGACGCGTAAATTAATCTGGGTCTTTAAAAATCTAAGATACGTAGCGACAAAAACACTTCTAATTCAAATGTATGTGACTCTGGCACAGTCCGTCATAGCTTATTGTATACCGGCCTGGGGTGGGGCAACAAAAACAAAATTTCTTGAACTGGAGAGGGCACAAAGGTCCCTTCTTAAGGTAATGCTCTTCAAGCCATTCACATTTCCAACTAGTGACCTATACGCTGCCTGCGATCTACTTAGTGTCAGGAAGTTATATATATTGTACGTAGTCTTGAGAAGACATAAAACCACACCATACAAACCCGTTACTGCTGTTGCTAGAAGAAAACCCAGTGTAATCAAAATTCCGAGGGCGAGGTCAGCCTTTGCGAAGATTCAATATGTAGTACAATCAGCCATGCTTTTCAATCGCATTGATAAAAACCTAAATATCTACTCTTTTAGTTTTCGTGAGTGTAAATATGTAGTTACGAAATGGCTAAATTCCCTAAACTACAGTGACACTGAACTTTTATTAAAATAACTTAGTTCATGCTAAACATGATGAGAAATAATGCTTGCGCTGATCACAAAATTGCTTGCCCACAACGGGAGTCGAACCCGGGACCGCTAGCTCTGTTAAGTATATAGAGGTATTGTTAATATACGGACACACACACACATACACACACACACACACACACACACACACACACAAGCACATACAAGCACATACACACACACATACACACACATACACACACATACACACACATACACACACATACACACACATACACACACACACACACACACACACACACACACACACAACAGTCATAAAAAGTTTGTTTTTAAAGTAATTTTATCTAAAAAAAAAAAAAAAACTAAATTATTGTACAATATAGTATAAAATAGTACCTACTGTTTGTCATGTTTTGAGCCAACTGCACTTGGAAGAGCGATGTTCTCTTAACACAAGTATATTTTTTACTTAAAAAGAGGCATCTACCATTATTGTAACCTAGTTTTTAGTTACTGAATAAAGCATTTATTATTATTATTATTATTATTATTATTATATGAAAAAATGCAAAGTGATTCGATACTTTTGCTCGCGAGTGTATATATTGCGCGATATTTCACTTTGTTGCGATAGAGTTGACAGCAAACAATGTTTTTTTTTTAAATCTTAAGAAAATAATAATGACACCATTTATTCATCTTTTGTCGGTGAGATTGCATCTATCCCTATTCGTTTGTGCACCTTATCCAGAGACACACTGCATTCTCGTACATGCTAATTTAATATGAATAAAGTGGTTGATACGTGTTTTTTTTATGTTGGCAGGACATAATGATGATGAGAAGTTTCCATATCCTATTATTGAAGACAAGGAAAGGGAATTAGCAGGTCAGCTGGGCATGATTGACAAAGATGAATCGGAGCGTGCTGGCATGCCCTTGACTGCTCGGGCCGTGTTTATTGTAGACCCAAACAAAAAGTTTAGGCTCTCTTTTCTGTACCCTGCTACAACTGGAAGGAATTTTGAGTAAGTTCACCATTTGATTTCATTACAATACACACGAGAGCAAAACTTTCGGGTCACTAACATGTCTCAAATCTCATGGTCAAATTACAATATCTCAAAAACTAATACAGGCTTGCCTAATAAAATAAATTGGACTTTAAAGACATTTTAATGTCACTTAAATAAAATGCATTACAATTAATACTGAATGTTCGTTTGATTTTATTAAATAAAAAGTAAAAATGGCATCCACTTGCTTGAAAAAACAAAATTGAAAATATTGCTTTTTTATATATTTATCCAAATTGAACACATTTTAATACTTGGTATTGCCTCCACGTGCAGCGTGCACAGCTGCGATGCGATTCGGCATGCTGTACACCAAGTTTCTGAAGCACAGTTGAGGAATGTTCTCCCATTCCTCTACCAACGCGTTTAGCTTGCAAAGCGTCATTGAAGGAGGTACTCGTTGCCTTACTCGTAGTGTTGTTAAAAGACTAGTCTTGAAGACTTTTGAACCTTAAAGACTTCCAAACCTTAAAGGTTCAAGCTTTGAAGACTCGAGCGTTAAAGGTTTGTGCTCAGAAACGGTTCAGAACCTTAACGACTCAAGCTTTTTATGAGCTCTTAAGAACAAGTCTTTATGACTCGGGGTTCATAGACAGCTCAAGCTTTTAAAACTCGGGCTTATTGAAAGTTCAAGGCCCGGAACCTCGAAGGCCTGAGTTAAGCGTTAAGAGCTCAAACAATGAGCGTTATAGGAAGAAAGTATTATTGTACGGTCAAGTGCAAATACGTATCGATTTCATCCTCTCATAATTATGTATCGAGGCCTTATTTCGCTGACGTTAAGGTACTATGGGACATATTTTTGATTAGTTATGTGCACCTATATTTTTACACTTGACTGTACCTATATTTATTTTTAACCCTAAATTTGACGGTGTCCGGTGTGGCTGTCTCGGTCTACCTAGTTTTTAGGGTTCCGTATCCAAAGGGTAAAAACGGGACTCTATTACTAAGACTCCGCTGTCCGTCCGTCCGTCCGTATAATTATCAAATATGGCATAGATAACATAAATTAATCTACTTAAAAGCTTTTAAGACTTAAATGCTACAAACCTTATAGACTTAAACCTTCAAAGCTTAGGAGGCTTTAAAGCTTGAGGCTTAAAGACTCTGAGGTTTCTGTGCTCGTAAGCAACAACGCGAACTTATTAAGTTAAGGCTTATATGGTCGAGGCTTTAAGGTTCGAGGCTTCTAGACTCAGAAGTCGTGACTCAAGTCTTGTAGTTTACGCCTCGAAGCTTAAATTCGCAACACTACTTACTCGTCGTCCAAGCTCGTCCCAGGCATGCTCGATCGGGTTGAGATCCGGGCTCCTGGCCGGCCATTCCATGCGGCGAATACCCACATCGTTCAGGTAGTCTTGTACTACACGAGCAGTATGGGGACGGGCATTATCATGCATGAAAATTGCATTTTCACCGAGCCTTGCCATAAATGAACCGACGTGCTCATTTAGGATTTCTTCTACGTATCTTACGCCATTTAGAGTACCGTTTTCGATCAGTACTAGCTCTATTCGGTTTTCTGCAGAAATCCCAGCCCACACGAGTACCGAACCGCTACAGCATAAACTTTGATTCGTTTGAGAACACAACTCTTGACCAATCTTCAGGTGTCCGATCTGAGTGTTCGCGTGCATAACTTTGTCTTGCTGTGCGATGGCAACTTTCCAGTTTAGGGCCATTTGCGGGCCTAAAGGGTTTCAAATTAGCTTCAACAAGTCGCCGTTTTATAGTCCAAGCACTAGGATTGCTCCGACCAAGCAGTAAAAATTGTTGTGTCAATGCAGTTCCCGTAAGGAATCGATTTCGAAGCATAGTATTGACTAGATATCGATCCTCCCGTACCGTTGTACACCTGGGTCTGCCTCCTCCTGGTCTGCGTAAGTTCGAACCAGTTTCTAGAAACCGCTGAATAATGGGTCATTCTACTTTTAATAATATTTTTGCTCTTCAAATAATATTTTTATATAAACGTTAAAGTGCTCGGTTTTGTAATTTAATATTGAAATAGTAATAACATTTAAAATTATCACTACATTTAAAAAGTCACTATAATTAACTTTGAAGTAGGTAACATAGTGGTCACGCATGTCCCCGCCATTTGTATGGAAAAAGTGTGTTTACCGCTGTGTTACCAACTTTTCCTGATAAAATATCAATAAATTTAAAGTGTTTTGTTTTAAACTAATAAATTTAGTTGTTCCAGTTTCAATATAAGTCAAATTTACGTGAAAAAAATGACTAAACATGCCTTTAATTTCATAATGATTATTATGCGCTAAAAAGTAGAATGACCATAATACCGCTGTACTGTTGACAACGTCACTCCGGCTATTCTTGCAGTATCTCGCTGGCTTCGGCCGTTTTCCAGTATTGTAAGGATTCTCGTGCATTCTTCGGGTGTAATAAAATTGACATATTTATTTCATTAATAATGACCACTGAAAATTTGGGACCCTTTTTATATATGCATTTTATGACAGAACGAAAACAAAAGCAATAACAAATGGAAAATGGGAAAAGTTCTTTAATGTCAAACATTAATATTATTACATTATTAGTTCTTTAATGTAAAAAATATTTTTGTAATGTCATTATTTCATATTACCAATAAGTTTTAATACCTGTAATTAAGGAGGATTAAATTGTCTATAAGGTTCAATTTATTTTACGTAGCTAGGAGTATTCGTTTTCGAAATATTATATTTTATTATAGTCACCCGAAAGTTATGCTCTCGAGTGTAGTTGAGCTGTGACAGCTTTTAAAAACACGAATTACACTTGTAGTATCATTAAAGAAAACATTAATGACAGTATTAAAAAAATGGAAGAATCCATATCTTCAATAGCTCGAAAGCTAACAGGCATTGAAAGCAACTCCGCAAAAATGGGAAAAGATTTGGAATTACTATCTGCAGAGGATAGGGGGAATAAAATAATTAAGAGAGTCCGTGGAGTTCTTGTCTAGCACACATGATGCTATGAGGAGTGAGTTAGGTAGTGCAAAAAAAGAAACATAAAATTCTAACTTGGTTTGCATTTCGGCGAGGGCGATTAAGAGTTTTCAAAATGCTGGCACTTGACCATTCTGTTTCACGCCATCTGGTTTTATAAAATACAGTGAAATAACATTGTGTGAATTTCAGTGCTACTACTTTTGTATAGGGAATGATTCCATAATTCAGATCTTTTGTGCAACTGCTGTAATCAATAATGTCATTCTTCTGCATTTCGACAACATTGTAGGGCTTTTTCAGATTGACTTTCTTTAACAGGCGGAGGAATGAAATTGGCGAGTAGAATTCAGCCGCAGACATAGTTCTGTCGATGCATGAATGAGCAGCATCTACTTCTTGCACAGCAGAATGCCCGGGGTTTGAGTATTTTAGCTCTATGGATTCAATATTGTTATTTTCCTTCAAAAAATTTAAAATCGCAAAAGAGATCAACGAATTACGATTCTGAGGGACGCAAGAATCACTCCATAAAATGAGCTTTTTAATATTGGGATATTTACTGAAGATTGTAACCAATATTTTTATTAATCCACTTGCCACATCACATCCCGATTTACCTGCAAATGTTTCATTCCATATAGCACAGTAAATGTTTTTGTCTCCTGAAAAATGAGCTGTTAGATTATACACGCTTAATTTGCTGTGGTAAAAAAAAACAGCTTACTTCTGCTCTCGGGCAAGTGATGATATTTTGCAGATCAAAACACAACACTAACTCATTTCCGTCTCTATCTTTATTCCTCTCGCATCTCATTGCATTTTTTTCAGCTACGTGAATTTCATTTCTTTCTTTTGATTCTTCATTTGTAGTACCCTCATTGTTAATAACTTTCCATTCTTCACATCTGTCACAACGATCTTTCTTCGGGACGTGAAACCCAAAATTATATTCTTCGTTAAATATTTTCGTGTATACTGTTGTAGCCGGCGTCCATATAGCTGTGAAACATTGATTGATTGATTGATTGACGTTGATTAAAGGAAACCAGGAAGTTGTCCTGAGAAGGACATGATTGACGTTGACATGGAAACAAGGATGGTTGCCCTGAGAAGAGCAGTTGGTTCGCATGCGTTCTGAATGCAGCAGCGGCAGCGATGTTTACTGGTCGGCGTCCGGCGGCGAAAGGAACGCGCGCGGCCGGAGCCCGTTTATATAACGTTGTGCAGGCGCGGGCCGAGCGCCTATGCAGTGCGCAGTGGGGTAGTCGGGAAAGTCAACGTTTCTATCTACCCACCTGCGTATTAGTATTTAAGAATATTATTTTATTATTGATTTATACCTGGCTCTTTTAGTAACTAAGTGTGCAACTCTGTATATATTAAATATGAACCCTTAAAGTAATTAAATATTCCAATCCGATCATCAAGCGCATTATTTGCCACACACCGAATATCCCAAAGTGGTGACCCCGACGTGATCATGTCTAACGAAGATGAAACCACCGCCCCAACTACAAAACAAGAATTATCAAGTTCTCCTACGCGAGAGCTTCTTGGGATATCTCTATCGCTACGCGTACCACCTTTTTGGCGTGATCAACCACGCCTATGGTTTATCACCTTTGAAGCTGCCACCGCTGATCTGAAAAAAAATCAATCTCAGCTTGCTCAAATGGTAATCGCACGGCTTGAAAAACAGGACATACAACAAATCACAGATCTTCTATACCAGCCACCGAAAAACGATTATTATAAAGCAATCAAGGAGCGACTCATCTCTCTTTACGAGGAATCTGATAGTGAGAGACTGCGGAAGCTGCTATCTGAAATGGACATTGGCGATCAGAAATCAAGTCAACTACTGCGCCGAATGCGGGAACTTGCCCGTGACAAATTTCCTGAAGACACAATAAGACTTATGTGGATAAAACATCTACCACCGCACATAAGATCAGTCCTCGCTGTCAGCGAAACATTCAAAGAAAAAACTACGCTCGATGAATTAGCTCGACTCGCCGACAAGATGATGGAGGAGTCCCACCAGATCGCCGCAGTTTCCGAACCCATGCAAGTCATCCAGCAACAGCCATCATACCAGCAACCGCAACCTAATGCCGACACACAGTATCTGATAAGTGAGATAAGAAAACTCTCACTAGAGGTCGCAGAATTGAGGTCAAGGCCCCAAACTGGTCATACCAGCCGTAGCTATCAGCGCGGACGCTTTCAAGATCGCGCACGCAGCGCGTCGCGTGGAAGAAGTCGCACCAACTCACCGATGCCATTCTGTTTCTATCACTTCAAATTTGGCATGGACGCAAGAAAATGCACACCTCCGTGCAGTTTCAAACCAATAAGACCCTCGGAAAACTAGAAACAACGCTGGCTGCGGCGGAATCCAGCGTATCAGAAAAATCACACCGCCTATTTGTCACAGATAAGCGAACAGGATTGTCATTTTTGATAGACACAGGGGCAAACATTTCTGTCCTACCAAAAAGAAAAGGCGAATCGACGCAGCCGCTGCCATTTCAACTTTACGCAGCTAACAACACGATCATACCAACGTACGGCGAAAAAACATTGGAGCTTGACCTTAACCTTCGCCGCCCATTTAAATGGCACTTTATCATAGCCGCTATGTCAAGACCAATCATAGGAGCAGATTTCCTCAAATATCACCACCTTATAATCGATATCAAGAATCGAAGACTGATCGACGGAAAAACTGACCTAACAACAGTCGCCCAGCTCTGCACTACAAATACTCCTACCGTGTGCAGTATTGATGTAAATAAGGCGTACCACAACATATTAGCTGACTTCCCTGGCATAACAAGACTGACATCGATGAAGCTTAGCCCCAAACACACCGTCGAGCACCACATTGAAACCACCGGCCAGCCTATTTATTGTCGAGCCCGTCCGATCGCACCTCATCGCTACGAGAAAGTAAAAAAAGAGTTCGAGAGTATGATGCAACAAG
This sequence comes from Acleris holmiana, assembly GCA_949316455.1. NCBI lineage: Eukaryota > Metazoa > Arthropoda > Insecta > Lepidoptera > Tortricidae > Acleris > Acleris holmiana. The sequence continues at coordinate 60,378,205 of OX438762.1, read as the reverse complement.
GACTCTGCCGACCGAGTAAAAGTCCATGGTCATCGCCACTGCATGTAGTCCCCAAGAAAAATGGAGATCTCCGCGTATGTGGAGATTATAGAAGACTCAACGCCATTACTATACCGGATCGATACCCCATACCGCGCATTCGCGATTTCACATTCCAACTCGCGGGAAAACAAATATTTACCACAATCGACCTCAATCGAGCGTATCAACAATTAGAAGTGACCCAGCAAGACGTGGAAAAAACAGCTATTATCACCCCCTTCGGCCTGTTCGAATTTCCTCGCATGTGCCCAGGCCTACGCAATGCGGGACAAACATTTCAAAGGTTCATTCATGAAGTTCTACGAGGCCTAGACTACGTTTTCCCGTTCATTGACGACTTGTTATTGGCATCTACGAATGAAGAAGAGCATCGGATACATCTACGCACTGTACTACAACGCTTAGAGGAGTATGGAATAACCATCAACCCGTCAAAGTGCGTTTTTGGTCAGCCACGAGTAACATTTCTCGGCTACCATGTATCTAAAGATGGGATTCAGCCGCCAGAGGACAAGGTGCAGGCAATAGTCAACTACGCAAAGCCACAAAACGTCGAAGAACTACGGCGTTTCCTTGGAATGCTGAATTTCTACCGCGAAAACATCAAGGATGCAGCAAAATTACAAGCCCCATTAAACCAATACTTGCACAACGCAAAAAAGAAGGATAAAACGACGATTAAGTGGACCGACGAATCAACAAAAGCATTTCAAGCATGCAAAGTGAGCATCCAGAACGCCGCTTTACTTGCTCATCCATCAAACCGAGCACCGCTAGCAATTTTCAGTGACGCGTCTGACAGCTCTGCAGGCGCTGTCATCCAGCAGTATAACAACAATAAGTGGGAACCCCTTGCCTGTTAATTTGACAGGCTCTGTAATACCACTGCAGTATTCTAAATAAAGCTCGTGCATTTTTTTGACGCTCAGAAGTGGATCTAAGTATTTCTTCTGTGAACGAAGAAGATCGACAGTAATGAGAATCAACTGTAGGAAATGATTCTATATGTTTTCGAACCAGGTCTTTTCTATCTTCAGTAATTTTTCTGTGATTTTTGTGTTTCCCTCGTTTGTCAGTTATAGCATGTCTTGTCAATTCATCCTTTCTTGAATGCACACCATACGCAGTCTTTTGAGAAACGGCAAGTGTTGTTAAATAAAATGTTTTACATACTTTCAACATATTAAGTTTCACATTGAAGTAAAAATAGTACGAGAATTTTTTACGATCAGAATTACTAGTTTTTTGTTTTATGGAAGCCTTTTCAGTTGTATCCAAAATAAAGGCGTATTTTTGATTTTGGTTCATTTTATAATAATTCTCATGGATTGCTTGCCGTAATGCCGGTGAAATCATTTTAGAACATTTAAATTTGCAGCTATTCATGCAATCTTTGTTAGTTTTAATAGTTTTAGCGGATACATGTTTGCCACGGCTTGATACGTATTCTTTACCATGCTGATGACACTCTTTGCGAATATTACGTTTCCAAGAACGAGGGTTTGATATCCTTTTTCGTGTGTTGGTTCGTTTTGTTATACGATTGTCAAAATCGGGTTGTACCGGTACTTGAATAGTTTTGAATAACCCTGTTTCATCATCAAACGTATATTCTGAAATACATATTTAGTTTATTGGTCTCTCCCGGTAAATGAGTTGTCTGGAAATAAAATGAAACATTTTATCTACCAAGCACATACCAAGTAGTCGAGTACATAAGTGATTGAATTCACAAAAAAAGTATTAGGTACTTACCACAATTCACATTCTGTGACACTGGAGGCGATTCCTCCGACATCATTTATGTTACCAAAATACGTAGGTAATGAATTCAAAGCTTTGACTACAATTATTTTATGCAGTAATGACAATGAATGTCACTGTTTATGTATTACTTTTCTATGTAAAACTAGCCAGCTTATCTTTACCGATTAACCTCTTTGCATTAGGTTATCAAGTTAAAAAGATCTGTTAATATTTTATGTATATTACTTCAAACTCACAGATGGAACCTTGTTTCATACTTTGTAAATGTAAGTTTTCCTGATAGAACTTAGTGTTCCTTTATTTTTCTTATGATCCATTATGAATTTTCGAAATTTAAATATGGCAAAAAAACCGTAATGTGAAGGAAGTTAGTAATACTCAAAAACACAGGTTTCTCAAAAAATGTCAGATAGAACCCTGTTTTCGCGAGGCGACGATAGGGCTCTATCTCTATCCAACCGTAGAAGCCTTTTGGATTTATGTTTCTTGCATAAGACTATGACTACTTTGATAAACTTTTTAGTTTTATGCAATATTCCGTGGAAACGTGTTAACAGTGCCGCTTTTCGACAGTTTTTCGCTAAATATGTATGCTGCCAGTGTACGCCATACATTTTGCCAGATGAGACTATTTTATATTTTATAGACTATTTTAGTCATATCCATATTACGTATAACGTTCGACATTATTTTGACGTAATTTGCATCCGTCAGCCGCCCACTGGTAATTAGCTTAAACTTACAGAAATCTATTAAACATTCAAATTGGTTTCAGTCTTTCTTCATTTGAAATAAGCCGTAGGACTGATATGATTAAAACTAAAAAATAAACTTCTAACCATTCTAACTGAAATTATAATATCACAATTGTTAAGTTATCTATCATTTAATAACAAAATATTTTACGTATTTGTCAATAAGCCTAACAAACAAAAAAGATAATTAACTTAATATTTTGGCTTTCAAAGATCCATCATGTAATTATCCTTAGGCCCAAGGTCCTACCCATAGTACTTACTAACTTTGTCATTTAGACCCAGCTCCTTCGACAGTTGTGTAGTCATAGCGTACCACGGTCCTACCAGTAGGACTTCCTACTGGTAAGAACGTAACTTAAAAAATAGGTTTTACCATGGGAAAAGAAAAAAAAACGAAGAGAAGAAAGAAACGATTTTCCGATAGTCGACCCTCAACGGGAAGACATAGAAAGAGGAGCTGGAAACTAATTTCACTTGTAAGAATAATTAGTGAATATGTTATTCATTACATGTTTATTTATATTTCAGTGAGATATTGCGTGTTTTGGACTCCTTGCAGCTGACTGACAGCGCCAAAGTAGCCACACCTGTGGACTGGAAGGTGAGTGCCACCTGTTTATGACCGACTTCAAAAAAGTGGCTTTCTTTGTTGCATAGGTTTGCAAACTGTTTCGGAAATAATCTTATATACGTTTGAGCTAGTACGGCCAGCCCAAGTTGTATTTTCTCGCTTATCGCTCAGTGAGTCTATATCGTTACAGACTAGATAGAAATCGACATCCGAGCGATACACAAATTGCGGACAACTTGTCGTAGCTCTCCTGGTATTCTCTTCCGGAAGCAGTGGTCCTTGATTGGACACAGACTACATCATATCCGGCAAGCAATTTTTGAAATCGGGGTTATATTAACCTTTTAACCGCCATGGTCTGATATATAAGACATTTAATATCCAGCTCATTTCGCCGCAGTCTGTTATGTAAGACAAAGTTTTGATTTGCTTTTTACAGGACATTCCTCGATCTTGCGAAATTTATTTTGATTAATGTATACAAAAAAAGATTAAATTATTCAATGAATTACCTTAAAACCGCATCTTTCCGCTTATTTTAAATTTGTGATCGAAAAATGTTTTTCCTATACAGAATTACATTTTCTATGAACCTTCTTAACCCTTTGAACGCCAAGAACCCATAAAGTGGTCGTGAACTGTCGTGCCTACCACGCCATCAACCGTTATAGTGGTCACAGATACAGTGCAAAATAGACCCGAGCTATTGTGACGTAAGGTTAAAATTAGCTGTGGTTTTCAGCTGTCATTGGCGTGTGAGGACCACTTTTGTATCAAGCCAATGGCGGCGAAAAGGTTAAGAGGTATCGGCCGATGTCCGAGTTAAGACGCTAGTGATGTGACGACTTCATTCCTATCATTATATTTACAACTCCTTTACTTATCGATTATAAACAAAGAGCGGAATTCTTCATAGCAAAAATCAAACTGTCAGAGGGATTGACCTAACTGTTTTATCGACTTATCGATAAATATTTGTCACTTAACGAAACAAAGTTAAAGTAATGAAATCAGGCTTTTGAATATACATACAAACAAATTAACGGTGTCCCTAATTAGCTGACCGCCACTGTATTTTAGTATAATAGTAAAGAATAAAAGAAGAAAATACTTTTTTTTTAATTTTCTATATGAAACTTATCATTAAAAATTAAAAACAAATATTGCTAAGAGTAGGTAACTAATCTTCATTCAAAAAAACAAAGTTGAAATCTAAATCTGTACTAAATATGTTTTCTTCATCTTCCCTGTAGTAAAAGAATATAGTCATTATTTTTTCAACATTGTCACCTTTCAAATTATTCTTTTTTTCATTGTAGATCCATTTATAAGATGAAAACGAGCGTTCTACCTCAGTTGAAGTAACAGGAGCATATTTGTAGTACTCGATAACGGTGTTTTGGCTGTAATCACTTTTTTCTATAAAATCAGCATATTTGCGTATCATGTCGTAGTCCGGAATTCTATCTAGTACTTTTTCAAGTTTTATTTGCACTGTCTGAGATCCACACCAATTTAGAATACTTCTCACCTGGTCAAGTATTAGAAGAGAGTCTAATAAGGATAAACAGGATGTTTGTAATTTGATTATTGCGTGACGTAAAATGCCATAACTTTCTTTTATGTACAACAGATCATTTCTCAAAATATTCTGCTTAAGTACTCTTTTAGCTTCTCTTATTGCAGCCGACTCTTTTGAATTTAAGGTCGAAATTACTTCTGTAATACATTCCAAATTTTCTGCATAATATATAGCTGCATTAAGCCATGTGCCCCACCTAGTTATAATAGGTTTTGGAGGCAATGGTACGGATGAACAAATTTGTTTGAATAAGCGGACTCTATGTGGAGACTTTAAAAATATTTTTTTACGTTGTATAAGTATTAAGGCGTCAACACTTTTACATTGAGATCGTATGTGCTCGCAGACTCTATGTAATCCATGTGCCAGACATGTAACTGTAGTAGATTTGGAAATGTAGCTTTTAAGATTTTACCAGCCTTTAGCATGTACGCGGCACTATCAGTGCTCAAAACAAGGACATTTCTAACATGCTCATTATATGAATTGTGCCAAATAAACTGCAATTGCTTTTTTAAGTATTCGGCCATTGAGTTACCATCAACTTTTTCAAAAAAAATTCTTCCGATTAAGTAAGATTTGCTACAAGAATTTTTCTTTAGTTCTCTTACAATCAAATTAGTGACACTTTTGCCCATCCTATTTAATGTTTCGTCGACTGTTATAGCCATATATATTTTCCTATCAGGTTCTTGCGTATGTCTTGAACTGTTTGTTGGTAAACTATATCTAAGTATACTTTTCTCAGCAATGATTCATCCGGAAGTGATTTTGATGTACAGGAACAACAAATATATGATTTTTTTTTATAATCTGTGGATTGTTAATCTTTTTCCATGGAATATTGCACGAAACTAAAAATATGATTAAATCTATATAGTAATGTGTCTGAACTCGTACTTTTTGAGCATTGTCACGAATGAGTTTTACTCACTAAATGACTTTCAACACAATGTTTCTTTAGCTGATGTAAATTAACGTCACATTTAGAGCAATATATTGTGGAAGAATCTTCTTTGAAACTAAGAGAAGAATGTTTCTGTATCTATTTTTTTATTGTTTTTCTCTTAGGACTAACCGTTTTAGTAGCACGGCACGGAAATCACTCATGAAAACATAAATGACATATGTGACGCTGACATGATTTACTTTAATAAGGAGATGCAAGTTGCTTATCAAAGAGGTCAAATGTTACAGAATAATCTTTTAAGTTGATTATGGATACCTAATGCGATATTATTCCGTAACATCGATAAGTCGATAAAACAGTTAGGTCAATCCCTCTGACAGTTTGATTTTTGCTATGAAGAATTCCGCTCTTTGATTATAAATTAATATTAATAGATTATTATAGTCCTACTAAACGAATTATGGCGGCTATTTTGAACATAATTAAACATTGAAACAGATATTTAAGAGGGCAATTATGGCCGTTACCATACGAATCGCGAATTATGTAACAAAAACGTACGATAACGGAAATTCAAAAGGATTTAGGAGCTTTTCGCTTAAAGTCCCGTAGGTATATAATATATGTAATTGTCTCAGTGAATGAAAGTGACAAGGTACTAAAGTGTAAACATGTTTATGACGTCGACTGTACAACGTATTTTCATTATGTAGCTTAAAATGTTTCATTTTCAAAAATTCACAATAATGAGAAATGTGTACTTTTAAGTTAATAGTTTTCTCATACGACGATTTAAATGAACTATTTTATGACCGGTAACATATAATTTACTTAATTTCTAGAGACTTGGATTGTCATTTGCGACGGTGGGATATATCAAGTTACACAATTAAATAAGTTTTATCAGAAGTAATTTGCAATAAGTAGTATTTTTGTTCCCCTTTTAATCGATAATAATTAAAGATACACCTTCTTGCCTCTTTAGATAGGTATCACACTCGCTGAACAGCTATCACAGAACGGCCCGTGAGTTGTGTCGCGGCGACATAGTCTGTCCGTCTCTTTCTAATCGTTATCATTAGGAAGAGACGGATAGTCTAACACGCGGGCCGTCCTGTGATAGCAGTGCTGGTCTCTAAAATCATGCCTAGCTTAGTAAGTGAGGTTCGTTTATTTTCAAGAAGGTGCTCATTTTATCTTCTATATAATAAAAATGAATTGGCTGAGTGAAGTTTTTGGAAGAGATTGTATTTTTTTTTTTCGATAGTCGTCATCCTAAAGATCAAGGAACCGCGGCTCTTTTATTTATATTTCCTCTTATATTTTAGAAATATTTTTTTTAGTTATGGAGTTGACATTTGTTAATTTTAATGGCCGACAAATAGTTTGCCTTCGTACCTAATGAAAAAGAAAAAAAACTGTCACTTCTATATCTGTCATTGTCAAGTCAAATCAAAGTAAACAAACTATTCAACGGCTCTTTTCTGTTTGCTTGCGTTTCATGTGATCAGTGTTTTTAGAAATATTTTTCGACCTCAGAACTAACCGCGGACTTTTAATTTTGCCGCTTTACTCTACGACCTTTGCACGACATTTGGACTACGATTTATTTTCGACCCCTTTGGCACTGCTTCTTGGACACAGATTTCTTCATTTCACGACGACTCTTGCCCTGCTTTTTGATAGCCACGAGAGCACGTTTGAATGGTACGCGCAATGGCTTCAGGCAATCGGGCAAAATTGAAAGTCCGGGGTTAGTTCTGAGGTCGTTAATTTTTTTTCTAAAAACACTCATCACATGAAACAAAAGCCGACAGAAAAGAGCCGTTGAATTGAATCGTTTGTTTACTTTGATTTGACTTGACAATGACAGATATAGAAGTGACGGTTTTTTTTTCTTTTTCATTAAGTACAGGGTTGGGCAGATTAAGTGTCCTAGTTAAAAAGAGCCATAAAATTAAAACAAGACAGAAAATTATAAAATTTATCACGTTTTTATTTTTACCGTACTCTATAATTAAAAAAACTAATTCATAAGTTCAAATCGCTCGCCATCAGCTTTAATAACTTGACGCATTCTTCCATAGAATGCATTGCACGCGGCACGCACTACCTCGTCTGGTATTTCATCTCATATCTTTACTAATCGATGCTTGAATGAGTTTAGATTCATGCCCTGTGTGCTCCCAATCTTGCTCAGCATGTAACCCCATATCGAAAAGTCCAAAGCATTCAAATCCGGCGATGATGCAGGCCATTCTTGCCAAGGTATAAAATCTGTCAAATTTGTTCTACACCAGACTTGAGTGCGTTTAGCTTTGTGAGATGGGGCACTATCTTGTTGGAAGCAGTAATAGTCGTTTCCATATAATTTTTGAGCATTTTCTAGCAAATGACCCTGTAACACGTTCTGGATGTAATAGTCTTGGTTAATTTTGACACCTCGATCAATAAACAGCAGCGGTAACTTGCCTCTAGGCGATATCGCACCCCATACCATGACAGCTGATGCACTCTGGAACCGTTGTACGGCTAATTTGTCCACAGGAATATCCTTCAATGAAGCACCATAGACACGATCGTTTTGTTGGTTGTGACTGTCTTGTAACGGGAACATCTTTTCATCGGAAAAAATAATATTGTGAAGATCCCGTTTCTTTGAATCGCTTGACGGTCCGCAATATAAACCTTATATTGATATTTAAATGTTTCAGCGTCTTCAATATCTCACACGGTCGGTATTTTTTCTGGTACAAATCGCACACGAGCTGGCGTTTCGCGTCCATTGTTGAAAACAATATAAAAACAAAATATATCAAGCTGACGTGTAGAAATCATAAAGAAGGTTAAATTGTCAACAAAAAAAAATACGAAGTTTAGTGAATAAGAAGTTTAGTTATATTTAAGTAAAAAAACCATACACAACTAGGACACTTAATCTGCCCAACCCTGTACAAAGGCAACAAGCTTGTCGGCCATTAAAGTTTACAAATGTCAAATCTATAACTAAAAAAAATATTTCTAAAATATTAGAGGAAGTAAAAATAAAAGAGCCGCAGTTCCTTGATCTTTAGGACGACGACTAACGAAAAAAAAAAAACATCTCTTCCAAAATATTTACTTAGGCTATTGCTGTATATTTGTTGCTAAGCGCAAATCCCGAGAGCAGCTGAACCGATTTCGCTAATTCTTTTTTTATTGTGTTTGTTACAGTCAGGAGAAGGTTCTTATGACAGAAAAAAAAGATATTTTTATTTTATTCATTTTTCATTTGTTTTACGATTTGGCGGCAAATTGAAAATTGTGTGTCACGTAAGCATGAATATACCGCGAGAAAGTTTTCGTGCAACGATTTTTTAAGACTTTCGATATCATTTAAGTCAACAAGAAAGTTATGGTAGACCTTTCCCGATGAAGCCCCACCTCGTGCCACTGTTTACAACTGGTTTAATGAGTTTAAACGTGGTCGCACTAATCTCACCGATGATGAATTATACACTTTTATTTATTACCGGCCATAGTGTCAAGTTGATTATTCGGTCATTGTGGCTGTAATGTTTAAATAACAGCTACGAACAATCAGGGTTATAAAGAGCCTGAAGGGCCGATTTTTGCATAAAGTTTTTTATTGACATTAAAGTAGCTTTACCTACATAATTTATCAAACTCATCATAAATCAGTAAATCAAGAATATAACGTGAGTAAAACGTAGAACCTTGTAAAATCTTTGCTTAGCTCAACCACGAAGCTGGGGCTCATCTATCCATCACACTTTCCGATTAGGACTTTTTGTTTTTAACCTGGCAATTTCAGTTAGTATGTGAGAGGGATAAAAACAACTAGGGTCATTAAATTTGTCTTCACAAAATAGTTCTAGGTGCAATCTCCAGTGTCATATATAAGGCTCTTGGTGTGGACATTTGACAATCAAAAGTAAAGAACGGTAATGCCAATGTCTCCCCAGTCTTTAGGTTCCGTCTCACGCAAGAAATGCTACGCGTGACAAGGGTTCATTTGTAAAAGTCAAATAACTAAGAGTACGAGGGGTGATCCAAAAGTTATGATTAGATAATTTAATACTTTTAGTGGCTAAATAGATTAAAAAGAGGTTATATTTTTTTTCACACCACCTGCTCGAAAATGCCAAATTACATATCATGCAAACCTTACGCAAACCAACTTATTAAAGCCCTTGGCTTTAGCCGGGGTGTAATGTTGTACTGAATCTCATTATAACTCGCTGGGTTGTAATATTTTCACTTTTCATAGTTCTTATTACAATGGCCTTAAAGTCTAATTTCGTAATAAAAGATCAACTAATACTCGAAGGCCGGGCGCGGCGCCGCCGCCACCGCCGCGTCGAACCTAATTTGAAAATCGAACATTTTCTAAAATCGAGCTGGCCACGGCAAGCTGAATGGAACACATTTGAAATTAAACAAAAGCCGCGAGTATTGTAAGACGCTGCAATAAAATACATTGGTGATAACTGCAAAGTTTTAAATAAATATTGTCTTTCCACAACTGGACTAATGTCTCAAATATCAATTTTCACTTTTATTTTTAATTTACTATAATAAAACGCTGTTTTTAGTAGACTCGCTTTTTTATTGTCTCGCAAAAGGTGAGAAAAGTAGAGTACACTCCTCGGGGATAAAGCTGTTTTCGTCTTGGGCGCGCTTGAACCCCTCACTGCGCTCAGGACTCTTCTTAATTCCCTCGCTTCGCTCGGGAATTAACTCGTAACACCCTCGCTGCGCTCGGGAGTTAAATCTGGAGTCCTTCGTTACGTTCAGGATTCAATATCGCGCCCGTGACATAAAACTGTGCTTTATCCCCTCGGTGTATAATCTACTATTAAAGCGGTTACCGACTAGTAAATTAAAATATATATATATATATATATTTATCTATCAGTGACTTAAATGCTTCGTGACTTGTCGGAATAAATACGTGAAAATTGAGAAAACTGAATTGAGAGCCGTTATTTAAGCCTTTCAGGGCAGTGGTCCAACTGTTTTGTTCAACTGATCAATAATATCCATCTCAATATCTAATTATCAGGCTCGACGGAGCTCCTTTTTCTGGTAGGTTTGGCCCTTCGGGCCTGATGAAGAACTAACCTAACCTAAACCTACCTCATATTTATGATGCTAATTTTGATAAGTTGGACAGAGCAGTTGGAACACTGCCCCTGCTCTTTATTAAGTACTTCTGTTTAAAACAAATTTTGTACTAAAGATATTTACATTGAATTGGTGGGAACATTGGGGGATTCTGCTCCTCCGTATTCTACAGTTGCACGCTGGTGCAAGGAGTTTAACTTGGGTAGGACAATCAACTAAAGACGAACACCGCGAGGGCCGTCCGTCCATCGTCCGTACTGGGGATAACTTCAACGAAATTGAAAATGTAGTTTTAACTAGAGGACTGACAATCAGAATTTAAATGAAGTCACAGAAATCTTTTATGGCAGCATTAAAAGAATTTTAACCGAAGAATTGCACATAAACAAAGTACCCGCTCGTTGGGTGCCTAGAACACCAAAAGAAGATTCGTTACGAGATGTCATTAGGCAATCTTGAAAAATTTAAAGCTGACCCTGAAACTTTTTTGCGTCGATTTTTCACCGAGGATGAGTCTTGGACTCACCATTTCGGTCCGGAGACCAAGCAGCAGTCTATGACGTGGAAGCGACCGTCAACTCCAAGACCGAAGAAATTCAAGGTCGCTAGTTCAGCCGGTAAAGTTATGGCGTCCGTGTTCTGGGATGCCGGAGGAGTCATAATGATCGATTACTTGGAAAAAGGAGCCACGATCTCAGGCTGACACTACGCCGAGCGAAAGAAAATATTGCGGAAAGCCATCAAAGAGAAGTGACGGGGCAAACTACGTGCTTTTGTACTGTTCTACCAAGACTACGCACCTCCTCATAAGGCCAGAGTTACAATGGCTGTAATCCAGGACGCGGGCTTTGATTTGCTAGAACACCTCCGTATTCACCAGACCTAGCCCCCAGCGACTTTGATCTGTTTCCACGACTGAAGGAACAATACAGGGGCAAACAATTTTTGAACGACAACGATGTCATAGCCGCTGTAGAGGCATAATATGTGGAAAGACGCGTTTTTTTTTAAATTTAATTCGCGGTCTTGAGAAAAGATGGAATAAGTGTGTAGACTTGTTTAGAGAGTATAATGAGAAATAAATTTAGTTTTCGGTCACTTGAGTTGTTTTACATATCGTCGGCCTAATTCGTTAACCTGCCAAGTCCACTTTTAAGAATTAGCTGATTTGCACTCCATTTTTTCTGTTTAGAGTGCAAACCTGCCAAATCCTTAAAATAGCCTCAGCAGGTTAATGAATTAGGCCGACGATATTGGTTATCATTACGTTTGGATCACCCCTCGTATAAAATAAAATTAAATCATTTTATTCCGGAAAATGTATGTCATTGCAAAATCGCCTAAGGGTTAATCAGCTTTATTGTTTGAGATATTTAGGAAAAAAAACAGGGTAAATCGTCTATTATTGGCCGCAAAATATGCTGATACTTCTGAAATAAAAATAGAAGACCTATATCCAGAAAGATTATTCGGTCGGAGTAGGCAGGTAGGTTTCTTTAGGTAGGTAAATAAATATAATTTTCTTAATTGGCTAGTTATTGACGATTTACTCTACTATAGTTTATTTTTGAATTTGAACTTGATTGATTTAAATGTTACAGGTCGGGGAGGACTGTATGGTGCTTCCCAATGTCCCCGAAGACCAGGTCAGTAAGGTGTTTCCTGGCGGAGTTACAAATATAAAACTACCCTCCGGTAAGAACTACCTGCGCAAAACATCTTGTCCAAAGATATGAGTCGCTCCATTCTGATTTAATCTTTCAAAAAATATTGTAATATTTCAACTTCACTAGTTATTTTGTTACGTTTATGATATTGTATTTTTTTGGCATGGTTCTTGAATAAAAATATAGTGATGTACAATTTTTCGTCGTTTTATTGTTTTATTGTTGGTTAGGTTAGTGGGTAACATGACGTACGTGGCTCAATTCTAACTCGTTAATAACTTATTGCTTTTTACATGTTATAATCAGGGATCGGGAATTCGGATGCTTTTATACCTACAATTAGCTCTAAAAAAAGCTCGGCAAGTATGGAATCGGCTTCTTAAAAATATTATTTTAATTATTTAAGTTCCGGAAATATCAGGAAATAGTGATAATTGTCAAAATATTTAGGTAATGACTATTTTCAGCAATATTGTTAACATACCTACACGTTGATAACCAGTTTTTACTACAAACAGGTTGTAACAAAAAGTGTGGTTAGTCGTTGTTTTGATTATGGAATATTAGGAGAAACTCTTTTCAAACGTAAAAACAATTCTTTTTTTCTATGGGGTAAGTATAGGTCTACCAGAATCTCATGCAAATGAGGAAATAAAAAATTGTAGAGGGCAATACTGGGGAAATTGGACTAAACGGTATTGATACTGTGTAATTTTTAAACCGACTTCAAAAAAATGAGGAAGTTTAAGGGCCGTATTAATAAACTGATCTCAACTCTAATGCTCGTCTCGAGATGCGTCAAAAATGACAGTGTTCTATGGTTTGACGTTTACTTTGACATATCTTGTGACCGGCATCTCACCCAAGATGAGTTTATTAATACGGCCCTAAGATTCGACGAATTTTTATTTTTTATGCTTTTAAGATTATTAACAAAAAATACGAGTATATACACTAGAGGTCTATTACATTAAACTCCCAGTATAGGATAATAATTTAATATATCTGAGGACAATTTCATACATACCATGACTCAAACTTATTAGCTCTATTCGTGAACAGATAGATTATTGCTCACAAATAAAATAATAAACACACCATTCTTTCTCACAAATTTTAATACAATGAGTATAAAAAATAACTAAATCTTCATCTGCTGAGGACGATGAAGAGAGAGAAGTATTTATGATAAACCTCTCTTCTAACATTTCAATTATTTTGTCTTGCTTTATGAAATCGTTTTCAATTTTCTCTACATGTTGTCAACATTTTCGCCATTCCTCTGGACCAATTTGTGAGAAAGCTTCTTCTGTCAATAATTTAATATCGCTGGCAGGTCTGTTTACATTCTTCTCAGCAACTTTCTGTTTCATTATACCCCAAATCATTTCTATGGGATTGTTGCCACTGGCAACACTATACCGAAGTAACGTCAGCTGCGCGTGAGATGGTGGGGAGTTCCGGCCGCCATCTTGCTAACTTCATCCGGACGAAAAACACGTCTCTCTTACTTAGATAAAAAATGTAAGCTACATTTTGTTTAAATTAAACATATTTTAAGTTCGGAACGTTTTCCTCACAATAACCCACTTGCTCCGAACATTTGGTGACCCCGACGTGATTCGATTTCTTCGGATTACTACTGACGCATGAAGATGGCTTCGACACACGCGGCGTGGACACAACCTATTTAATGGCGATCGCTGAGAGTCGCTTGCTAAATTGACTGGATCTCCTGCTGAATGGACGCGGGACCAACCTGCCGAAGAATACTGGTGACGAAAAGTGTGTTGTCATATCGTCTCTTGCAGGGAAGTACGCCCATTTTTAGTATCTTTTTCCTTTAAGCTAAAAGGTTTGGTTCATATTTGCTTCCTTGTGTGAACAGTGTTATATAAATATGCACGCCGCATTGTGCTCTCAACCTGTCTAGGTTATCTTTCTTGCATCATTCATGGTATGCACGTACTAACTTTTATGAAGTCAGATTCGTTCTACCTAATTTAATGCATAGAATAAACTTATGCTACTCATAAACTAAAATCTACCACTCTCTAAACAGTTCGAAGTCCTAGGTTTTGATAAGCCCTAGGTTGTCTACTCTCTTACTTACTACTTTTTGACAACCTACATTTAACTTCGTAACTTACTGTGGTAAATCTACTTTTGTCTATAACTTAAACTATTATAAAAAGAAATTGTTTTGTGTTTAAACAAAATAACTAAATATAACCCCGTATGGTTGCCGGGTTAGAATAGTACCATTCCAAGTCTTTCCGTGGATGTCGTAAGAGGCGACTAAGGTAATAAAACGGCTAGTGCTACTGTTAGGCGATAGGCTTGCAACCTGTCACTAATAGGTGCACTAATCTCTCTTACTGTTACGTAAAGGTACTCAGTTGTACTTTACGTATTCTATCTAACTATACTTCTAATATTTATTGACTAACTTAACATGCAACTTGTCATTTACACCTCTTTACTGCTGCTTTTGCACATCGCTTAGCATTTCAAATTGCACATTCCAGGTTGCGGTGATTCCTGCCTCTTTGGACCTCTGCGTTCTTACCTACTACTCAGCGCGTCGCGTCGCAGCCTGAGCGTGACCTCTCGTAACCTTCCTTGCGCGCGAATTCCCTGACAGCTGATCCAGCGCCAATTTGTCGTAGTTCTTACGGCCTATACGGTTTGATCTTTTATTTACTTTGTTGTGCGGTCTGTTCAGTTGTTTACTAAATAACTACTTGTGCTGTGTGTAGAAAACTATCTAAATTAAGTTCTCATTATGGCAGAATTGAAGGCACTTTTGCAACAACGCAGTTCAATAAAAGCAAGAGTTACTAACTTTTTTAAGTACTTGGAAAAAGTAATTGAGAAAAAGAGTCTTACTAAACAGTTACTTTGTGAACTTGAATTAAAATTGTCGCGTTTTAAAGAATTATTTAACCAGTTTGATGAATTAAAATATAAAATTGAAATCTTGGCTACAGATATTGAGGAGCAGATAGAGGAACATGAGTGTATAGAAAATAACTTTTGCAATCACATATCAGTGGCTCAAAGCCTAATTGACTCAAATGCTACAGAAGCTTTACCTGAAAATGCTTCTTCTGCCTCATCAGCTGCTGGCAATAATAACTTAAATTGTAACATCAAACTGCCTACTATACAACTGCCATCCTTTGATGGTAACTATATTAAATGGATGGAGTTCAGAGACACCTTCGACTCTCTGATCAACAAAAATAACTCTATTCCTGAAATAAACAAATTTCACTATCTGCGATCCTCGCTTGAGGTAGGCGCAGCAAATGTTATAAAGTCACTTGAGTTTACCGCAAATAATTACAGTTTGGCTTGGAAGCTTCTTTGTGAACGCTATGATAACAGTAGAATTCTGATTAATAACCACTTAAAGGCACTATTTAACTTTAACACTATTAACAAGGAATCTTTTCGGTCCTTGAGATATATGATTGACTATTACTCAAAAAATCTGCGAGCTTTAAACAGCTTGAATGAACCTACGTCTCAATGGGACACTCTAGTTATCTTTATGATGGCGTCTAAACTAGATGGCGCCACAAGTCGCAAATGGGAGGAACATCGGAGCAACTTAAATTCTTCTCCGACTCTTGAAGAATTTTATAATTATTTGCGTAGCCGTGCTGACGTTTTGGAAACGGTTCAGTATACTAAAAATGATATTAATAAATCTGAAAAACCCCTACAAATGCACTATAAGGAAAATAAACATGTAAAAGCTTTTGTGGCCTCCTCTACCGATGAAAGTAAAAACTGTGTTGTGTGCTCACAAAGTCATCTGCTTTACAAATGTGATAAATTTAAATCCATGTCTTTAGATGCTAGATTCAATATAGTATCGAGGCACAATTTGTGCCAAAATTGTCTTCGCCCTGGTCATCATTCTACTAACTGTAAGCATACTCCTTGCAAATTCTGCAACAAAAAACATAACTTACTATTACACAAGCGATATGGTAGTGCCAACTTACCTGCGGGTACTTCTCATGCAAGTCCTCAAGTATCAGCCTATCAAGTGGCAGCTCCTCCTCAAGCGTCTATGCCTTATGTGGTGTCTGCTGAAGCAGCACCAACTACACTGACCGGTCCTGGTCATAGCACTACTCACTCTTACCCAGTGTCTCTCTCAGCAGTGATACCTGGTCAGGTGCTTCTCTGCACTGCTGAAGTGGAATTGTTTAATCCTAAAACAAGTGAAACTTTGATTGCTAAAGCTCTTCTTGACGTTGGAAGCCAGTCTTCCTTCATATCTGAAAAAACACAAAAGAAAATAAATCTTGTTTGCTCGCATACAAGTCCTATATCTATATCTGGTATAAATAATAACCCAATGGACACTAATAAAATCTGCAATATTGAGGTTAGGTCACGTGTCAATTCTTTTAAAATTAATGTGTCTTGTCTAGTAATTCCCGAAATAACTGGTCAATTACCTAGCATTGAAGTTGACTCCTCGCGTTTTAACCTCCCTATCTCTATAGAGCTAGCAGACCCTAGTTTCTACCTGCCCTCTGAGATTCAAGTTTTATTAGGGGCTGATGTTTTCTGGGACCTTGTCGGCGCAAGGCAAATTAAATTGGGTAAAAATAAACCAACTCTGCAAGAATCCACATTAGGATGGCTCATTTCTGGTCCAACTGGACAGACTGCTAGCTCTACTACGCGTTGCAATTTTTCTAGAGAGATTCGAGAATCACTTGCCAAATTCTGGGAACTTGAAGACATTCCCAATGCTACTTGTAAACCTAAACTATCTAAAGATGAGGAGTACTGTGAAACTCATTTTGTTAAAAATACTATCCGCTTAAATGATGGCCGCTTTAGTGTCAAACTTCCCCTTCGTGAAAACCCAGAGGATGCTCTAGGCGACTCTTTTCATATCGCCAAAACGCGTTTCTATAATCTAGAAAGAAAGTTAACTAAATCTAATACAAAGAATGAATATACTTCCTTTATAAAAGAATATGAGGCATTAGGGCACTTAACTGAAATTACTCGTCCTAGCTTTGGATACTACATACCCCACCACGCTGTGATTCGTGACAGCAGCGAGACCACTCGTCTTAGAGTAGTCTTCGACGCGTCTTGTAAGACTACTTCGAATAAATCTTTAAATGACATCCAGATGGTGGGGCCTGTAGTGCAAGATGACTTGATGTCGATTTTACTTAGATTTCGAATATATGCTTATGTGGTCACAGGTGATATTGAAAAAATGTACAGACAGGTGCACCTAGATAAATCTCAGCGTCACCTGCAACTAATTCTCTGGAGAGATGATGAAAGTCAGCCTCTCAAAGTCTTACAGCTTAACACTGTGACCTATGGAACCGCTTCAGCTCCATACTTAAGTACGAGGTGTCTGGCTCAACTAGCAGCGGAGTGTCAAGATGAGGCCGTTGTCAACACCATTAAATACCATTTTTATGTTGATGACCTCAGTACAGGATCTAACTCAAAATCTGACTTGAAGACTACTGTCAAGAGTGTTATACAAAAACTTGCTGAAGGTTGCTTTCCACTGCGTAAATTCCGTACTAATTGTCCCAATATCTTTCATGGCATTCCCACTACTACTCAACCTCAGGACTTCAGTAAGGAGTCGTCTGTGTTGGGGCTAAAATGGGCTCCTAACTCTGACACTTTGCAGTTCTCTGTTAACACTGATAATATAACTAATGTAACAAAGCGCTCTATTTTGTCAAATTCTTGCAAAATCTTTGACCCGCTGGGTCTTCTATCAGCATGTACTATATTTCATAAAATAATACTTCAAAAACTATGGTTGCTGGATGTGGGCTGGGATGATCCCATTCCAGACGAAATAAAAAATACCTGGCTTGAGTTTCATAATAAAACTAAACATTTTGAACAAATTCAAGTGTCGAGACACACTCTTTGTAAATCTCCTAATAAAGTAGAAGTGCACTGTTTCACAGATGCATCGCAAGATGCTTACTCTGCATGCATTTACTTAAAATCTACTGATGACTCTGGCAATGTTTCAGTTAACGTACACTGCGCTAAAACTAAAGTGGCTCCCTTAAAGTCAGGAACTATACCGCGTTTAGAACTACTAGGAGGTTTACTTGGTGCTCGATTACATGCAAAATTTATACAGGCATCTAATATGAACATTATTTCACGCTCTTTATTTTGGACTGATTCAACTATCTTGTTAGGGTGGTTACATACTCAACCTAAAACACTAAAAACTTTTGTTAATAACCGAATAGACGAAATTCGGGACTTAACTGACAAAAATGCATGGCATCATGTACCTACAGATCTTAACCCTGCTGACTTAGCCTCTAGAGGTATTCAGCCAAATCTTCTTCCCAACAATAAACTCTGGTGGCACGGTCCTGAGTTCCTGGGGAAACCTGAGAATGAGTGGCCTCAGTATAGACACAATCCTGAGCCTTTACCTGAAATAAAAAGATGTTTTACTGGTCAAACTAGATCTGATTCTGTCATTCCGTTTGAAAAATATTCAAAGCTCTATAAACTTCAAAGAGTATTCGCTTATGTACTAAGGTTTATAAACAACTCAAAAAATAAAAATAATAAACTAACTAAGGAACTTACCTGCCCGGAATTAAACCAGTCACTTACACTTTTAGCTAAGGCATCTCAAAGGGAATCATTCGAAAAGGACATTAACTCACTAGAAACTAATAAATGTTTAAATCGAAGGTCGTCAATTATCTCCTTGAATCCATTCTTAGACGATAATGGTGTTCTGCGAGTCGGTGGACGTATCGTCAATGCGGTCCATTGTCCATACGATAAAAAACACCCAATCTTATTGCACCCTAAACATACTTTCACAAAAATGTTATTTATAAAAGAGCATTCTCGTCTATTACATTGTGGACCACAGCTATTATTGAATTCTATTCGTGATCAGTTTTGGCCCACAGGTGGCATATTATTGGCCACAGCTACCGTAAGGAAATGTGTCACTTGTCAAAGGTATCAGTGTAAAGCTTTATCTCCACTAATGGGTAATTTACCGAAACCTCGAGTAACTCCTGCTCCACCGTTTGAGACTTGTGGCACCGACTTTGCCGGTCCATTTCTAATCCTAAATAGGAAAGGTCGAGGCGCTAAAACCTCCAAATGCTACTTATGCGTATTTGTTTGCTTCTCTACTAAAGCTGTACACTTGGAGGTTGTTAGTGACCTAAGCACCAGTGCTTTTATTTTGTGCCTTCGTAGGTTCATTTCAAGACGTGGGAAACCTCATACTGTCTACTGTGACAATGGAAAAAACTTCGTTGGTGCTAATAACGAACTGAACAGACTGTTACAAACTTGTAAAGGGCCGGTCATTGATTTCGCGTGCAATGAAGGTATTACTTTCAAATTCTCACCTGCTTATGCACCTCACTTCGGAGGTATTTGGGAGGCAGGAGTTAAAACAGCCAAATTTCACTTAAAACGTATTGCAGCTAATTCTAGTTTAACTTTTGAAGAGTTATATACACTGTTCACGCAAATTGAAGCAATAATGAACTCGCGTCCTCTAACTTCAATGTCAGCTGATCCTTCCGATCTAGCTCCTATTACACCTGGGCACTTCCTTGTGGGTCGACCTTTGACCTCGCTACCTTCGCCCGTCACCGAGCGAATCAGCGTCAACCGATACGAGCTGATTGAACGCTTGAGGCAACACTTTTGGTCCCGCTGGACCAAAGACTACTTATCCACTCTACAGCAGCGTGTCAAGTGGAAAACTAGCAGACCAAACATAAAAATCGGCGACCTTGTTCTCGTCATGGATGACCAACTCCCGCCGATGAAGTGGCTCTTGGGGCGCATCCACGCTCTACATCCTGGACCTGACGGAATCTGCAGGGTGGTCGACGTGCGTACTAAAGGCGGTATCATCAAAAGATCCGTTTCAAGAATCTGTGCTTTAGAAATATCCCATGAGCTCTTTGAAAGAGAAGCTTTCAAAGGGGGGGAGCATGTTGCCACTGGCAACACTATACCGAAGTAACGTCAGCTGCGCGTGAGATGGTGGGGAGTTCCGGCCGCCATCTTGCTAACTTCATCCGGACGAAAAACACGTCTCTCTTACTTAGATAAAAAATGTAAGCTACATTTTGTTTAAATTAAACATATTTTAAGTTCGGAACGTTTTCCTCACAATAACCCACTTGCTCCGAACATTTGGATAGAAGACCCAGCGGGTCAAAGATTTTGCAATGATAAGGTGGGAGCCTTAAGACTTCGTGGCCATGTGATTTCAATAATTCATCAATTTCATATAAGGGTGTAGACTAGTTTTGTTTCACGGCTTCAAGTAGTTGAAATGATTTATGAGTGTATGGACTAAAAGGAAATATGGCGATGTATAAAAATGTCCACTTGAATAATTTCGTCCCTGTATAATTTTGACAAAGTATAAAAATGTCCACATGTATATTAGACGACATATAAAGATGTTGCGACAATAGACTAAAAGAAAATATGTCGATGTATAAATATACTTTGAAAGTAGTCATTTTTATATTCCGACTTGATAAGACTTAGACATTTCTAATACTCGGACCTATTTTTATTTTATATATAGACATTTTTATACATCGCCATATTTACTTTTAGTCCAACGACGCATAAATCGTTGAAATTTACGCCAACGATCTTCATAGTACACATCATTTGCACGGAGCCATTCTTTTATGTCAGCAATACGGTTGGCTTGTGTGGGCGGTTTATTCACCCGTACAGGGCCTCTATTCAGATGCGTTAAAACGTTATCGTGTTTGACACGTTTAAGAATCGTTTATGTCACAGTCGCCATTATTGTAAATGACATAAGAGTTATCAAAACGTTGACAATACGGAAACGTGTCAAAAACGATATCGTTTTAACGCACCTGAATAGAGGCCCTGAATGATAACTAGCATTATCCATAATAATTAGGGATGGGCTTGGCAGATTAGAGATTAGCTAATCTGTCACCCATTTTGTAAAATTGCCCTTATTCATGTCATGGTGATAGTCAGCAGACAAACTTTTTGACCTATACACCATACAGCAATTTGGTACAAAGCCGTTTTCTCCTCCAGCGTTTACTATGATCCACCTGGCACCAGGTGAAATACTTTTAGACGGACCTGCAATATCTTTGCTTTGCCAGCACTTATTCACAGAAAATTACCTATGAATGTAAGTCTCATCCAAATAAACAGCATTCATTTTTTGATGCCCTTCAGCTTCACGGTTGTTCTTCACACGCTCCAAATACTTAAATCTTTGTTGTTTTATGTCATGCCTAGTGATGGGCAGCTTGTAAGTTACGAAACTGAAAGTTTCATTTAAATTTCATCTAAGTTACTATAAGTTACGAATGAAAAATTTCTGGTAATTTTCTGTAGTTTTCAGGTGTAAATTATATGTTTGTGTGTAATTTTATACTTCACGATGAAATCAACGTTGGTATTAGATTGTCATTGTTATCAAAGCAACCACTTTAAGATAATTCCTTTAACTACTCTGGATATTATTATGTACAGTCGAGTGCAAAAATAAGTTATCACCCAAAGTCTCAAATATATGTATACAGCAACTTTACTACTGTAGTAATAAGGGCTGCATACATATTTATGAAACTTTGTGGTGTTTACTTATTTATGCACTCGACTGTACAATAAAGATAACATACTTAATTTACTTACCTAATTTTAACGTACAAATCAATGACTGGCCAGAGAACAGTCATAAAGTCATTTTTGACTCATGATTGTCGTAGAAACTTTGTAAAGACTACGGTAAAATGAAACCAAAAGGTGTTATTTACAATTGCTTTAGAATTTCACAAGAGGGAAGTAAAAGAGTGTATTATTGTAAATATTGTACAAAAAAAATCGGCTATCGAAATGCCACTAGAAAAACCACACATTTTAAATTGTATGATACGAACCGAATGCTTGTTTACCACCGTGGTAGTACATAAAAAAAAACATCAGAAAAATCGAAACTCGGTCTTGAACTTCCGTCCTTCGTATAACAGCTGAGAACATATACCCCTAGGCCAAGCGGCCACTGACGTAAATCTACGAATTTTATAATAATAACCCGCTCTACTGGCGTCAGAAGTAGCGAAGAAGTGACATGAAATTTAAGTGAAATTTATTCGGTAATATTACTCTCAGAAACGTTTCTTGTCAATTATGTAATTTTCAAAAGTTGAATTGTGTCACAGTTAAGGTAATATGTGAAATGTTTCAGAAATTGCCCATCGCTAGTCAATGCCGCTCCATCAAAATGGTCCTTTTGGATTGGCATTTAACAAATTCAAAACCAATCTCTTTAATGATAAGCCTGTAAAAAATAAAAGAAATCATCAGGTTACTTAGACAGTAGGCAGCTTAATCAATATCATAATATTTTAGGTTGAGTAAGTTGCAGCGTATTAAAACTATCTAAAACCTAACAACCTAACCTAACAGACGGGTTTGCATAAAATAGACTGGTTGGCTCTGAATCTGAACTTTCGATATTTACACGTAGATATTGTAGATAAGTGGACCGTTCGATTTTGTAACCTTCGATATTTAACTTTGGATGTATCATCTTTTGATATTTTATCACAAATTTCAAATAACTGTTGGTGTTTGTATCATTCGATATTTTGAACGGGTGGCGTTTTAATAGTAGGTTCCGCAGACGTACCTAGTTGGTTAGTAAGTTATGTTACTGTAATAATCCTTATTTATATAAAATATACTAACGAAAGTTAAATAAATAATATATTAAAATGAAGTACTCACAATCAGGATTTACATTTGTCAATTTCATTCAAAATGGCCTCCTTGGGCCTGAACACAGGCCTTCAGACGACGAGGCCAGTCATCAATAGCGGCACGCACGGTTGTCATATCTAATTCCGTCACTGTCTTGACTATGGCCCACTTGAGGGAGTCAAGATTTGTGTGGGGTTTAGCACAGGCTTTCTCCTCAATAACCTGCCATATAGCATAATCCAGGGGGTCTGGAGGAGGGCCAGTCTTCGTGGGCAATGAAGTCAATTTTGTTGCTTCAAAACCAGATTTGAGTTGTTTTTGCCTTATGTGCAGGGGCTGAGTCTTGTTGAAAGACCCTGGGCTGGTTTTGAAATAGAGAGTGGCGCAACGCATTATCTACGATAAGTACGCTATTCGGTTTAAGGTTCGGTATTAATTTTTCTTTTAACCATTTTTCGTAGTTGACAAAGTTCATCTGGTCATGGTAATCTCCCGTTTTTTGGTTTGCCTTAAACATTAACAAAGCGTTGGGAATACAACCATATTTTCCTCCTGCGTGCACTATTATTAACCGCTGGCCTGTACTGATTTGTTTTTTACACCAAATTCTGTTCCATCGGTCCAAGCCTCTCCGGACACATGTGAAGTGCGGATGTAGGTTTCATCAGTATAAACTAGTGGTCTATCTTTAGACCGATATTCCGCAATTTTCGTAAGGTAATTTATTCTTAGCAGTCGTATGTTGTGTCTTTCCATGAATATTTTTCGGTTGTCCTCGGTCTTTTTCCATTTAAATCCTAATTTTGTATTTGTTTTCGTAAGGTGGAAATGCCAAATTTGTAATCTATATCGGATTTTAACACGTGGAGTGCCTTTAAGGTTGGAAATTGCTTATGGGACAGATGAAAATTGTATATAGTTCTCCGAATGACTTCCTGATCAAAATCGTCTACTGCTGATGACGGACAAGTATGTAACTTTTTATTTCTCGGGGAGGTGAATTTATTTGTTGATACGAATATCTCACTATTGCTCTCAGACACAATGTTATAAACAGTAGAGAGTCAAACACCTGTAACTTTTTCAACTAACTGGGCAGCCGTGTAAGTGGATTTTTTCTTCAGTTCAAATTCAAAATATAACAGTTAAAAATAATTTGCTTACTTTGACTCTCAATCGGACCAAAATTACTCACTGCCATATTTTTTGAAAATTATGTAACTTACACTTAGTTGTACGGGCTGACACAAAATTATTCTGATGATTGTGAGAATATAATAAAATCGGACGTAAAAATATATGCACAACGTAAATAATATTCACAATTTGACACTGACATTATTTTGGTATTTACTTCTTCAATATAAGTAACAAACCTCTTTTTATGCTGATTGCTGAGAAAATAGAAAATTCAAATATAGAATGCCTGTAAACATACAATATTACTACATATGCAATTCCATGCTCTCCTTAATTTATCTATACCAGTCTTTAACTCCTGCATTTTTTTACAAATATGACTTGTTATATTATCAGACCGTAACAAATATCCGCTATTACCGGGATTAGAACCCAGGATCGTTGGCTTCGTAAGCAGGGTCACTATCAACTAGGCTAACGTGTCAAGTAAACAAATACAAATATTTGGTGCTGTCTTAGATGATTTTTAGTAGGTATAAAACTTTATTCATTACTCATTCCGGAATAATATTAGGTATTTTATTTCAATAATTTCGGAATGAAACTTTCTCAGTATACTTTTTTCCAAAATCCTTAAGAATAGTAATCCATGATGGAAAATGGTTCTTTGCTTTCTTTGGCACATTCTGTATACGTTCTATATGATACAATTACAAAAAAAACATGTTATTTTAACATTAATTGTCAAGATGAGAAATTTCCAAGTTATTTTCGATATTTTAAGAACAACTTTAGCTGTCAAATTCACCGGTTTGTTTGTTCTATGTCCCTAAGTAAAAAGAGATGACAGTACGTCAGCCAGTGTAATAATGGCAACATTTATAATTTGACGTTCATACAAATGCCAATCGTGCCTAGTCAGCCATGTTTAGTTAGCTTGCCGAATTAATTTAAAAAATGATTAATATCTTGTTTACCGTATTATATATTGCCAAAAGTTACACATGGATTGAAAGAGAAACTTCATCGTAATGTCTCTTAAGTGTAGTTTGTTAGGATGAGGTGCAAAAAACAGCAAAAATCAGAAATATTGAACATTTCATCGGTAAGTTTAAGTTTTTGTTAAAATATTGGTCAGTTTTGTCATTATTGGGGGACTTAAATAATGTAGTATTATTATTAATCCATAGATCAAGATTAGTTCAAGATTATTATAAGATTTGCCTTTTATTTACAATATTTTTAAAGTAAACAAACCGGAGAATTTGACAGCTAGGGTTGTTCTTAAAATATCGAAAATAACTTGGAAATTTCTCATTATGACAATTAATGTTAAAATAACATGTTTTTTTGTTGTAATTGTATCATAAAGAACGTATATGGAATATGGCAAAGAAAGCAAAGAACCATCTTTCATCATGGATTACTATTTTTAAGGATTTTGGGAAAAAGTGTACCTACTGAGAAAGTTTCATTCCGAAATTATTGAAATAAAATAATATTATTCCGAAATAAGTAATGACTAAAGTTTTATACCTACTAAAAATCATCTAAGACAGCAGCAAATATTTTAATTTGTTTACTTGACGACACGTAAACCTAGTTGATAGTGACCCTGCCCATGAAACCAACGGTCCTGGGTTCAAATCGCGGTAAGAGTCGTATTTGTAAAAAAAATGAAGGAGTTAAAGACTGGTAATACACGATTATTTAAGATTATGTGCACTCTCACGCTGTGGCACTGTTTTGAATAAAAACAAAAGTAAATAATTATTGTTATTATTTTTGGTGCTTTTTATGATTCTTGTATTTTATCATTAAGTGTTAAGTAGCGCGACTATTTTAGTAGGTATGTATTTAAAAATGTTAAATTCAAATTACGCGCGCGCTGTTGCTAAGTGGGCCATTTTTTTAAAAGTTGTACACGGGGTTTTTGTGTTGTCCCATACTTTGATTAATATTTTTCATATATTTGGAGGACCTTATTTAATGAAGAAAAAATTTATTTATATTCACATTTAATTTGCAATAATATTAAGTGTAATCTGTTTTTTATGAGATATGGTAAATATTTGATAAAAAATATTGTTTGATAAAAAAAACTACTATATTTTGCTGTCCCAACTCGATGGCTGATCGTAATAGGGCATTTTTTTAAAGTGTTGGTACAAGAAATCAATGACGGCTAAATATTATCAAATTTATAGTACCTTAACGATGTAGTTATTCAATTTTCCATTAAAAATAATACAATATATATATTTTAAATTCATAAAACATATAGGAGACGGAAATTGAATTTTACGGAATTGTCCATTCCGAAAGCGCTATTTGGTTGTTAAACTTGAAATATTTTACTACTATTTGTTAGTGTATTATTCAACCTGGCAACACTGGACAAAATAGCTTGGGCCGCCATGTTGTGCTTGGGTTAGTTTGCCGAAAAGAGCCATCGTAACGACACGTGTACGCTGCAGTAACATTTTGTCATTCCACGATCCGAAACCAAATTTTCATGTAAATAAATAATAAAGCATTATGATGATATTTTTCACTATATTAATGACGTATACAAAACCAGATTTTCAATATTTGTATTCAATTTAATGTTTGTTATGCAATATATTTAATGAAAATTCGCTAGAGGTAGTGTTACGTTACTTACATTCCGAAACCCGAAGGTCGGTTTCGTAGAAGTGGAATGAAAAAGGTAACGGAATGGAAGTATAAAGCGGCATACAGAATAATAGTTTTCATAATTTTGTTCAATTTTAAAAGTATAGGTAAATAACTTGATAAAATATTGTACCTATTGTGTTGTGCTAATTTATTTGGTAGTGACGAAGTAAATCGGTTCTTTTAGGGCCCCTAAAATGATTATTTACGCAGACGTGGATTACTTCTTGACAAGAAGCAAATTAATGTCGTTGGCTCCGTCAACGTGGCCATGGAATACTACATATTTCGTACTATCACAAAAATGTAATGGATGTGATTTTAATAATATTTCTGATATTAATAAGCCGCTTCATTTTATTATTAACAAACAACAGGTCAAAAATCTGGTACATGTTTTAAATTCGTATACCAAATTTCACTGACATATCCGAGTTTGAAGTAGGCGATTCATATAATCATAATCTTACTTTAATTTCGGGTAATTTCAATGAAAACTGTCCAAGTAAATTACGCTTAATAAGTACCTACATTTTTTTAAATATTATTTAAGTTTTGCTGTTGTTGTGAATGAGACTTTAGAATTCATTCCGTTACCAGTTTAATTCTTTCCGTGACTCGTCCCATGTGAGAAATAGTTTTGTAACCAAAATATAAAATAATTTATTGATATAGCTACTTTTGATTATTTTTATATTTTTTTTTAGGTTTTCTTATCTTAATAATAATTAATCTCATTAGATAAATCTTTAAGAGAATATGATAACGGGGAAAAGTTCAGTTTATTTTCGCACAAGAGTAACGTAATGGAGATATAAGTATCTCTCAAAAAAAAGGGTTTACATATAATGTTCGATTAAAAATGTAAATCCTTAGATTACACTAATACAAATTTTAATAAACAAATTGGAAAATTATAATTGTTTTGTTTTATTTTTTAATTTTGTAAAAAGTTGGTCACGGAATCGAACGACAGCTTCTCTCCTACTCGAAAAAAAACAGTATATCTTCAATCTTAATAAGAAATCAAATAAACAACTTATATTTTATATAAATTTACATATCAGAGTATCCGTGAACATTAGTTAAAATAATTTACGGGTGAATTGCAGAAAAAATGTACCTTTTGAATTTCATAACTAACCTGAGAGTAAACGAAATTGATAATTGGTGTAACGAAACTGATAAAATAAAGCGTCGGACACATGGAAAAATACTAGTGATATCTTGTGGTTTCATTCGCAGAATTATTTATTCCATTGATTTTTTATTCCATTTCTTTTTGATTTTTTTACTCTATCTAAATGTTTTAATCGTAACTCCTCATATTTTGCAGGGTTTTGTTTTAAACGTTCTCTGTACTTCTTTTGCCTTTCAGTATTTGTCATTGAAGCCATGATCTACTGTAAACAATAGTGTTTTTTAGTCGTGTTATTGAATCAATAGCTACAGCCAGCCATATCTTTACAAAAAAGAATACACGAAAAACTCCAAAAAAATCGGTTAGGGAATTGACAAAGGCAAAAAAACATTACAGTCCATATGCAAACACATATTATGTACCGTAAAATGGGGCTATTTGGGAATCACGGGGCTATTTGGAATCGAGTAATTATTAAGCTTTTAGTTGCTATAATTGTGTCATGGCAATGGCAGAACTGAAAAATTAGCCTGACACCGAGTTTTACAGTTCTATCATAGCCATAACAAGAAATATATCAACTAAAAGCTTGTGATTACTTAGTACCAAATAGCCCCATTTTACGGTACTAGCTTTTGCCCGCGACTCCGTCCGCGTAGAAGTCGTTTATCGCTGCTCCCTCGGGATGTCTAATTTTCCGGGATAAAAAGTAGCCTATGTCCTTCCCCGGGACTCAAGCTATCTCCATACCAAATTTCATCTAAATCGGTTCAGCGGTTAAAGCGTGAAGAGGTAACAGACAGACAGACACACCACATTCATAATGTTAGTATGGATGGTTTGTACCGTGGCAGACTTTTCGACTGAAACAAACTTACACACCAGTATTGTCTATATAGTTTTATTGTATGAAATAGGCTTTACAGTTTCTCAGTTTCGTTACATAACGAAAAATAACGAAACTGAGAGCTGAACCTTCAAACGTGTAATGCATTGTTCTAGAACTTTGTAAATTCTTAAGAAGCAGAGTAAAACTACACGGTAATGAATAAAGTGGTGTACGAAAATGAAACTTTTACCCGAGAAAATCGCCGTTTATCATCATGAGATTTTTTAGATTTTATACACTAGACTGTCAATCCGCGTGCCACTTCGTTGAAAACAAAATGGGTGTCGCTGTGTTCAACAGTTTGATAGATGTTAAGGTGTATCCAGATTGATAAAAAGTAATTCTACTAAGATATTTAAAACTTTTTTTGGGATTAAATGCTCCGTAACTAAAGCTGAGTAACGAAAGTCCAGTAAGTTGGGACAGGTAAATTAATATTAAAATTTCATAACTATTTACAATAAAATTTAATAGATTTGTACGGAACTTAAAGATTAACTAAAAAGGACTGAATAGTTTACAGTTATGCTTTATAAGAATTAATATAAATCGTAACAAATTTCCTAGATAAAAACACACTCGGAATTGGGACATGACCATAATATATGAAGTACTCGCGTATCGCAGGATTGTTTTTTATTTAAATCTATATAAATAAAACAGAATAAAAATAAAAATAATTTTATCTGAATTTTAAGAATTCTCATACTTTAAGAAAAATAATTACATCGTCTTTTCTTCTCATGATATAATTTTAAATCCACCGTGTTTTCACGGGACACCAATTAAACTAAAAGGTACATTTTTTCTGCAATTCACCCTTACAATAAAATTGATTTTTAATCTAAAGTTTTTCAGTGTGTACAACTTTAAAAAAAATGGCCCAAGTGCCTGCGACGCTTGGCAACGGCGGGCGCGGGGACCGGGCGGGGAGGCCCGCGTGAGGTGCGCGCGCGGCTGCGTCGCTGTTGCGAGTAGTCTGTTTGCGCATGGCCGCCGCGCTGCTGTTAAATTATTGTTTTGCCTCATTATTCATTCCTCTTTGATCAGACCAGTGTCTTTTGTATGTGTTAACGTTAGTATTAAATTCAGTGATTCATTTAAACCTACTTTTTAATAACCCCGCACCTTCTTAATTTCAATTTTGGTCCATCGAGTTCGCCGGATGCTGTAGGTATGAGTGGGAAACGACAGACACGCAACTCAAAGAGAACGAATATGGCAAATACAGACTCAGATTTGGGACTACCGACTCCGTCAGTCTCCGTAGAGCAGACGCCTGTGACGGCGCAGCAGCTCGCGCGTGGCCCAGCGGTGGACGGTTGCATCGACCGTCCAGAACAAGTAACGCCGTTGGTCGAGAGCACGCCGGCTACTGTGAGCACCGTTCGCGCGGGGCGTGGCGACGGAAGCCACTCTTCGAGACTGAACCGCGCCGGACGCGAGGCGCTCCGCATGCGTGCAGAGTATGAAGCGGAGCTCGAAGTCGCGAAGCTAAAGGAAAGCGTCATCAAGAAGAAGCTCGCACTTGAAATAGCAGAGCTAGATGCGCAAGATGAGGAAGAACAGGACGAGCCGCCGCGTAGCAACGTGAGCGGAGCCGCCTCGCACGTGGAGCGCTGGCTGAGGGACGCGCCCGCCGCGCCGCAACACGCGCCGGCGCTGTCGCCGCCGCCGTCGCCCAAGAGCCAAACGGACATCGACCGGTTAGCAGAAGCCATCGGGAAGCTAGGCCAAGGCCGGAGAGTGCCGCGGCAGGTTCACGAAATAGGTACCTACTTACGATGGTAACGCCGCGGACTGGCTCGGCTTTAAGAAGGCCTACCGGAGTACGACCCAGATGCACAACTTCAAACCTTTTGAGAACATGGCACTCATCGGGGAAGCGAAAACCGCCGTTGAGGACCTACCTACTGAGGACATGTTCCGATCCGGAGGAAGTCCTTGAAGCGCTGGAAGAAGAGTTCGGACATCCAAATCGCCTTCTAGAATGTGCTATACGAAAATTCCTTAATTTACCTATAGTTAGCGAAAATGGACACGAGTTGCGGAAATTTACGACTACGGTGCGTAATTGTATATCTGTGTTGAAGAACGTTCGCGTCGATGGTTACATAAACAATCCGCAACTAGTGAACGAAC
This sequence comes from Acleris holmiana, assembly GCA_949316455.1. NCBI lineage: Eukaryota > Metazoa > Arthropoda > Insecta > Lepidoptera > Tortricidae > Acleris > Acleris holmiana. The sequence goes on along the minus strand of OX438762.1, from coordinate 60,346,990 downwards.
TATTAAATAAATTAAAGCCTTATCAACGCGCGCAGTACGGAGAATTCGCGATGCGTTTGGACAATGATGGTAGTGTGGATTTACGAGTCTCTCCAAATTCACATTCTAGTGGACTTTCTGTGTCAATTAACGCGTGCGTCGTCATATTGCGCGCCAATAAACATAAGCGCTGTCGGCGCGACGAGCGTTGAGCGCGAGCGCCTGACTCCAGCGGCCGGAAGGCGCGGTAAGGGTGCGGCCCCGGTGCGAGCGAGTCACCGCGTGCACACGCAAGTTGAAACGGTCGCCGCCTTTACTAAGACTGAGAGTGAGACAAGTGATAAAATTTGTGTTATGTGTAAAGCGGACCATAAATTAAGTGAATGTAGTCAGTTTAAGTCTTTCTATTGATGAACGTTGGGATTTTATTAAACAAAATAGACTATGTTTTAAGAGTGCGCCGAGGCAACGATACGTAATTACGAAAAAAATGCGTTCGTTTGATCGCCTGCTGCATTGTTTTTACTGAAGCTTTAGTTATGCAATTCATATGTAAGATATTTAAGGAATCACTCTATATATTATATACTTTAGAAACACGATTACTTGTACTTCCCTCGATAGAAAAAACATCCAAAGATACCTCTACATAACAAAATAAACACTTAGTACGGCGTAATGACTTCACGGAAGATCATCAGTTTTGGATTTACAACAAAACTACACGTCTTCTATATATTCTACACTTTAGATTAGAAAATGTGTTTTTATTTTACTAATATGAAAGAAATACCTAAATTCGCACGCGTTTCGTCCATTTTAGCCAGAGCCGTCACGATTCCCCCATGTCCGCATTAGTCAGGCTTCGGCCGTCGGAGGTGGAGGCTGTGTCGCTTGTTGATTGGTTGCGTTTATCGCGATTTTTGTGATTATTCACTTTATTTTAAATGGGGAACAAACACAACCAAGAAAGGAAGAGAAGGGGTTGGCAAAAGCACAATGCTAAACGCTTGCGTGAAGAAATGAAGTAAAATCGTAAACCTACTGATAGTGGAGTAGTTCTAAGAAACCTGATTTGACAGTTGTCAAAATGCCACGCTAAGGGAGGAGAAAATAAATCGGTAGCAACATAGACTGATTTTCGAGATGTATCGATTTGTATTACTAAGACTTTGTAATCGTTTAGTTGTAGTCTTGATGTTTTGGGCCAAAATTGGTTTATTTACACAAGTAATTTTAAACAACACGCGAAGTTCTTTCAATTAGTAGGTAGGTATATAAAAAATACACTTCTATGGTGAATATTTACCAAGATATAAAAATAGTTTAGCTAAAAAAACACATTTACAGGCAAAACAAGCTTCTTAGAACGACCCGAGGTTTTTTTTACTTTTTTTTTTTTTTTTTTTTATGTTAAGGAGAAGGCACCCGAGCACTCAGGCCACCTGATGGTAAGTGGAATCTGAGACCCATTAGACATTTGAATTCTCAAGACTATAATCCTAAGACCTCAAATGCGTTGCCAACCCTGAGGACTAAGATGGAATGCCTCTATGCTAGTAATTGCACCGGTTGTCTTATCCCCACACCGGAACACAACAATGCGAACACTGTTGCTTGGCGGGTGGTTAATGGATAAGATGGTGGTAGCGATCCGGACGGACCCTGCACAGGGTCCTACCACCACTAAAATAATACTATAATTAATTATATAATATTGTTACTTCTTGGGATGGTTTCAATATTTCTAGAGCAAGACATCTCCAGAAATCTGAAGACAAGAGAATACTCCGTAAGTATACTCAGTACCTAATAACTATATTTCAACAAATGAGTAAAATTGCAAAATTATTCATATTTTTTTATTTATAGGGTTAATGTTCCAGTTGTTGGCACTTCGCTACAAAGCAAAGAGTTAGGTACCTAATGAACCGGTGAGGTATGCGTAAAAATAGTAAGAGGTGTATAGGAAAACATTTTAATAAATTTAGTATGAATTTTCACATTATCTTTATATTTTTTCAATTTACAGAGTAAATGAATTGGTTGACATCGATTATAAAATTTACCACACCATGGAATTGTAAGTCCCAAATACGAATTATTTTTATAGAATGAGGATTACAAAATTTCATCCAAAAACTAATTCTGTTAATAAATAAATTATAGTTAAATCAAAACGTTCTGTTTTATTACAGGATGCCAATGGACCAAATTTCTTGTCTTTCAGTGGATGGAGAAATAGACAATGACATTGCTTACTCACACAGACAAAATAATGCCGTGAAGTAAAATCCGATATTGATTATTGTTGTTTCTTATGTCCTAATATTTTTTTCTAAAGATACCTGCGTACATTATTCATTACATTATATACATACAAACATTAAGTAGGAACTTCTAAATATGTGATTGATACAGCAGCTTTAAGTTTTTGTTTTTTAAAACATCAATTTAATTTTATACTTTATAGTGATCAGAATCAGACATTGAAGTTTTTGCGGAAATAATCATGGATAAACATTCGTACAAACTAAGATCCTTTTTTTTAAAGACAGTTAAAATACCAAAACCTCCTATGTGAAACAAATACTTTTCTGAAAACCGCATTAAAAACGGTTCAGCCAAACGTGAGATAATCGCGGACAAACATACATACATACATACAGGTCAAACTGAGAACTTCCTTTTCTTTGAAGTCAGTTAAAAATAATATCTTGAAGAAAGGGTCCATGACTGGGATTTTTGCCCTACTCAGCCGTTCTTATTACTTTACATTAGGTATTGAGTTCACTTTATTTTGTGCTTAGAATATTGTCAATAAAGGTAATCAGGTTTTATTTCATTTCAATATACAGTCACATTAAATCACGGGGTTGTTAGCCACCATAGAACTCTGTCCTAATGACAGCGTCAAGTCACGCAAAAGAAATTATTTACGTCAAAATTTACCGTCAACTTTCTATGAAAGGGTTCTCCCGGTAACCTTCGGAGAGGGAAGATGGCCGATTGGAAGATGTACGGCTTTTACTTATGATTTATTCTCTTTAGCCGAACAATTTGCCCAATAAATATTATAAATAACTTAACACTAGCTAAATACACCTTAGATGTACAAACGACATTAATTAAAAATTATCTATCTATCTGTGAGTGGGTTCTAGAGTGGCTCAACAATCTCGTGATGTGACTGTACCTCATACAAGTAATTCAATCCTACCTTACCTACCGACAGTAAACAACAAATTTAAAAAAAAATGTAGACTGAAAAAAGTTTTTAACTTCTTTTAGTCAATATTTTAATAAAAGTATTCGGAATCGATTGTTTTTTTATTTTGTAAACATTGGTAGCAACCTCCGCGCCTAGTGGATCGGCGCACGGCTCGTCAGGCGCGGCGCGCGGCCGGCGCATGGCTCCAGCTCGCTCCTTGCTGGTGTGCTATACGCACACATACACAGAGTGCATAAAATACCTAAAGTTAATGAGCGCAAAAAGCTCGGTGCCCCCTTAAGTGTATAGTAAAAACACTCGAGTAGGTACTGCCGTGCGAAGCGTTGTAGCAAGTGTAAGTGGTCACACCATGAGTTACTACATAAAGACAATATCGCCGCAAAGCCGCTAGCGGAAAGGCCACAACCTATTGCGCCGACACCTGCAACGTCGTCCGCGCTAGCGCCGCTGCCGTCTGCGAAATACGAAACTTTGACGAATGTAGGAGAGTGTCGTGCGTGCGCCCTAATAAAAGTGTTACCAGTGACAATCGTGACAAGTGGTGGTTTAAAGCGACGTACGTACGCACTTCTGGATGACGGGGCTTCAGTGTCGCTTATAGACGATAAACTCGCGAGTGGTGTTGAAGGACCCATAGTGCCACTTACGTTGATGACCGCGCGCGGCCACTGCGTGACGGACAACAATTCACGGAGTGTTCAAGTGGTGGTGCGCGGACCGAACGGGGTGCGTCATGGCATTACAGTGCGTACTATGCGTAACGTTGACCTGCCGCCGCAAACACTGCCAGCGCGTGTGCTCGAGGACAATGTGCACTTGCGAGACCTGGATTGCAGCGAGATGAGGGACGCGAAACCCATGCTGTTGTTGGGGCAGGACAACTGGAGGCTGATCGTCGGCAGGGAGATTCGTCAAGGTAAATCTGGACGCCCAGTCGCTTCTCTAACTCGCTTAGGTTGGGTCGTTCACGGCCTGTTAGGTGGGGTGATCCGCGGTAGCGATCACGACTCCGCCAACTGCTTGTCAACGCCGCTTACCGATTTACACTTGTTAGTGAGGGCTCAGTTCGAACTAGAGGCAATAGGTTTTTCCCAGGTGTTACGTAAAAACACTAATTCTGAACGCGCTTTACAAATACTAAATAATACTAGTCGCCGCGTGTCGGACAACGCCCAACAGTGGGAAGTGGGCTTATTGTGGGCTCGTGATTATGTAGAAATGCCCGACTATTACGAATTCGCACGGCGGCGCCTAGCAGGTATTGAACGAAAAATGGATCGCGATCCTAATTTCGCGAACGATTATACCAAACAAATTGACAGATTACTAGCCGAGAAGTACGCGCGTAAACTTGAAAGCAAGTCCATTTTGGTACTTGCCGCACTTCGGTGTCACTAACCCAAACAAGCCCCGTAAACTGAGACTTGTATTTGACGCCGCCGCGATCTACCAAGGTGCGTCGTTGAATAATAATCTGTTGAGCGGGCCCGAACTAATGAATTCTTTGTTAGGAGTGTTAATTAAATTTAGATCGGGAAGAATATAAGAATAGCCTTTACTGCCGACATCGCGGACATGTTTATGCGTGTAAAAATTCGTGAGGCGGACCAGGGGGCGCAGCTGTTTTTGTGGCGCGGTCAAGATCGAACCAATGAACCCGCGATTTATGTAATGAATGTCATGATATTTGGTGCTGCATCCTCTCCCACTTCGGCAATCTATATTTTAAACAAAAATGCCGAACGGTTCACAAACACGCACGCCGCGGCTGTAGAAGCTATTAAGAACAAGCACTATGTCGACGACTATATAGATAGCGTTGATTCGGTAGACACGGCGCAATAGCTGATCGCTGATGTCACCCGCATTCACCGAGCAGGTGGTTTTAATATCAGGGGGTGGGTGGCAAATTCACCCGAACTAAGTAAAAAGCTCCCATCTGTTGTGCCAGGTCGCGTTAAACTGGACAAGTCGGACAACGAGCGCACGTTAGGTATGATCTGGTGCCCCTCAAGTGACTGTATGAGATTTGATTTGTCATTTAAGCGATTGCCGACCGAATTAGTCGAGGGTCAGATCAAACCTACCAAGCGTGAATTCCTAAAATTCATTATGAGCATATTTGATCCACTGGGGTTAGTGTATCCGTGTTGCGACGACCTCCCTTACCCGGCTAGATGAAGGGAGCACGTCGTAAACAAAATAACACAAAATGTCGAAAAATAATAAAACAAAACTAATGTCCGGCGTGACCTTTGGACTAAGAGTGGGTCTATCCTATGGAGCTGAAAGAAACCAGTTAGTAAGTTTAACACATTCTTTATTTCTTCGTTTTCTTTACAACCATTAAATACTTAATTGTAAACCTTGAAGTCCTGAACGACCAGACATTTGATTCTAAATTAATTAACAGCTCAGTAAAGCATGGGTCGTGTTTAAAACAATATGGTTCTTAAGATAGGTTCACAATAATCTATTCCAAAGTTGGTTAGTCCCTAAGGAACCTAATGCCATCAATTCCAATACTTAATTTGCTTCTAAATCCTACTTCCCTAACTAGTAATTAATTCACAGACCTCGTTCTGAAGAAACCTTCCTGCAAAGGGCTGTCCGGCTGCAGACTGGATCTGGGCAGTGTGAGTCGAGACGCGATACTCAGGGCGTCGACTCTATGCAAGCTCCATTTGCAAGCCACACAGTAAGCGCGTGAAGATAATAGAAAGGTCCTCTAATATTTGAGGGCTTTAAGAAGCTTGGTGCAGAAGGCTTTATAAAGAGACAGTCCTGGGCTTGCAACACAAAATGGCGGCTGGTGAAAGGTACCTAGCCCGCACTACTAAATTACACAAAATAAAGCAAGCCTTAACTTAATCATTCACAAACTAAATCTCTAGTGGAAAGTGAAATTTACTGAACATATGCTTAATTCTTTCAGGGTCAAAGAAAGGAAGCCAAATATCAAGATTGGACCCTAAAATAGAAGGTCTATATCTAAATGTGTTTTCTAAATCCCCTTCTAAATTATATTCGAATGAAATTGCTTTAACTTCTTCCAAATTCTATTCCTAAACTATTTAAATTCTTTAAATTTCCAAACTATATTAATCTTTCCAAATTATATTAATCTTTTCCAAATTATATCCAGCTGGAAAGAAGCAAATTGCCTCGATTAGGATATGCACATGGCAGAAATTACGCGAAGAGCAGAGTGTAACAGATCAAGAGAGCTTACCGGAGACCATCCAATAAAGATTATCTCAAACGCTGTATTTCCCTCCGTCCCGGCATAAAGAACCCTCTGGTTTCAAATAATTTGAGTTTGAAGAGCTGAAAGTTAACCACGAGGTTAAGAAACCAGTCTACATGATGCACATGTCTTATTCAGACGGAATATCTACTTACGGTTTTGTTACTGCCACAAAATAATTCTTAAATCGGCTGCTACTTTGCCACATAAGCCACTGGAGACTTCTATCAAAACTAGGACCTCCGTCCTGCACAAGATGTTCAAAGCTTCTGCTCGCACTCAACTTGGAGCTGCAGTTGTAAGCAACCTCTAACCAATATGGCTGACGAACGGAGCACCCTGGAGCACCCTCGGATGAAGAAATTCTCCCACAATATTTACCCCAGAATTTACCCCGAAAGTATTGACTTTCAAAATGTGAAATTTGTAATTTAGAAAACAATTAAACAGTTTATTATCGTAGAAGACATTCACTGTTCCTCCTGAAACCTAAATTCCTACAAAACCTTGTTTCAGCAAAAGCTTCCTATACATTTTTCCTAATAAACATACAGTAATAAATCATGAAGTTGATTTTTATTTCCCTACATACGAGTAGAAAATCTAGGGCTGACAACCCTATGCAAATCGATACCGAATGTCAATCTAGTGACCAGCCTTTAAATATATTAAAGATTGTTGCCAGTACTCAGAGTTTGGGTTTGTTCCAGTCAATGATAAAAGCGCAACGTTACAATACTCCCCTCCCCAATGAAAAGGTTCAACGTAGATGAACCGTACGCTGCCCTCAGCGTCATATCCACCAATGCCAAATGAAACCCAAGCTCTGACACTTATCAAACTTTGACATTACCTAAATATTAAAAGAATGTGCTCAACCTTTTTTTAGAAACAGCGAGAGACAACCATGTAACACTCTGTTCACAAAACTTTCTCAATATCCAAAATATATTTAATAAAAAAAAATCTGTGTGTTACATATTATAAAAAAAAACTCTCCTACCCCAAACCTATATATCCAACCATAACGAAAACCAATTCCATTTACCTTTCCAGCACAACGGCAATGTTGTGCTGAAGAGGTAATTGCCAGCAGCCAGGACCGATGATCAGCATTCCCCAATATATACCCTCCTTGTCCGGGCGAAACCTACAAAACAACCATTTCAGTGTCGTTACTGAACGAAATCTTACCAACCTATATTAGTAACGAAACCGCAAAGCAAAAAAAAAAAAAAAAAAAAAACCTTTCACCAAGTTATACTTAACTAAACACGTCTCTGATACATTTACAATGTCTCTGAGGAATGCAAAACTAATATCCTAGACAGCGTTGTCTGAGGAATCATAATGTATCTCTTACCTAGAATGGAGATAACCAAAACTAAACGAAGCATAAAACACTGTGCAACATAACATCGCATCCACACATGAACCTAACTCGGCTTGTTGAATGCGAAACACAGGAGTACATAATAATGTAACTTAATAATCATAACTTGGCGGGTAACTAAAAAAAGCTAAGTTACTTGAAGTCATATCAAAGATTGCTCATGGTGGTATTGAGACATGAATGAGTAACCCTACATTCTTCAACATTCATTATTCTTTCATACTTCACGCACATAATACAAGTAGTGAGACAGTTGTTCCTGTTCACCACACCAAATAGTTTGTGATTGAATATATTCGAATATTCAACACTAAATGCTAACCCAATCATGTGGTTCTGTAGTGATAAGTAGTCAACAGTAGCGGCGCGGCGAGCAATGACCAGCATTACGGGGCGCGCGTCCACTGATCACCAGCTCAATCTACAACTTTAGATCTTTAATATGCCAAGAACCTATTGGATGTCCATCCATCCTCTCCAGTTCATAAACAAGAGGTGACAAAACTTTCTTAACCTTGCACTTTTCATACTTTGGCGCGAGCTTAGCCATCCTAAATTTATCAGCATCGCTTTGTATGTACGAGCGCTTCCAAACTACATCGCCTTCAGAAAACTTGGCAGGACGACGTCTCAAATTATAATATTTTGTGTTTGTGGCATGTGCCTTCAAAAGAGAAGATCGAACTTGTTCAAAAATATTCGCTAAACAACCAAATTCGCCTGCATACTCTTCCCTAGGTATACCTACAGTATACTCCTCATCGGTATTGCGGTAAAAGGAGCCGTTTATGACTGGTTCTCTAGCATGTACCAAAAAGAAAGGAGAAAACCCCGTTGATTCGTTAACTGCACTGTTTAACGCAAACTGAATACGGTGCAGTTGCTCGTCCCAAGATCGGTGGTTTTCTTCCACGTACGATGCTACAGCAGTCATAACCGTTTTATTATACCGCTCGACTAAATTTACTTGAGCAGTATACCGTGGTCCATAATGTACCCGAGGAATATTGTACTTTTTTAATAGTTGTCTAAATTGTAATCCCGTAAATTGAACCCCATTGTCGGTAATTACGGTTTCTGGTACACCATGTGCCAATATTACATGGTTCTCAAATTCTTTTGCAACTAAAGCGCTGGTTGCGCGGCGAAGTGGAAACAGCAAGGTATATTTTGAAAAACAGCATGTCACAACAAACAAAAACGTGTAACCCGACCGAGAACGTGGTAGAGGACCTACTAAATCAATAGATACTACTTGGAATGGTCTATGACATACCTTTGGCTGACCCATCAACCCTGGAGTGCGATTTTGTGAATGCTTGTAAGCCGAACAGACGTCACAAGCCTTCACAAAATCGACTACGTCCTTATGCATGCCTGGCCAAAAGTATGTCAAAGATAACCGCCGGTGAGTTTTAAATACACCGAGATGTGCAGCTGTTGATTCACAATGACATTCCTTCATTATCTTAATACGGTCACTCTTTGGAACTACCACTTTCCAATCGAATTCGCTTAGTAAGCTATACTTACTCTTACTAAATCGGTAAAGCTTTCCCTCCTTAAAACTGAAATTTGGAAAATTAGCGGGGAAAGATTTACAACCGTTCACAATCCTTTCATACCATAAATCTTTCTCCACATCGTTTGTGACGTTCACTGCGTCAACCGTCATAAGCCTGGACAACGCATCCGGTACCACATTATCGGTGCCTTTCCTGTGCTCAACATCAAATTCATATTGAGACAGTCTGCAACCCCAACGTGCTAACCTACCAGATGGGTTTTCCAGGTTCATAAACCACTTAAGTGACGCGTGATCTGTTATCACCTTAAAGCGACGTGAGCCTAAATACGGCTGAAACTTCTCGACAGAGAACAAAACAGCTAGAGCCTCCCTCTCGGTCGCGCTATAGTTTCGCTCGTTTTTGTTAAGGGAACGACTAACGTATGCGATCGGGTGCTCGTGGCCATCGATAGTCTGACTTAGCATTCCACCCAATCCATATGAAGACGCATCGCAATGCACAGAGAAAGACTTCTCAAAGTCTGGCACTGCCAAAATAGGAGCACAAACTAATGCATTCTTCAATGAATTGAATGCAACTTCAGCTTCCTCAGACCACCGAAAGGCAGGAACATTCTTCCCTTTCGCTGTCAATTCATTTAAAGGGGCGGCTATTGTTGAAAAGTTTCGTATAAAACGACGATACCACGAGCACGTCCCTAAAAATATCTTAACCTCCCGAGAAGTTGTTGGTATGGGAAAATTCAAAATGGCCGCGACCTTTTCAGGATCAGTGCGCAACCCGAACTCGTCTACGACGTAACCAAGGTACTTGAGCGACTGCCTGAAGAACTTAGATTTCGAAAAATTTATCGTAAGTTTGGCCATTTTCAATTTTTCCAACACACGGTTAAGTAGCACTAAATGCGTCTGAAAATCTGAAGAACAGATGACTATGTCATCGATATAACAAAATGCTAAACCGTTTTCGATGTCGCTGGTTATATTGTGGTCAATAAGGCTATCCATGAGCCGCTGCTGTCTAGCAGGTGCTCCGCACAATCCGAATGGCATAACCTTAAATTTATACAACCCGCGACCCGGCACAGTAAAGCTTGTCTTTTTCTGAGATGTCTCACTCAATGGTATTTGCCAAAATGAGGAGCTTAAATCGATTGACGTAAGGTACTTCGCCTCCTTCAAACTATCTAAAATCTGTGGAATGTATGGAATGGAGTACGAGTCTCCCTTAGTAATCGAATTAAGTTTCCTGCAATCTAAACAAAAACGCCAGTCACCATTTGCTTTACGCACTAATAAGGCAGGATTATTCCATGGGCTTTCGCAAGGAGCAACTACGTCCAATTTAAGCATTCTATCGAGCTCGGCGCTTAAGGCTGCTCGCTTCTCCGGTGAGAGCGGATATTGCCTTGTCTTAATGGGATAAGCATCGCCTGTGTCAATAGAATGCTCAATCAAAGCAGTTCTACCTAAACCTATCTCCTCAAATGAAATGGTCTTAAATTTGTCTACCATAGCGTCAGCAAGCTCTTTCTGCGTTAAAGTTAAATGGTCGTAAGACTGAATCGTGTGTACCTGTTCTCCATTTACACCGTTGCAAGTCGTAAAATAATTGTCCGGTGTCGGTGTATACTCAATGCTGTCGAATATTTCCGGCGCCAGCCTAAACGATTGCCAAAAATCTACTCCTAAAATCACGTCCGTAACAATATCGGGAACAACAAAAAACTTAATAACATGTGTTACGTTATTAAATGTTAACGGAACGAAAATATTCCCTATTGTCTGGACTTTAACGCCATTCGCAACATTGCATGTTGTTGGTTGCATATTTAGTAAGTCAAAACCGAATTTTACAAAATTTAAATGAGCATTGTTGCCTAAAATTGAAACGGATGCTCCTGAATCCAATAATCCATAAATTTCAAAATCACAAACATTAAATTTTAAATACGGCCTAATATCTTCCTTATTCGGTGCAAAAAGAACTGTAGCAATTGAAGTGTAACTATTAAATTTCGAAATGGATTGTTTACATTCAACATTATTTTTAATCTCGCTACAGTCCAAACCTATTAGTTTTTTGGATTATTACGATAGTGTGAATTAGGCCCTTTATTGTTACCATTCCTCGTACACTTCGGACAATTGGCAATCCTGACACCTGTCATTCCACAACCGAAACAGCTAAATTGTTTGTTGTTGTTCGGCTTTGCCTTGCAAAATCTAAAATTATGTCGAGTCCCGCCACATTTATAACAAATGGGAATTTGTTCATGTGTGGATGAAACAGCTGTGTGCTTCTTAACATTCGATGTACTTGGTCGGTGTGAAAATGCAGAACACGGCTTCGAATTATTATCGGAACCCTTGGCAGAGCTAACTGAAAGTGAATTTACATTCTTCGACCTTCCTTTGTACATAAAGTCACTGCCCAAAATGTTTGATGTCGACTTTGGTTCCGAAAAGTTCTCGGTACGCTGCCGAGCTGCTTCAATATTCCGACAATGTTGCTTTAATTCAGCTACTGAAGATACACTAACTAACGCTAGCTGTTGTGAGAAATGAGGACGAATATTATGCTGTAGGATATCTAACTTATCCTCCTCAGACAACGGTGAACTACGACGCTCGAACATACAACTCATAACAGCAAAATAGATATGAATTGGCTCATCAATTCCTTGTGTACGCGACCTTATTTCACTCAATAACCTATAATCATAATCTGTGGGATCAAACTCTTGCAATAGAATTGCTTTTAATTCACTCCATGAAGACACCTGGTGTTTGATACCGCGAAACCATAATAAACCTTTATCGACAAAAAGTTGTGCCGCAGAATTGAATAATTTAGTATCAGAAACGCCAAATGCCAACCCAAGTTCATCTACACGCTCCAAAAATGATCTGGGATCAGTGGTGCCGTTGAATTTCAACCCCCACTTTGAAATATTCTTATCACCTGAACACTCAATTTGTGTATCATCATGAGAAGCCTGTAAACCCAAAGAATGTGCCTGTTTGTTGTCAACCAAACCAGAAGAAAGCTCAGAAGCTTCAATTTTTGCTAAAAGTGTCTCAAGCTGTAACATAAGTTCTGCCTTAATTGCATATTTAGCCGTGTCAACCTGAACTTGGATTCGAGTCAATCTGTGAAATAAATGATACCCCAGTGCTTTTGATCTATTAAATGAGTACCTGTCTTGTGTCTTAGTGTATTTATCTACAACTGTACCCAGTTCAGTTAACTTATTTTCCACAACCTTAAATTCAGAGTCTACCGACAGCTCTGTGTCCAGGATAGCTTCCGAGGGGCATTCCTCACATAAAATTCTAAGTTGTTTCCTTAAAGCATCAACTGTATTTGACGGTGTTTCAGATCTTATGGTTACCTCATAAATCAATTCATCTTTCCAAAGTGAGTGAAATTGTATTTGTCTCTCCATAATTGCAAATATTCTGAATTTTAAATTGGAATTAATGGCTCACAAAACTCTTAATATTACTCTTTTACACTCTTTTTTCCTTTCTCTGTATCACAAAATGCAACAATTGTAAATGTACAGTATTGTAAATGTACAACTGTTACCTATCTTTGGTATTTTCTTAATAGTATCTTAATAGTAATATACCAGTATGTATTTTTAATTGTAATTGTCTAAATTTATCAAGTTTTTATTTTTTACTGTATCTATATAAGTTAAGTTATTAAATTACTATAATATCACTTAATCCTTGAGTAGTGTTTTATTTTATGTGCAACAACCTTGTAATTATATTACCACTATAAACAATATTCGCGCTTGAATAATTAATGATTGATTAATTTGATTACTAAACTTTTCTGCTGCCTATTAAGTGAATTTAGTGACATCAATACTTTGCAACTTATAGAAGTGTATATTTATTTACTAGGGCATTAGTATTTAAAGCTTTTTAGTACCTAAAGCAAAACAATTCAAAACGTCCGAATTACTATATTGTAATGCATAATAGTTTATTCCTTTTTTTTTTTTATTATCACTTTCCAAATAAATACGATGGTAAGTATGAAAGATTGCACAAGATGCCAATAATATGCACAAGGTTTAACAGTCTCAACACAATCTGACAAGTACACAATTTGGTATATACAGTTATATTCACCCTGTAAATTCAAATATCAACGGTGAAATGTAATGTCACTTTCACTTGCTTGTCACTCAAAACCGAAAGTACTAGTTAGAGTTAGAGGTGGGGCCATTTGCAACGTTAAAAGATGGCGGACGTGTGATTTGTTTTAGACTTTAATTTTTGGGTAATTAGGTGTTCAAAGTTCTTTTCTGATAGTGATTTGTACTTTTTATGCCTTTGTGTCGCACAGTGATTGAAGACTTGGACTTATTTCGTGTATCTGGCATCTTTCTTCTCGTTTCAAGTGGACTCGCAGTGGTGCAGAGGTTAAAACTATCTTGACCTCTGACCTACAAATCACCGTACAACGTTGCCCCCAATCTTCCTAGAGAAGATTGGATTGTGTTTTATTGCTATATTGATTTATAATTATATATACTTACTTGACACTGGCGAAATCACTTCACGTGGAAACGCCATATCCCCGCGGTAGTAGCTGTTCAAGTCGCCGCGGGGGCAAAGAAAGAAGAAGAAGAAGAGTTAGAGGTTATAAATTTTCTTCTTACTTTCTTTTACTGTAAATATCAAAAATATAGTTCGCAACTGAAGTGAAATTGTAGAAATGAACGTGAAATTGTCTAAAAAGGCTAAATTACACTACAATCAGGCAAAATACAGTGTCTACGTGGCAAAAAGACAAGGAAAAAATGGACTTTGATGGCATAAGATTATGTGTATAAAACAGACCCAACTTCCACCCAAAAGTCACTCTAAATCATCCAAAATTACTCAAAATTAGTTGGGCGCCATTGCGACGACCTCCCTTACCCGGCTAGATGAAGGGAGCACGTCGTAAACAAAATAACACAAAATGTCGAAAAATAATAAAACAAAACTAATGTCCGGCGTGACCTTTGGACTAAGAGTGGGTCTATCCTATGGAGCTGAAAGAAACCAGTTAGTAAGTTTAACACATTCTTTATTTCTTCGTTTTCTTTACAACCATTAAATACTTAATTGTAAACCTTGAAGTCCTGAACGACCAGACATTTGATTCTAAATTAATTAACAGCTCAGTAAAGCATGGGTCGTGTTTAAAACAATATGGTTCTTAAGATAGGTTCACAATAATCTATTCCAAAGTTGGTTAGTCCCTAAGGAACCTAATGCCATCAATTCCAATACTTAATTTGCTTCTAAATCCTACTTCCCTAACTAGTAATTAATTCACAGACCTCGTTCTGAAGAAACCTTCCTGCAAAGGGCTGTCCGGCTGCAGACTGGATCTGGGCAGTGTGAGTCGAGACGCGATACTCAGGGCGTCGACTCTATGCAAGCTCCATTTGCAAGCCACACAGTAAGCGCGTGAAGATAATAGAAAGGTCCTCTAATATTTGAGGGCTTTAAGAAGCTTGGTGCAGAAGGCTTTATAAAGAGACAGTCCTGGGCTTGCAACACAAAATGGCGGCTGGTGAAAGGTACCTAGCCCGCTCTACTAAATTACACAAAATAAAGCAAGCCTTAACTTAATCATTCACAAACTAAATCTCTAGTGGAAAGTGAAATTTACTGAACATATGCTTAATTCTTTCAGGGTCAAAGAAAGGAAGCCAAATATCAAGATTGGACCCTAAAATAGAAGGTCTATATCTAAATGTGTTTTCTAAATCCCCTTCTAAATTATATTCGAATGAAATTGCTTTAACTTCTTCCAAATTCTATTCCTAAACTATTTAAATTCTTTAAATTTCCAAACTATATTAATCTTTCCAAATTATATTAATCTTTTCCAAATTATATCCAGCTGGAAAGAAGCAAATTGCCTCGATTAGGATATGCACATGGCAGAAATTACGCGAAGAGCAGAGTGTAACAGATCAAGAGAGCTTACCGGAGACCATCCAATAAAGATTATCTCAAACGCTGTATTTCCCTCCGTCCCGGCATAAAGAACCCTCTGGTTTCAAATAATTTGAGTTTGAAGAGCTGAAAGTTAACCACGAGGTTAAGAAACCAGTCTACATGATGCACATGTCTTATTCAGACGGAATATCTACTTACGGTTTTGTTACTGCCACAAAATAATTCTTAAATCGGCTGCTACTTTGCCACATAAGCCACTGGAGACTTCTATCAAAACTAGGACCTCCGTCCTGCACAAGATGTTCAAAGCTTCTGCTCGCACTCAACTTGGAGCTGCAGTTGTAAGCAACCTCTAACCAATATGGCTGACGAACGGAGCACCCTGGAGCACCCTCGGATGAAGAAATTCTCCCACAATATTTACCCCAGAATTTACCCCGAAAGTATTGACTTTCAAAATGTGAAATTTGTAATTTAGAAAACAATTAAACAGTTTATTATCGTAGAAGACATTCACTGTTCCTCCTGAAACCTAAATTCCTACAAAACCTTGTTTCAGCAAAAGCTTCCTATACATTTTTCCTAATAAACATACAGTAATAAATCATGAAGTTGATTTTTATTTCCCTACATACGAGTAGAAAATCTAGGGCTGACAACCCTATGCAAATCGATACCGAATGTCAATCTAGTGACCAGCCTTTAAATATATTAAAGATTGTTGCCAGTACTCAGAGTTTGGGTTTGTTCCAGTCAATGATAAAAGCGCAACGTTACAATACTCCCCTCCCCAATGAAAAGGTTCAACGTAGATGAACCGTACGCTGCCCTCAGCGTCATATCCACCAATGCCAAATGAAACCCAAGCTCTGACACTTATCAAACTTTGACATTACCTAAATATTAAAAGAATGTGCTCAACCTTTTTTTAGAAACAGCGAGAGACAACCATGTAACACTCTGTTCACAAAACTTTCTCAATATCCAAAATATATTTAATAAAAAAAAATCTGTGTGTTACATATTATAAAAAAAAACTCTCCTACCCCAAACCTATATATCCAACCATAACGAAAACCAATTCCATTTACCTTTCCAGCACAACGGCAATGTTGTGCTGAAGAGGTAATTGCCAGCAGCCAGGACCGATGATCAGCATTCCCCAATATATACCCTCCTTGTCCGGGCGAAACCTACAAAACAACCATTTCAGTGTCGTTACTGAACGAAATCTTACCAACCTATATTAGTAACGAAACCGCAAAGCAAAAAAAAAAAAAAAAAAAAAACCTTTCACCAAGTTATACTTAACTAAACACGTCTCTGATACATTTACAATGTCTCTGAGGAATGCAAAACTAATATCCTAGACAGCGTTGTCTGAGGAATCATAATGTATCTCTTACCTAGAATGGAGATAACCAAAACTAAACGAAGCATAAAACACTGTGCAACATAACATCGCATCCACACATGAACCTAACTCGGCTTGTTGAATGCGAAACACAGGAGTACATAATAATGTAACTTAATAATCATAACTTGGCGGGTAACTAAAAAAAGCTAAGTTACTTGAAGTCATATCAAAGATTGCTCATGGTGGTATTGAGACATGAATGAGTAACCCTACATTCTTCAACATTCATTATTCTTTCATACTTCACGCACATAATACAAGTAGTGAGACAGTTGTTCCTGTTCACCACACCAAATAGTTTGTGATTGAATATATTCGAATATTCAACACTAAATGCTAACCCAATCATGTGGTTCTGTAGTGATAAGTAGTCAACAGTAGCGGCGCGGCGAGCAATGACCAGCATTACGGGGCGCGCGTCCACTGATCACCAGCTCAATCTACAACTTTAGATCTTTAATATGCCAAGAACCTATTGGATGTCCATCCATCCTCTCCAGTTCATAAACAAGAGGTGACAAAACTTTCTTAACCTTGCACTTTTCATACTTTGGCGCGAGCTTAGCCATCCTAAATTTATCAGCATCGCTTTGTATGTACGAGCGCTTCCAAACTACATCGCCTTCAGAAAACTTGGCAGGACGACGTCTCAAATTATAATATTTTGTGTTTGTGGCATGTGCCTTCAAAAGAGAAGATCGAACTTGTTCAAAAATATTCGCTAAACAACCAAATTCGCCTGCATACTCTTCCCTAGGTATACCTACAGTATACTCCTCATCGGTATTGCGGTAAAAGGAGCCGTTTATGACTGGTTCTCTAGCATGTACCAAAAAGAAAGGAGAAAACCCCGTTGATTCGTTAACTGCACTGTTTAACGCAAACTGAATACGGTGCAGTTGCTCGTCCCAAGATCGGTGGTTTTCTTCCACGTACGATGCTACAGCAGTCATAACCGTTTTATTATACCGCTCGACTAAATTTACTTGAGCAGTATACCGTGGTCCATAATGTACCCGAGGAATATTGTACTTTTTTAATAGTTGTCTAAATTGTAATCCCGTAAATTGAACCCCATTGTCGGTAATTACGGTTTCTGGTACACCATGTGCCAATATTACATGGTTCTCAAATTCTTTTGCAACTAAAGCGCTGGTTGCGCGGCGAAGTGGAAACAGCAAGGTATATTTTGAAAAACAGCATGTCACAACAAACAAAAACGTGTAACCCGACCGAGAACGTGGTAGAGGACCTACTAAATCAATAGATACTACTTGGAATGGTCTATGACATACCTTTGGCTGACCCATCAACCCTGGAGTGCGATTTTGTGAATGCTTGTAAGCCGAACAGACGTCACAAGCCTTCACAAAATCGACTACGTCCTTATGCATGCCTGGCCAAAAGTATGTCAAAGATAACCGCCGGTGAGTTTTAAATACACCGAGATGTGCAGCTGTTGATTCACAATGACATTCCTTCATTATCTTAATACGGTCACTCTTTGGAACTACCACTTTCCAATCGAATTCGCTTAGTAAGCTATACTTACTCTTACTAAATCGGTAAAGCTTTCCCTCCTTAAAACTGAAATTTGGAAAATTAGCGGGGAAAGATTTACAACCGTTCACAATCCTTTCATACCATAAATCTTTCTCCACATCGTTTGTGACGTTCACTGCGTCAACCGTCATAAGCCTGGACAACGCATCCGGTACCACATTATCGGTGCCTTTCCTGTGCTCAACATCAAATTCATATTGAGACAGTCTGCAACCCCAACGTGCTAACCTACCAGATGGGTTTTCCAGGTTCATAAACCACTTAAGTGACGCGTGATCTGTTATCACCTTAAAGCGACGTGAGCCTAAATACGGCTGAAACTTCTCGACAGAGAACAAAACAGCTAGAGCCTCCCTCTCGGTCGCGCTATAGTTTCGCTCGTTTTTGTTAAGGGAACGACTAACGTATGCGATCGGGTGCTCGTGGCCATCGATAGTCTGACTTAGCATTCCACCCAATCCATATGAAGACGCATCGCAATGCACAGAGAAAGACTTCTCAAAGTCTGGCACTGCCAAAATAGGAGCACAAACTAATGCATTCTTCAATGAATTGAATGCAACTTCAGCTTCCTCAGACCACCGAAAGGCAGGAACATTCTTCCCTTTCGCTGTCAATTCATTTAAAGGGGCGGCTATTGTTGAAAAGTTTCGTATAAAACGACGATACCACGAGCACGTCCCTAAAAATATCTTAACCTCCCGAGAAGTTGTTGGTATGGGAAAATTCAAAATGGCCGCGACCTTTTCAGGATCAGTGCGCAACCCGAACTCGTCTACGACGTAACCAAGGTACTTGAGCGACTGCCTGAAGAACTTAGATTTCGAAAAATTTATCGTAAGTTTGGCCATTTTCAATTTTTCCAACACACGGTTAAGTAGCACTAAATGCGTCTGAAAATCTGAAGAACAGATGACTATGTCATCGATATAACAAAATGCTAAACCGTTTTCGATGTCGCTGGTTATATTGTGGTCAATAAGGCTATCCATGAGCCGCTGCTGTCTAGCAGGTGCTCCGCACAATCCGAATGGCATAACCTTAAATTTATACAACCCGCGACCCGGCACAGTAAAGCTTGTCTTTTTCTGAGATGTCTCACTCAATGGTATTTGCCAAAATGAGGAGCTTAAATCGATTGACGTAAGGTACTTCGCCTCCTTCAAACTATCTAAAATCTGTGGAATGTATGGAATGGAGTACGAGTCTCCCTTAGTAATCGAATTAAGTTTCCTGCAATCTAAACAAAAACGCCAGTCACCATTTGCTTTACGCACTAATAAGGCAGGATTATTCCATGGGCTTTCGCAAGGAGCAACTACGTCCAATTTAAGCATTCTATCGAGCTCGGCGCTTAAGGCTGCTCGCTTCTCCGGTGAGAGCGGATATTGCCTTGTCTTAATGGGATAAGCATCGCCTGTGTCAATAGAATGCTCAATCAAAGCAGTTCTACCTAAACCTATCTCCTCAAATGAAATGGTCTTAAATTTGTCTACCATAGCGTCAGCAAGCTCTTTCTGCGTTAAAGTTAAATGGTCGTAAGACTGAATCGTGTGTACCTGTTCTCCATTTACACCGTTGCAAGTCGTAAAATAATTGTCCGGTGTCGGTGTATACTCAATGCTGTCGAATATTTCCGGCGCCAGCCTAAACGATTGCCAAAAATCTACTCCTAAAATCACGTCCGTAACAATATCGGGAACAACAAAAAACTTAATAACATGTGTTACGTTATTAAATGTTAACGGAACGAAAATATTCCCTATTGTCTGGACTTTAACGCCATTCGCAACATTGCATGTTGTTGGTTGCATATTTAGTAAGTCAAAACCGAATTTTACAAAATTTAAATGAGCATTGTTGCCTAAAATTGAAACGGATGCTCCTGAATCCAATAATCCATAAATTTCAAAATCACAAACATTAAATTTTAAATACGGCCTAATATCTTCCTTATTCGGTGCAAAAAGAACTGTAGCAATTGAAGTGTAACTATTAAATTTCGAAATGGATTGTTTACATTCAACATTATTTTTAATCTCGCTACAGTCCAAACCTATTAGTTTTTTGGATTATTACGATAGTGTGAATTAGGCCCTTTATTGTTACCATTCCTCGTACACTTCGGACAATTGGCAATCCTGACACCTGTCATTCCACAACCGAAACAGCTAAATTGTTTGTTGTTGTTCGGCTTTGCCTTGCAAAATCTAAAATTATGTCGAGTCCCGCCACATTTATAACAAATGGGAATTTGTTCATGTGTGGATGAAACAGCTGTGTGCTTCTTAACATTCGATGTACTTGGTCGGTGTGAAAATGCAGAACACGGCTTCGAATTATTATCGGAACCCTTGGCAGAGCTAACTGAAAGTGAATTTACATTCTTCGACCTTCCTTTGTACATAAAGTCACTGCCCAAAATGTTTGATGTCGACTTTGGTTCCGAAAAGTTCTCGGTACGCTGCCGAGCTGCTTCAATATTCCGACAATGTTGCTTTAATTCAGCTACTGAAGATACACTAACTAACGCTAGCTGTTGTGAGAAATGAGGACGAATATTATGCTGTAGGATATCTAACTTATCCTCCTCAGACAACGGTGAACTACGACGCTCGAACATACAACTCATAACAGCAAAATAGATATGAATTGGCTCATCAATTCCTTGTGTACGCGACCTTATTTCACTCAATAACCTATAATCATAATCTGTGGGATCAAACTCTTGCAATAGAATTGCTTTTAATTCACTCCATGAAGACACCTGGTGTTTGATACCGCGAAACCATAATAAACCTTTATCGACAAAAAGTTGTGCCGCAGAATTGAATAATTTAGTATCAGAAACGCCAAATGCCAACCCAAGTTCATCTACACGCTCCAAAAATGATCTGGGATCAGTGGTGCCGTTGAATTTCAACCCCCACTTTGAAATATTCTTATCACCTGAACACTCAATTTGTGTATCATCATGAGAAGCCTGTAAACCCAAAGAATGTGCCTGTTTGTTGTCAACCAAACCAGAAGAAAGCTCAGAAGCTTCAATTTTTGCTAAAAGTGTCTCAAGCTGTAACATAAGTTCTGCCTTAATTGCATATTTAGCCGTGTCAACCTGAACTTGGATTCGAGTCAATCTGTGAAATAAATGATACCCCAGTGCTTTTGATCTATTAAATGAGTACCTGTCTTGTGTCTTAGTGTATTTATCTACAACTGTACCCAGTTCAGTTAACTTATTTTCCACAACCTTAAATTCAGAGTCTACCGACAGCTCTGTGTCCAGGATAGCTTCCGAGGGGCATTCCTCACATAAAATTCTAAGTTGTTTCCTTAAAGCATCAACTGTATTTGACGGTGTTTCAGATCTTATGGTTACCTCATAAATCAATTCATCTTTCCAAAGTGAGTGAAATTGTATTTGTCTCTCCATAATTGCAAATATTCTGAATTTTAAATTGGAATTAATGGCTCACAAAACTCTTAATATTACTCTTTTACACTCTTTTTTCCTTTCTCTGTATCACAAAATGCAACAATTGTAAATGTACAGTATTGTAAATGTACAACTGTTACCTATCTTTGGTATTTTCTTAATAGTATCTTAATAGTAATATACCAGTATGTATTTTTAATTGTAATTGTCTAAATTTATCAAGTTTTTATTTTTTACTGTATCTATATAAGTTAAGTTATTAAATTACTATAATATCACTTAATCCTTGAGTAGTGTTTTATTTTATGTGCAACAACCTTGTAATTATATTACCACTATAAACAATATTCGCGCTTGAATAATTAATGATTGATTAATTTGATTACTAAACTTTTCTGCTGCCTATTAAGTGAATTTAGTGACATCAATACTTTGCAACTTATAGAAGTGTATATTTATTTACTAGGGCATTAGTATTTAAAGCTTTTTAGTACCTAAAGCAAAACAATTCAAAACGTCCGAATTACTATATTGTAATGCATAATAGTTTATTCCTTTTTTTTTTTTATTATCACTTTCCAAATAAATACGATGGTAAGTATGAAAGATTGCACAAGATGCCAATAATATGCACAAGGTTTAACAGTCTCAACACAATCTGACAAGTACACAATTTGGTATATACAGTTATATTCACCCTGTAAATTCAAATATCAACGGTGAAATGTAATGTCACTTTCACTTGCTTGTCACTCAAAACCGAAAGTACTAGTTAGAGTTAGAGGTGGGGCCATTTGCAACGTTAAAAGATGGCGGACGTGTGATTTGTTTTAGACTTTAATTTTTGGGTAATTAGGTGTTCAAAGTTCTTTTCTGATAGTGATTTGTACTTTTTATGCCTTTGTGTCGCACAGTGATTGAAGACTTGGACTTATTTCGTGTATCTGGCATCTTTCTTCTCGTTTCAAGTGGACTCGCAGTGGTGCAGAGGTTAAAACTATCTTGACCTCTGACCTACAAATCACCGTACAACGTTGCCCCCAATCTTCCTAGAGAAGATTGGATTGTGTTTTATTGCTATATTGATTTATAATTATATATACTTACTTGACACTGGCGAAATCACTTCACGTGGAAACGCCATATCCCCGCGGTAGTAGCTGTTCAAGTCGCCGCGGGGGCAAAGAAAGAAGAAGAAGAAGAGTTAGAGGTTATAAATTTTCTTCTTACTTTCTTTTACTGTAAATATCAAAAATATAGTTCGCAACTGAAGTGAAATTGTAGAAATGAACGTGAAATTGTCTAAAAAGGCTAAATTACACTACAATCAGGCAAAATACAGTGTCTACGTGGCAAAAAGACAAGGAAAAAATGGACTTTGATGGCATAAGATTATGTGTATAAAACAGACCCAACTTCCACCCAAAAGTCACTCTAAATCATCCAAAATTACTCAAAATTAGTTGGGCGCCATTGCGACGACCTCCCTTACCCGGCTAGATGAAGGGAGCACGTCGTAAACAAAATAACACAAAATGTCGAAAAATAATAAAACAAAACTAATGTCCGGCGTGACCTTTGGACTAAGAGTGGGTCTATCCTATGGAGCTGAAAGAAACCAGTTAGTAAGTTTAACACATTCTTTATTTCTTCGTTTTCTTTACAACCATTAAATACTTAATTGTAAACCTTGAAGTCCTGAACGACCAGACATTTGATTCTAAATTAATTAACAGCTCAGTAAAGCATGGGTCGTGTTTAAAACAATATGGTTCTTAAGATAGGTTCACAATAATCTATTCCAAAGTTGGTTAGTCCCTAAGGAACCTAATGCCATCAATTCCAATACTTAATTTGCTTCTAAATCCTACTTCCCTAACTAGTAATTAATTCACAGACCTCGTTCTGAAGAAACCTTCCTGCAAAGGGCTGTCCGGCTGCAGACTGGATCTGGGCAGTGTGAGTCGAGACGCGATACTCAGGGCGTCGACTCTATGCAAGCTCCATTTGCAAGCCACACAGTAAGCGCGTGAAGATAATAGAAAGGTCCTCTAATATTTGAGGGCTTTAAGAAGCTTGGTGCAGAAGGCTTTATAAAGAGACAGTCCTGGGCTTGCAACACAAAATGGCGGCTGGTGAAAGGTACCTAGCCCGCTCTACTAAATTACACAAAATAAAGCAAGCCTTAACTTAATCATTCACAAACTAAATCTCTAGTGGAAAGTGAAATTTACTGAACATATGCTTAATTCTTTCAGGGTCAAAGAAAGGAAGCCAAATATCAAGATTGGACCCTAAAATAGAAGGTCTATATCTAAATGTGTTTTCTAAATCCCCTTCTAAATTATATTCGAATGAAATTGCTTTAACTTCTTCCAAATTCTATTCCTAAACTATTTAAATTCTTTAAATTTCCAAACTATATTAATCTTTCCAAATTATATTAATCTTTTCCAAATTATATCCAGCTGGAAAGAAGCAAATTGCCTCGATTAGGATATGCACATGGCAGAAATTACGCGAAGAGCAGAGTGTAACAGATCAAGAGAGCTTACCGGAGACCATCCAATAAAGATTATCTCAAACGCTGTATTTCCCTCCGTCCCGGCATAAAGAACCCTCTGGTTTCAAATAATTTGAGTTTGAAGAGCTGAAAGTTAACCACGAGGTTAAGAAACCAGTCTACATGATGCACATGTCTTATTCAGACGGAATATCTACTTACGGTTTTGTTACTGCCACAAAATAATTCTTAAATCGGCTGCTACTTTGCCACATAAGCCACTGGAGACTTCTATCAAAACTAGGACCTCCGTCCTGCACAAGATGTTCAAAGCTTCTGCTCGCACTCAACTTGGAGCTGCAGTTGTAAGCAACCTCTAACCAATATGGCTGACGAACGGAGCACCCTGGAGCACCCTCGGATGAAGAAATTCTCCCACAATATTTACCCCAGAATTTACCCCGAAAGTATTGACTTTCAAAATGTGAAATTTGTAATTTAGAAAACAATTAAACAGTTTATTATCGTAGAAGACATTCACTGTTCCTCCTGAAACCTAAATTCCTACAAAACCTTGTTTCAGCAAAAGCTTCCTATACATTTTTCCTAATAAACATACAGTAATAAATCATGAAGTTGATTTTTATTTCCCTACATACGAGTAGAAAATCTAGGGCTGACAACCCTATGCAAATCGATACCGAATGTCAATCTAGTGACCAGCCTTTAAATATATTAAAGATTGTTGCCAGTACTCAGAGTTTGGGTTTGTTCCAGTCAATGATAAAAGCGCAACGTTACAGTGTGTAATACAATCTCGGGTCCTGATGCAACGGGTCTGGCAGTCGGGCATAAGCTGGGACGAGTGCATTAAGGAACTTGAAGCCGTTGTATGGTTTCAGTGGCTTAGCAAATTAAAGGTACTGTCCAGCGTTGCTGTCCCGCGGTGGTATGGCCTGCAGCTGACAGCGGTTGACCTCCACGTATTTGGGGACGCCAGTGAGAAAGCTTATGCCGCGGTGGCATTTTTAGTAGGTAATGATAGTTACGGCCAGAGAGCGTGTACAATGGTGACGGGAAAGGCGCGCGTAGCTCCCGTAAAGGTTATATCCATCCCGCGCCTTGAGTTGCAGGCAGCGGTGTTGGCATGCAGGTTGGCGGTGACCGTTAAATCTGAAGTAGATTTCGATATCGCTAATATTTAGACAGATTCAAAAACGGTACTTATGTGGATCAATTCTGACGCGCGCGACTATCAAAAATATGTCTCATAGGTTAGCTGAAATTGATAATTTAAGTAAGCGAAGCGATTGGCACTGGGTACCTTCAGAGTCCAACCCTGCAGACGAAGCGACCAGGATGGACTGGCCTAATAATAAAGGCATGTGGCTTTCGGGTCCCTCTTTTCTCTGTGATCCACAGGTGCAGTGGCCGAGCTGGAGCCGAGACGACACCGTCGCCGATGACTCGGAGCGCTTAGAGAGGGCGCTAGTGGTGGCTAAAGAAGGCCCCTAATCGACGTGACTCGCTGTTCTACGTGGACGCGGGCCGTGCGCGTCACTGCGCGCGTGCTTACCTTCTTAAGCGTATGCAGAGCCAAGCAGAGAACGGCGGAGCTTACGGTGGAGAAGCTGCAGGAGGCCGAGTGCTTCTTATTAAAGCAGTCGCAGGCTCGCTCCTTCCCTAATGAGCTGAGCGCGCTGAGAGTTGGTCGCCCACTGCCCAAGTCGAGTCGCCTGATGAAGCTCGACCCTATGCTGTACCAAGACGGATTGCTTCGCTTCAGGGGACGCCTCGGTGCCTCGACTGAACTATCATTCGACGAAAAGCATCCAATTATCCTCGCGGGTAACTGCTGCACGACTAGGCCGTTAGTGCACCACTATCATGAACGTGCGCTGCACGCGAACCACGAGACAGTAGTCAACAATGTACGAGAGAGATTCTGGGTGACCTGCTTAAGACCTACGGTGAAGGCTGTCGTCACACGCTGTCAGTACTGTCGTGTGCAGCGCGCGCGTCCGAATCCACCGAAGATGGGCGCTACCTAACCTAACCTACCGCTCGTCAGGCTCGCCATGACTCGGCGAGCATTCGTCAACTGTGGTGTCGATTACTTCGGGCCCATGGAGGTCACCATTGGACGGCGCAGGGAGAAGAGGTGGGGCGTGTTGTTTACCTGCCTCGCCACACGTGCTGTTCACCTCGAGTTGGCTGCATCGCTGAGCAGCGACTCTGCCATACTTGCCTTGCACCGCTTAAAAGCGCGCCGCGGAAAACCAGCGACTATTTTGAGCGATTGCGGCACGAATTTCATCGGGGCGAACAGGGAGCTACGCGCCGCACTGCGCGGCTTGAATAACGAGCGGCTTTGCAGTGATGCTCTGGTTAAGGGCATCGAGTGGCGCTTCAACCCGCCTGCATATGATATGGGCGGTTGTTGGGAGAGGCTCGTGCGTTCCGTAAAGAATGCTCTTCACACCATGCGGAGCGCGCGCCATCCGAAGAAACACTTCACACCGTCCTGTTAGAAGGGGAGCTGGTCGTAAACAGTCGACCGCTTGCGTATGTGGCAGCCGATCCCGACGAGCCGGTCGTGCTGACGCCAAATCTTCTGCTACTTGGGACGGCGGCTGGTGATACGCGCACGACAACCTACGACCCAAGTGATGTCGACGCTCGCCGTCAATGGAAGAAGCAATGGAATGGACTAGCAGAGATGTTTTGGCGGCGGTGGACACGACAGTACCTGCCTACTCTCCAAAGAAGACAAAAGTGGGCCACTGCGACGGACTCCGTTAAAGTGGGTGATGTGATAGTGTTAAGCGACGGCAAACAGCCGCGCAATATGTGGCCCCGTGGCATTATTACCAAACTCTATCCGGGAAGAGATGGGCATGTACGTGTTGTAGATATAAGAACTGCTACGGGGTCGCTGCGTCGTCCCGTTGCTAAGTTAGTCGTGCTACCCACTGACGGTACATTTATCGGTTGAAGCCTCCAACTGGGGGGTGGTAATGTTAAGTAGCGCGACTATTTTAGTAGGTATGTATTTAAAAATGTTAAATTCAAATTACGCGCGCGCTGTTGCTAAGTGCCTGCGACGCTTGGCAACGGCGGGCGCGGGGACCGGGCGGGGAGGCCCGCGTGAGGTGCGCGCGCGGCCGCGTCGCTGTTGCGAGTAGTCTGTTTGCGCATGGCCGCCGCGCTGCTGTTAAATTATTGTTTTGCCTCATTATTCATTCCTCTTTGATCAGACCAGTGTCTTTTGTATGTGTTAACGTTAGTATTAAATTCAGTGATTCATTTAAACCTACTTTTTAATAACCCCGCACCTGCTTAATTACATTAAGAGAAATTAATGAGTCTTTTTCCACTTGTCTGGTTCCACTTTACGAAATAAAGAAGCTAGGTTGACACGAAAGCGCTTCTACGCACGGTCGAAGCGTTGATATGACAGGTGGCTCGTGTCAAGATCTTGCCTGCGATGCATGGCGGCACGCGCGGTCATGTATTTATACGATAGTTGTTGGAATCTTGTACCGCGCGCCGCGTCAACCACGCGTTCATGTGAACCTAGCCTAAAGCTTTTGGTATGCAAATGCTGAAAATAGCAAAATATGTCCGCAATTTTTGAGAAGTTCCGTCGTTAACTCATGGATTCCATCATCAGATCACTCCAACTTTTCTATGGGACCGTTTCCGACCTTTCCTTTCCTTTACGGTGGAAAGGGCCCACCGTGCTGGTTGTGCTCAAGACGACGTTTTGCAAGCCCTTCAGGTATCCCACTGCTACTGCATCTTTATACAGGACATGTGAAGTACTGAACGTACAGAACAGACGAGTTGAGAACCTCCCACCCATATGGTTTGTTTATCGATAACTTTATTATCTCTATGGAATCGGGGCAGCACTTAAACATGCGACAGACCGCCATTTTATGTTTGCTATGGTAGTTTAGGTAGGCACGTTTTTTCTGTAGGTATGTCAGATCCATTCTATTTCTTTATCATTGGAATGGGAAAAAAAACGGTTAAAAAAATACCGATTTTCAAAACGTATCGATTTTAACCCTAGTGGTTATGAAATCGATTAATTATAAAGTTGCGTATTATACGTTCATATTATTTCAAAAATCTTTTAAATTATTAGATTGCGTTTTAAGGCTGATTGGTCGTCAGGTTTGAGACGGGTTTGTTTTTTTTTTGCACTTCATTTATTATGTATGGCTAAATGGTTCAACTTTAACATCAAGTCGAGCTATTTTTAGCTCTGGGACATATCACATGGCTGTGAGAATTTACAATAAAATTCCTCTTACAATCAAAACTACATCAAAAGAGTATTTTTGGTAGTAAGTTAACGAGTTTTTGATATATATTTTTTTAATCTGTGTGAATAAATCTGTGAGAGTGATGGCATTTATTTTGCTACAAACGGCGCCATCTATTGGTAAGCTTGCGAATCTTTCGGTTAAACAACGCCGTCTATTGTAACTCCTTAGAGCTATCTGAGACCTGTCATTCAAGAGGTTTCTGAACGAGTTAAGAATGAGTGAATGACTGACGTTTTCCCTGAGTCAGTAGTTCGGTCAGTCAGATTTCCGCCAGGACTCGATTCTCGACTACCGACCGCGCTGGTAGTGCGCACTGATTCTCTTACGAAAAACACGATGGCTGACGACATCAACCATAATCCAAATTCATCTCCGAAAGCAGGGGTGGGATCAGAACGACATTCTTCCGACGTGGTTAGCCAGCCCCCTGCTAGCACGAGCGAGGTATATTTCCGAGATTCGACGGGCCAATTTACGAAAAATCAACAATCTACCAACGATGATAATATTGATAATTCAAACCGCGATGACCAATCAGCTACATGTGGTATCGAAAATACGTCAATACCCGAAAATAGCTATTTTGCTAACGTTCCGTCCACGATGTGGGCATTATTTTTCCGCGGCATGGCGGAGACCTTCCGTGTCTGCGAAAACCGAACAACGAGACCTACACCACCGATAAAGAAAATGAAACCAAACGAAGTCTACATACCGTCGTTATATCTTGACGATTGTGAATTCACAGCAGCACAATGGTGTGCCGAAATAGACCATCATCAGACACAAAATTCTTGGACCGACTATGAAACTAGGAATGCCGCGTTCACCCATCTACGCGGTCGAGCACGCAAGTGGGCGTCTAAGTCGTATCCTTTATGCAACACATGGGACGAGGCAAAGGACCATTTATCACGACAATTTGCAGCAACAAAAAGATTTCACGACCTTTTCCGGGACAGTACACAAGTGACCGCGCTGCGAGCTACGTAGAATATTCTACCAACAAGCTGGCGATGATCGACCGGTTGGAGACGGCCTGGGCTGAGGCGAACAAGATAGAAGTCGTCATATCAGGTATCTCTGACAATCAGGTACGATCAGATTTATTAAAAAATACTCCCAAGGACTTTGTAACACTTGATAGGCACCTTGGTACCTACCCACGTATTAAAAGTAATAAGCGTTTACCTGCTTCTAATCTCGTTTTAGTGGAGCCTAAACGGCGTAAACTTGACTCAAGCGACCGCGTTGTGTGTCACAATTCCGGCAAAATGGGGCACTATAAACGTAATTGTAAATCACGTCCGCAAACGAAGGATTCTTCCACCAGAGAAGCCTCTCATTATGCGGCTAAGTCTGTTGATAAGAATGTTCAGTGCACATACTGTCGCAAATTGGGACACACAGAGCAGGTATGTTTTTAATTCTAAGCAGAGAAAAAATTCAAAAAGGGGAGTGATACAAAGTCCGTCAACATGTGTTTGCAGTCAGAGGCCCCTCTTGTCAAAGTCGGTGTTGCAGGATTTAAATTACAAGCCCTTGTCGATAGCGGCTCTGATTGCTCACTCATTCGTAAGCCTGGTGCTGATGAGATGACCGGCGCACGACATTTTGTGTTTACACGTTTAACTGGTATTGGCTCTGCTTCTACACATTCCTTTTCTCGTATTACTTTGCCTATCGAGATCAATGATGTACACCTGGAGCTAGATTTTGTAATTGTAGACTCACGCTTTGCCCCATGACGTCATTATTGGGCGGGATGTTTTCATGCGGCCAGGAGTAAACTTGCTGATTAATAGTAAAGGTGTTCAGATCGCTCGCGAAGTTCACGCGGACGTCTGTGCTTTGCAGAGTACTGATATAGACAATATCGACACAGACCTGTCAGAAATTGATGACATGTCTCGTTTGCGTACCATAATCCAAAAATTCATTGACCACTTTGTTAGGGGAAATTCCCAGACGGTGGTGAATACGGGCGAAATGGAAATTGAAAATGAAAATGAAAATGAAAATGAAAAAATATAATATAATTGCTGATCTAGAATCTAAAAACATCCTTCGTGAAAGTTCTTCACCATTCTCGAGCCCAGCCATCCTCGTTAAAAAGAAGAGAGATGGCTCTGATAGGCTATGTATTGACTATCGAGAATTAAACTCAAACACCGTTCGCGACAATTACCCCTTGCCCTTGATTTCGGAACAATTAGATACTTTGGGACAATCATCCGTGTTCACCACCCTCGACATGGCATCAGGATTTTATCAAATTCCCATGTCTAAAAAGTCCAATTCGACCGAGAAAACTGCGTTTGTTACACCGGACGGCTCTTACGAGTTTCTTAAAATGCCGTTTGGGCTATGTAATACCCCTGCCGTATACCAGGGAGCCATAAATAAGGCTCTGGGCAAACTACGAGACGCCGTAGCCACGGTGTACATGGATTACGTCCTTATTTTTTCGAAAACGAAAGAAGAAGCCTTTCAACAGTTACAACAGGTGTTACATGAACTCGCGAGCGCAGGATTTTCGTTTACATACATACATAACGTCACGCCTTTATTCCCAGAGTGGGGTAGGCAGAGCAACAGAATACCAACAACTCTAAACTTGTTGATAATTCTGTAACCACATTTTGCATAGTCAGGCTAAGATGTTTACCAGTGTATTAGTGACAGGTTGCAAGCCCATCGCCTAACAGTACTACAAGCCCTTATTCCCTTAGTCGCCTCTTACGACATCCACGGGAAGACATGGAGTGGCACTATTCTAACCCGGCAACCACACAGCAGCAGTTTAATTGGAACAAATGCAAGTTCCTTAAGACGTCTGCCGAGTACCTTGGTTACATTATTTCATCCGGGACCGTCAAGCCGAATCCCAAAAATGTCGAGGCTCTTGCCAACGCCCCTTTGCCAAATAATGTGAGGGAGTTACGCCAATTCAATGGGCTTGCTGGGTACTTTAGGAAGTTCGTTTCAAATTTTTCATCTGTTATGGCTCTCCTATACCGTCTTACACAGAAAGACGCAAAGTGGCTTTGGCAAGACGAACATACTAGAGCTCGCGATGCAGTTATTAAACATTTGACGTCAGCGCCCCTACTAACGATATTTGACCCTGAACGCGAAATTGAGGTCCACACAGACGCTAGCTCACATGGCTATGGAGCGGTGGCCCTACAAAAACATGACACTCATCTCAAGGTTGTTGAGTATTATAGCCAGAGAACTTCTGAAGTGGAGAGCCGCTACCATAGCTATGAGCTGGAGACTCTGGCAGTTTTTAAGGCTTTGAAACATTTTAGGCACTACCTGTTAGGCAGACGATTTAAAGTAGTGACAGACTGCAATAGTTTGAAGGCTTCTCGTCATAAAAAAAGATTTAACACCTCGGGTGCACAGGTGGTGGGCGTTCATGCAGGGTTTCGATTTCGAAGTAGAATATCGAAAGGGTGAGAGGATACCCCACGTAGACTTTCTTAGTAGGAACCCCGTTTTGCCAGCCACTTTTTCATCTCAGGTAAACATAGTGCAGGTTCGTACTGACTGGTTACAAGCAGAACAACGTTTAGATCCTGACATTTACAAAATAATCCAGGCTATTGAAGGTGATACCATAGACTCTAGTTTGAGGTCGTCGTATATCATTAAAAATAATTTGTTACATAAGATATTTCAAGTCCATAAGAGAACCTTGACTCGCGCGACAGTTCCTAAAAATTATCGATGGCAAATAATTCAGCGATTTCACGACGACCTAAAACATCTAGGATGGGAGAAAACCCTTACTAAAATACGAGAACATTTTTGGTTCCCAAACATGACGAACTGTGTTAGGACTTACGTCGATCGGTGCCTTCCTTGCAAAGTAAACAAGAAGCCATCGGGAGCTAGGCAATCGACTTTGCACCCCATAGACAAAATCCCAGAGCCAATACATACTCTACATATCGATACTAGTGGAAAACTAACAGGCAGTCGTAACACGAAGGAGTATGTCATAGTGATTGTTGACGCATGCACGAAATACTGCCATCTGACTCCCGTAAGGAACCTGACCTCTAGATCGGCATGTAACGCCCTACGTTCTTTTGTGTCGTTATTTGGAACCCCGAAAAGAGTAATCGCAGATCAAGGCACTTCGTTCACGGGGAAGGAATTCCAAGACCTGTGCCAAGAGTGGTCCATAGAGTTTCACGAAATTGCGAGCGGCATCAGTCGTGCGAACGGACAGGTCGAAAGGTTTATGTCCGTCCTCACAAACTGCTTCACGATCGCTGAAAACCACGAGCTCAGATCATGGAAATCCGTCCTTGGTGAAGTTCAGCTAGCTTTGAATTGCACAGTGTCAAAGAGCACGGGGAAAAGTCCATTACAGATGTTGATGGGTTGTAATAAAAGTCCACCTAGAATTAACGCGTTAGTTCACGAATATGAAAAGTTAGACCTCTTCGAAGCCAGACGTGAAGCCAAGGTCAGGATGGACGAAAAAGCACTCGTAGACAAAGCCCGTTATGATAAGGGTAAGGCTATCGTGCGTCCATTTGTCATTGGTGACATTGTTATGGTGGAGAAGAACCCGAGAATGATTACTAAGCTAGGAGAAAAGTTTTTTAACCCATGCAAGATTATCGAGGTTTGCGATAACGATAGGTATAGAGTAGAGCCGATATCCGGAGGACGTGTGCAATATGTATGCCACGAGAGGCTACGCAAATATATTTCAGGCTTACCGGATATTTCAAATCAACTTGATGATGTTGACATTAGCGCTATAGACGAGTCATAATGAAAATTGTTACCTTTATAATCTCATGTTTCTTTTTTTTAATTGATTTTATTATTATGCTTTTGTCTTGTTTACCGTGTTTTGAAAAGATCTTCAAATGTTAACTTTGATTGAATTCGTAGCTGTGAAGTTTTGTTATCGCTTTTGAGCTTTATCTGGTGCTTCGTAATGATTTTCTTAGCTTAGCTTTATTTGCTTTTGCACTCAGTTACTATCATAGACTTCTTAGTAAACAAAAAGAGACCAGAGCTTTTTTTTTTGTAGTCTTAGTTTACTTTTTGTTAAGATTATTGATGTAACTATCTCATGACTACGAGTAATAACTGTAATACTCGTGTCTTGATGACGCCGAGAAGTTAATAAATGAGTTTTCTTTACACACGCAGTTGTTTTCATGAAGGAGCGAAGGTGTATTTTTGCATTAGAAGCTCCGCGCTTCGTGCGAGTGTCTATGCATTGGAAGCTCCGCGCTTCGTGCGTGTGTCTACGCATTGGAAGCTCCGCGCTTCGTGCGCGTGTCTATGCATTGGAAGCTCCGCGCTTCGTGCGCGTGTCTATGCATTGGAAGCTCCGCGCTTCGTGCGCGTGTCTATGCATTGGAAGCTCCGCGCTTCGTGCGCGTGTCTATGCATTGGAAGCTCCGCGCTTCGTGCGAGTGTCTATGCATTGGAAGCTCTGCGCTTCGTGCGCGTGTCTATGCATTGGAAGCTCCGCGCTTCGTGCGCGTGTCTATGCATTGGAAAGCTCCGCGCTTCGTGCGAGTGTCTATGCTTTGGAAGCTCCGCGCTTCGTGCGAGTAACGTTTTGCAAGCCCTTCAGGTATCCCACTGCTACTGCATCTTTATACGGGACATGCGAAGTACTGAACGTACAGAACAGACGAGTTGAGAACCTCCCACCCATATGGTTGGTTTATCGATAACTTTATTATTACTATCGAATCGGGGCAGCACTTAAACATGTAACAGTCCGCCATTTAATGTTTGCTATGGTAGTTTAGGTAGGCACGTTTATTCTGTAGGTATGTCATATCCATTTTCTTTCTTTATCATTGAAACGAACAAACTGTAGCAACTGGCAAGCAAATTGCCATAGTCTTTAACTGCGTAGGGCCGCTACTGAGACTCGTGACTTCTCAAAATATCCAAATCCCTTTAATGCATCCTTGATTATTTCCGGGAACCTCGCCATGTTATCCAAGTTTCCCATTATTGGACTGACGACAACCTACAAAACGAATTATAGTTAAACACACTATCTAATCACGAGTAGGTAATCATTTCGAATGATTGAAACAAGATTCGTCAGGTGATTCACGATTCATTTTCACATAGGTACCTAAAGTGCTCCTTTTTGCTCCACATTTATGTCGGGACCCGGAATTGCATACCTACAACGTACTGTCATTAAGTACTAGTTGCTTGTGTGTATAGGTACTTTTTTAAAGAAATCACTCGGTTTTTATTACAATAATTAATTAAACTATGCCTGCGTTCTCTTTGTTTGTCTGACATGTCATTGCCAATTGGTCAACAAAAACACGGAACGCCCACCTCTACTTCAGCGACCTGTTTCACGAAGTGTGTGTTGTGTCTCAAATAAATTATCATTCATTCAAGTGTTCAGTTACTTATAGTATTAAGAGGCCGTATACGAAATTATGCCGATTTCGCCGATTTACCTGATTTTACAGACGTGCTTTTACTGTTGAAATACTTTACTTCTACAAATTTTAATGCAAAACACGAAAGATAATTTCAATTTTCAACGAATGTATGAGGTACTTTTCTATTTTTATCATTTTATATTGATTAATTGACCTGAAACCGGTGAGTGTTTTGTGAATTTTGCTGTAAGGGGTTTAGAATATCGCATATTTACGAATCGTTTTGACGTCTAAAAAGTATGAAAAAATTACAATTTACTGCTGTAAAAGTCAAAAAATGTATGAATTACTTTTAACCACCTTCATATATTTTTTTTGTGTAATAAAATTATTAACTTGGTAAAGTTTTATAGAAAATGGGCAAAACATTGTTTTTGACTTCGACTAGGTACTTGAAACTCTCGTTCATAAAATTAAAACAACAGTAATAAAGCTCAATTCAAAATCAATTCATTACCTTAAAAAAACATCCAAAAAATGAAAAAAATAGCAATATATAATGTTTTAAAATAACGTAAATCTCGCATTATAATACTCGACAAATCTAAAAAAGTCCCGCATTTATTTGAATTTCATTTACCTATTCGATCAAAACTGAAATGATATTTCATGATGTGCATTCAAACTTAAAGAAAAGCAGTATTTTAACCAGGGATCGTTACCGGTATTCTGACTACCGGTTTTAAATGAGGTATTACCGGTTATAATACTTATAATTGACTTTCACTATTTATACCGCTAAAGCTCTGATTAGCGGTATAACGAATACCGGTATTCAAGTTTATTATCGGTTTAGACAATTGACAACAATACCTCTTTTTGATATTTTACCCCTATAAATCATAACCTGTCAGTCAGTGTCAATATACTCGTTTATTGGTTTCTGTATTTTTTTTCGGTGTTATTATATAAATCTCAGACACGCCTTAGACAAGTCTGAAATTACAATTAATTGACATCTTATTTATCAGGTGCAATGAATAGCGGTATTGTATACAGGTATTTAAAACTGTAAATAGTGTACACATAGCGATAAAAACCAGGGATTGTAAAATCGGTTTTAAGCAATACCTGTATTTAAATTTTCAAATTGTTACCGCTACAAAAGTAATACCTATATTCGAATTAGAGGTATTATTGTAATTCCGCTTTAGTTTTTAAGTGTCGTCGTCGTCGTCGTCCCCTACAGCCAAAACTACAAATACTAAAAGTCGGAAAAAAACCTTAAATGAAAGTGCATATAACGAATTTATCACGACTAAGTAGACATCTTTGGTTCTTGAGATTCAGGCGATTAAAGTATTTATACCTACTAAAATCATCTAAGACGACGGCACCAATTGACTTCAAAAAGGAAATTAGGTATTACTTGTTGATTTTTATGTTTGTAGTACTTAACGGCTTTGGAACCCTACACTACAACAATATTTTTCTTTTTACATTTTATTGTACCACTTTGTTGGCGTGACTAAAATGTATATTCATGCCAAATTAGGGTTCCTAGTTTGACTACGGAACCCTTAAAAATGGCGGACCGGTACTATACGTCCTGCACGTATTTTACAGTTTATTAAAAAAAATGTGTACAACTATCGAGGACGAAACGTTTATTCGACACGAGTGAAGCAAAGTTCAGTTTGACGACAGTAAAATGGCGGAATTGTGAATCAAAGGACATGGCTAAACTGAAGTATGGGCGACTGCCCTAGCAATGTATAAACATTGTAACTCGTAAAGTGTAATGCTGAATAGCTGAATATTAGTATTCTGCATGAGAAAAGTTCCAGGAACTTTTCAGATCGTTACAATCCTGAAAATAAATCGTAGAAACCC
Organism: Acleris holmiana; assembly: GCA_949316455.1. Taxonomy (NCBI): domain Eukaryota; kingdom Metazoa; phylum Arthropoda; class Insecta; order Lepidoptera; family Tortricidae; genus Acleris; species Acleris holmiana. The sequence continues at coordinate 60,310,079 of OX438762.1, read as the reverse complement.
CTTCGTATATAAAATGCAATAAGGTACTCGTAACAGCGATTTTGCTAAGAACTTTTGGCTAGGCTCTGCCATAGCAGACATCATAATGTACACTAATGACTGTTGGCACTTGATGGAACTGCAACAGCACCTTGAATAAAACTCACTTGTACCGGTACAGTCACCAGCAATAATATAACTATCCAACATTGGCCTTAAAAATATCTGACACGTCTTTATTACTGGAGGTATAAGAGCGTGTCCGATATTTTTGAGGCCAATGTTGGATAATATATTATCGCTGGTGACTGTTTCCACAATGTTTCCATAGGTAATGTTTTTTTTTATTAAACAGCCTATAATGTACCACTGCCGGGCAATGGCCTCCCTCCCTTCCTTCCACGTAGCCCGATCTTGGGCAGTCTCCCACAAGTCTTGATAAAAGGCATCAAGCTCATCTCGCTAACGTCGCCTTGGTCTGCCACGACGCCGAAATCTATGGCGTGGGACCCGCTTGGTTACACACTTTACACCCACAAATCCTCCGGCATGCGTCAGACATACCCAGCCCATTCCTATTTGAGCTTGGTGACTGTTTGAGCTACATCAGATTTTAGTTTTGGAGCGTAGTATTTACTGTATTTCAGATGCGGTCTGTTAATTTGACTCCCAAAATACTACGCCCCATGGCTCACTGACAAACCTTGAGGGCAGATTTCTGAATAACTAAGTCTGTACTCCGTAGGTAAGGATGGGAAGAATACACATGTCCATGTTTACGCTTAAGTGACGTTGGAAGGTTTCCCTTCATGTGTTCCTTCATTGTGTTTTGTTTGTGTTTTTTGATAACGTCAAATCGATAATATAACCATTTATGAGTAATAATAGTATGTCGTATAATACAAGCCCTTATTCCCTTAGTCGCCACTTACTCCATACACGGGAGGACATGGAGTGGCACTATTCTAACCCGGCAACCACAAGGGGTTATTACGAAACCAGTAGATAGTCGGCGTTTACTCGTTGCAGTCCCTAACGTAAGTTAGTCGGGTACCTGTATTTTAAACACTAATTTTAATGTACCTACGGCATTGAGGGTAAGACCTAAGGTAAGACTGGCATTCGCCAGAACTATTTAATGTTACAAATTATTCCTGAAGAGTAGTCCAAGAAAGAATCGATTATATATTATAGTAAATGGGTCGACGCTTAAAATTGTTGAAAGTCTCGTTACGGATTCAAAATAACTGGCTCATTTTTTATCCAGTGATGATAATTTATAATCTCTCTTCGTGTAGCATACTGATAGAGCCATCTATTGAGATATTTAAAAAAAAGACATCTTGCGAGTAACCGGTTTGTTTATTATTCCTAAATAACAAACAACAGAAGTTTTACAGAGAAAAAAAGATCTCAGTATTGTATTAAATATTTTTCTACATTGAACTAATACAATTTTATAATTATGCGTCACGATACTTTCTTAGCGAAAGCTTCTATGGACACCTGAGGCCCGTTTTACGAAGCTACAAGTACAAGTTACAAATTACAAGCGGAAGTGTCTTTCTAACTCCTTTTGCTCCGAGAAAGAGAGTTCCGCTTATTTTATTTTATCTTTTAATGCAAGTTCCTTGTACACATTTTACGTAAAACGGATCATCATAATCTATGTTATCTGACTTATCTGTCAGGTCTCGATGGCAAACAAAAATCATGAAAATCCATGTAAACACCTTTTAATTACTTGATTATTTCACGAAAGTTCTAGGGGAAATATAAACATGTGATAATTCATAAATTAATTTTAGAATGTTACTAACTATTAAGACATTTCTATACATGCTTAGGGCAGTTTCTTGCCATGTCTTTTACAATATTGTTCATAAAATTATGAACTGTATTTCTTCATCCTACAATACTGCCCGTTATTTTTATTTAAGATGATTGCTTAGACATTTCTTAAATAAAAAATAACCCCAGTTTTACAATCCCTGATTTTAACTGTATAATCTCAAAAAGAAGCAGAACCACCAAAATTATACAGTTAAAATCAGGAATTGTAAAACTGGGGTTTTTTTTATTTAAGAAAAGTCTAAGCAATCATCTTAAATAAAAATAACGGGCAGTATTGAAGGATGAAGAAATACAGTTCATAATTTTAAGAACAAAATTGTAAATTTGATTCACAATTCCGCCATTTTACTGTCGTTCAAACTGAACTTTGCTTCATCGTGTCGAATAAACGTTTCGTCCTCAATAGTTGTACACATTTTTTTTAATAAACTGTAAAATACGTGCAGGACGTATAGTACCGGTCCGCCATTTTTAAGGGTTCCGTAGTCAAACTAGGAACCCTAATTTGGCATGAATATACATTTTAGTCACGCCAACAAAGTGGTACAATAAAATGTAAAAAGAAAAATATTGTTGTAGTGTAGGGTTCCAAAGCCGTTAAGTACTACAAACATAAAAATCAACAAGTAATACCTAATTTCCTTTTTGAAGTCAATTGGTGCCGTCGTCTTAGATGATTTTAGTAGGTATAAATACTTTAATCGCCTGAATCTCAAGAACCAAAGATGTCTACTTAGTCGTGATAGTTTTCCTTTAAAATTCGTTATATGCGCTTTCATTTAAGGTTTTTTTCCGCCTTTTAGTATTTGTAGTTTTGGCTGTAGGGGACGACGACGACGACGGCGACACTTAAAAACTAAAGCGGAATTACAATAATACCTCTAATTCGAATATAGGTATTACTTTTGTAGCGGTAACAATTTGAAAATTTAAATACAGGTATTGCTTAAAACCGATTTTACAATCCCTGGTTTTTATCGCTATGTGTACACTATTTACAGTTTTAAATACCTGTATACAATACCGCTATTCATTGCACCTGATAAATAAGATGTCAATTAATTGTAATTTCAGACTTGTCTAAGGCGTGTCTGAGATTTATATAATAACACCGAAAAAAAATACAGAAACCAATAAACGAGTATATTGACACTGACTGACAGGTTATGATTTATAGGGGTAAAATATCAAAAAGAGGTATTGTTCTCAATTGGCTAAACCGATAATATAATTGAATACCGGTATTCATTATACCGCTTATCAGAGCTTTAGCGGTATAAATAGCGAATTGCAATTATAACTGGTTTTACATTATTTGAAACCGGTAGTCAGAATACCGGTAACAATCCCTGGAATAAATCGCCGCACGCGAGTCTCACCTTTTTATACACCCAATATCGACGGCCTTGGCCTTAAGAGGTGTCCTTGAGTCGGCGCGTCGATTCTAATCTATCTACCTACCTACTTAACCATACCTACTCGTAACACTACCCGCTCGTCCCGAGCATTATTAGACCCGTAGTATCTCCCCAGTCGGTCAACGTGGACAACCTTACAGGGACTTCGCTGATTTCGTTGTATCCGCTACGTAAAGTCGTTGATTTTAGTGACGACGCTGTATGGTCCTTCCCAATTCGGCGTTAGTTTCGGAGATTTTCCTTTTCGTCGCATGGGGTTATGCAGCCACACCAAGGAACCTCCCTCAAACCCCACTTGATTAGATTTCCTGTCATATCGTGTTTTCATCTTCGAGGAGGCTTGAAGTCCATGTTCACGAACATGACTGTGAACGTCGTCTATCCGGTTCCGCAAATCGCTCGCATACTGCGAGATCGAGTTTGGCGAATCTGGAGGGTGTTCAGTTAAAAGATCTGCTGGTCAACGAAGTTCTCGTCCCAAGTTCACGTACGCTGGAGTAACAGCAGTGCTTTTGTGAGTTGCCGACCTATATGACATCAGGAAGAGGGGAATATGTCTATCCCAATTATTTAGGTGACTTTCAACCACCTTGGCCAGTCTCAGAGTCTGGATATCCCAAAGCATTTGTTTGAGATCGGAAAAAGCTGTTTCACGGTGATCATTCCAGTCAAACCGTCGTTTTTCTTCCGTCAACTGGTGGTAGGGCTTCGCTTTATCTGAGAAGTTTTTCACGAAACGTCGATAGTACGAGCAAAGTCCCAAAAAGACACGAACTGCCGTCTTGTCCCTCGGTGTCAGCCAATCCTTACCGGCGCTTATCTTCTCAAGATATGTCTGGATGCCATCTGTTGACACTACATGCCACAAATAATTCACCTTACACGTTTCAGGTTCGAATCTCGTAGCTTAGTCAAAATTTGATCCAATTTTCCAAGGTGATCGTCAAAGTCCAGATATACCAGGCAAGTATCTCCTAGTAAAACAGCAAGTATTTGTTCCATCAATCTCTCAAAAGTTGCTGGTGCATTACACAGTGCAAACGGCATAGCATTGAACTGCCAAAGTCCTTTTCCGGTCGAGAAGGCCATTTTCTCTTTATCTTGCTCCTTTATTTTCACTTGCTAGTACCCGCTTTTCAAATCCAACGTGGAAAACCATTTCATCCCATTCAAAGTGTCCAACGTGTCGATGATTCGAGGTAGTGGAAAAGAATACTTCTTGGTCAAATCGTTAAGTCGACGGTAGTCAACGCAAAATTTCATCGTCCCGTCCTTCTTCTTAAACAGAACTACCGGTAAACACCAAGGACTTGTTGATGCTCAATAAATCTGTTATCTGTTCTCTGTTGTTATCTTCAATCATGTCTTCCACTTCCTGTTCGCGAGCTACTGGGACTCGCCGAGGCCGTTGTCGGACAGGCATGATTCTACTAGTGTTGATCTCATGTTGTACAACTCCAGTTCTCCCAATATCTCCGTCGAGCGCAGAGAAAAAATTGCTATAACGCAGCAGTAAATTGCGCGCCTTCAGTATTTCTTCCTTGTTGAGATCATTTTGGCAATCACCCAATAATCCTGTAATGTCTACTCCTGTACTTGCAGGTTTTCCGCTTCCATTCGATCCCCGGCAACTTCTTATCTAAGAAATTCCTTCGCAAGACCCGATAAGGGTTCCTTTACTAAGGGCGTTTTTAGTGTCGCCGAAGTTTAGGACCCTTACAAACGTTGCAGATGATTTTGTTACAACCGTGCCAGCTGTTATCCATGGTTAACTACCCTCAATTTTGTCAACTAATACGCAGCGGTAGTTTCACAGGAACAAGGGCTTGCGTTCTTGGTTGGAGAATGGTCCTTCTAGCATAGTAGACTTGTCCACTCACTCCACCTTCCATGGAGACTTCATCAACCCCGAATTTCAGGAATCTGCCTTTCAAGTCGATTCTGCAGCCATGTTTTCTCATTAAATCCAATCCAATAATGCAATCATCGATGATTTTAGCGACGATGACTTTTTGCCCAGGACAGAAATATACTGGTTAAGTGCTTCATTAGCCGAGAATTGATCACAGTCCGAGAAGCTCCGGTGTCGATAGTAAGGTGACATGGTATTCCACCAATTTCTTCATTCTCCTGTGAGATCATAACTGGGATATTTGGCCACCAGCCAGCACTCGTCCCTTAGCCTGGCTCCTACTCGTTTCCCTGATGCGGCTCTGATGCATCAGAGCTTGCTGGCCTCTCCGTTGAACCTGGAACTCGGTGCGTTCTATTTCTCTTCGGACAACTGGATTGCAAGTGCCCGTGTTCTCCACACCAGTAACACCTTGGTCTGCTCCCTGGCTGAAACTTCTCGCACCCTAAAAGGTCTCGAATCCTTGCGTACAGCTTCCACTTCCAAGGCGTGGGCAACTGCATCTTTCAGGCTCCCATGATGTCCCAGTCGCACAGCAGCTCTAACTTAAAAATCGCGAATTCCGTCATTAAAGGCCTGTACCAGCATGCTGTCTACAAACGAGGCCGACGCGCTTTGGTACGCTTTTCTGACCAATTTTTCTATTTTCAGGGCCCACTGTTGCAATGATTCATTACGTCCCTGGGTTCGATCCTTCAGCTGAGCTCTGAATACGTGCTCTAAATGACTGTCGCCATAATGCTTCAAGAAGGCGGTCGTATGTCCTATCTTTTCCTAGAGCTTCCAGCACAGTCAGCTTCATCTCCAAGAGCCAAGGTCTTCGCCTGGTCTTTGTTCCAGCCATTTGCCTGAGAAACCGACTCAAATTACAGTTTATAGGCTGTCCAGGATGATGTTCCATCAAATGGCGGTACCTTAAATCGTCCAGCTATCGGGAAAGATATCTCAGGTCCAGAGGTACCGTTGGCCGCTTTGATTTCTAGCTTTTTTATTTCGTTTCTTAGGCCCTGGAGGCGGTCCTCAACTTTCTCGTAAAGTCAACAAGTTTTTCTTAAAGTTCTGCTATCTCCTTCATTCATTCGGTGACCGCCTCTCGTACCTCTCGGAGAACGCTACATTGCTCTTCTTGAAGTTTCTTCTGACTGAGTAGCTCATTCCGGAGGAGTCTGGATTGTTCCTCTTGGGTTTTTTCTGATTCCGTAGTTCATCATGGAGGATTCTCGATTGTTCTTCTTGGAATTTCTTCTGACTACGTGGCTCTTCATGGATAACCCTTGATTGTTTTTGTTCTGCTGTAAAGCGTTCCTCTTGCGCTCTGAAACGCTTATAATAATTTGAATATGGGAACGTTTTATTGTATACCAATAGAGTTTGTAGATCAAACTCTCGAAATAAACTTTATGGTTAAAATAAGTCAACATTGTCAGAAACTTGAAATATTTAGTCAAAATATACAAACATGTGAAGTTATTAATAACTGAGTAAATAAATAATCATAAAACCACGTTATCTAGAGCTAGAACGCGAGTTTGCCAGCGGCGGTGACGTGAAAGTGTAGTGACTTGATTGTTATACTTTATTGTACCAATCAGCGGTCCTTTGATATCAACTTTATCATCACGCGAATTATTTTATTGAGATGTTTTTTTGCTAGTTATGATTAAAACGATGAACACTAGAATGCGAGCAAATAAAAACAACCTCAATATGAAGCTAGTTACGAAATACGTTTCGGTAAATTACAGCCCCAGCAGTACATCACTATTCCGGTACCTACAGCATTGAAGTTTGATATCTGTTCCTTTATACCTTGCTGTCAATATTTAGGGAACTTCATGAGCGAGCAAACGTGAAAAATGCCATCACTCGTTTTCCCTACTTAAAGTACCTACCGTAATGACAGGGTGTCCGGGATATAGTGGACTACCTTACAGTGCTGGATAGCTCAGCTCAGGAGTGGCCAAAAATGATAAATTAGGTTTAGTAAAAGTCGCACCAAAAACGAGATATCTCAACATTTCAAAATTTTGGAAATGCGGTACCCTGGTTCACCATTTTCGATGCCGCGGCCACATTTATTAGAATTTTTCAGTTTCGTTTTCTGTGAAAGGTAGCTGTTTAAATTTGCTATAAGACCCTATAAACAGAATTAATAAAAATTTAGCAGTATTTTTTTTTTTTTTCAAATCAAATTTAAAGTTTAGGAATCTGAGTTTAACTCGCGGCAAGTTTAACATCGCACAGTGTAAAAAAAATGTATTAGGACTTGTAGTGCAGCTTTCCTAAAAATTGGCCTGATTAATGGAGATTCTAAAATGATATAACAATTGAGTTTATTGATTACAGCAGCGAAGTTATTATTAAGTTTGTCCAACAAAGACTGAATTTTATCAACCTAGCGAATTTAATAAACGACTTTTGCTTCCGTTTAAAATCAGGTTAGCTGGTTCTAAATGTTTTAAAAGACAGTTTACATTAATGTGAAATACAACGACACTACGGTAAAAGGTAATAACATACATTTTCTTAAATTGAAAGCAAGTGTTCGAATTGCCTGCCGCCAGCCCTAATGCAGGCTCTTCAGCGTTTCATAAACGACCTCTTGAGTTCGGAGGCATATCGTCGCTCACCAATTTGTTGGCTAGCTTCCAAAGAGGTAATTTTCACATAAACTCCATTCTGATTAATTGTTGTTAGTAAAACTGGCCACCAAACTTTGAATTCCAGATTGAATTAATTAGACAATTACATCGTTAGTTTTTTGTTTTCTTGTCTACCATTCAATGAAGTTGAAAGCAAAATTAAACTATCTTATTGTATTACATTGAAAAAAAATGTCTCGAGGGCCATACACATCGGCAGAGTATGCAAATATGCATTTTATTTACGGCGAGTGCAGAGGAAATGGCAATGAAGCTGCTGCACTTTACGCAGAAAGGTGCCCCGACGCACGCCATCCAGATCGTCGTATTTTTTCTCGGGTTCACATCGCGTATAGCGAAGGAAGAACACCTGGTCATGGTGCAACTATCCGCAGTGAACGAAGACCTCAAAAGAGGGTACAAGTCTCTGTCTCTGAGTACGACGAAATTATACTGGCCAAACGAGACGCCGATCCAGCAACGTCTGTAAGGGCTATAGCCGAACGTACGGGGATAGGAAAATCTACTGTCCATTCTATTTTACAAAAAACACGAGTTTTACCCATTTCATGTGACTCGTGTTCAAACTCTATTGCCGAGAAATTACGCACTAAGAAGAACATTTTGTCAAACAATGTTGCAAAAAATCAGTGAAGAATCATTTTTTTTAACAAAATCCTTTGGAGCGATGAATTCACATGTCGTAGAGATGGTTATCTTAACCTCCACAATCCACAGTATTGGGAGGTGCGTGACCACAATCCCCACGTAATGCGAGAAGACCGAACCAGTATCAATTTAAAATCAATTCCTGGACGGGCATTTTGGACGGCAATATCATGGGACCTTTCGAGCTGCAAGGAAACTTAAACGGAAGAGGGTACCTGCAGTTTCTTCAGGAGTACCTTCCGATACTATTAGAAGATACGCCCTTAGAGCTGAGAAGAACCATGTGGCTACAACATGATGGCTGTCCAGCCCACTATGCATTACCAGTGCGAAGGTTCTTGGACCAAACATATCCTCACCGGTGGGTTGGTCGCTCAGGGCCAATTTTTTGGGCTCCTCGTTCACCGGATTTGAACCCTCTAGACTATTTTTATTGGGGTTGTTTAAAAGAAAGAGTGTACGGCAAACCTATTACCTCTTTAGAAGAGCTGCGTAGTCGCGTCGCAGAAGCTAGCCGACAAATTGGTGAGCGACGATATGCCTCCGAACTCGAGAGGTCGTTCATGAAACGCTGCCGAGCCTGCATTAGGGCTGGCGGCAAGCAATTCGAACACTTGCTTTAAATGTAAGAAAATGTATGTTATTATCTTTTATCGTAGTGTCGTTGTATTTCACATTAATGTAAACTGTCTTTTAAAACATTTAGAACCAGTTAACCTGATTTTAAACGGAAGCAAAAGTCGTTTATTAAGTTTGTCCAACAAAGACTGAAGTTTATCAAACTAGCGAATTTAAGTTTGATAAACATCAGTCTTTGTTGGACAAACTTAATAATAACTTCGCTGCTGTAATCAATAAACTCAATTGTTATATCCTTTTAGAATCTCCATTAACTAGGCCAATTTTTAGGAAAGCAGCACTACAAGTCTTAATACATTTTTTTACACTGTGCGATGTTAAACTGGCCGCAAGTTTAACTCAGATTCCTAAACTTTAAATTTGATTTGAAAATTTAAAAAAAACTGCTATATTTTTATTAATTCTGTTGATAGGGTCTTATAGCAAATTTAAACAGCTACCTTTCACAGAAAACGAAACTGAAAATGTTTAATAAATGTGGCCGCGGCATCGAAAATGGTGAACCAGGGTACCGTATTTCCAAAAGTTTGAAAAGTTGAGATATCTCGTTTTTGGTGCGACTTTTACCAAACATAATTTATCATATTTTGGCCACTTCTGAGCTGAGCTATCCAGCCCTGTAAGGTAATCCACTATATCCCGGACACCCTGTATACATGTAAGTGGGCGTTTTCCATAAAAAGTGCATCGTTAAGGACAAAGTTAAAAAAAAACTTTTTCCATTTCGTCACGAAAATTAACGTATCTAAATGTATGGCTAACTTTCGTGACGAAATGGAAAAAGTAAAATTTTCTTAATTTTGTCTTTAACGATGTAAACTTTTTTTGGAAAACGCCCAAGTCCGTCATTTAAATGATTTCTTTGGTTGTGTATAGAAATTTGATGAAGAGTTTAAATACGATGGTATACCTTTGTGTATTAAACGTTATCTCGGAATTATGAGTACTTACCCTTTCCTGAAATAGGTTTAAGAGCTATGTTTCGTCCCGTAATTGGAGAGAAGACTAGACTTTCCAAAAATGACAATGAAGTTTTTATAGAGACTCGCATCTGCAGACAAGCTGTTAAAAAGGTTTGGAGGGAAATGAAGTTTTCTATGCCATTGTTTTAGTAACAATAAATAAATAAAAAGTTTCAAAAATATTTTGAATAAAATATAAAAAAAACTTAACCCAACTTAATAAAACTAATTCATTCAATGAATCTATTTCTATAGTTACTACGTGACTGTACTTTTCTTAGAAATCTTTCGCAAAGTGGGTCCCTTATACCTTTAAAATTATATCTTGCACTGACCACGAGCGTCAAATCAATATAGTGCGAGTTCGTTATACGCGTATCGACAAAGTAAAAGAGTGGATCATGTGAAATACGCGCGGCCACTTTGATAGGTGGGCTGCGTGTGCCGATACGTACTAGTGAAAGCCCTCACTTTCATTGGAGTGGGGCACCCGTCAGCCAACATCAGTGCCACAACAAAAGTGAACGTCGCAGCGAGCGCAGTCGATCAGTCGCTCTCGTGCTAGTAGGTCTGGCGTGTGTCGCGTACTCGTGCCGTGAAATCGTGCTCTCGTGATGCCCAGGTGGTGGATGGTGGTGCTGCTCGCGGTGGGCGCGGCGGCGGCCGGAGGCCGGCTGCCCCGGACCTCGCCGCCCGTGCCCGCGCCTTCGTCGGTGCCCGCCCCTCCCCCCACCGTACCCCGGCTGCCCCAAAGGAATGCTACCCTCACCTCAAGGAACTCAGTCCGAAACAGGTCAGTCTCTGAAAACTACGTGCAAAATAAATGGTGCAGATCTAGAATACTTTATAGACATTAAACAAGTCTCTACATTGTATACCTATATCAAAAGTGTAATTCTCCATTTTAACTGACTTCAAAGACGGAGGTTTTCTATTCGTCGGGATATTTTTTTATGTATGTTCCCCGATTACACAAAGGCAGCTGGACCGATTTGATAATGGTTTTTTGTTCGATTGGGTATACTTTCTAGTTGGTCCCATTTCCAGCGCGTCATATTTAATACTGTTTTGTTTATTTCAATGGAAGCTTATTCTATGGTTTGGTATCAATCTAATAAAACCTTTTCTACTCGTGTATACTAGGTACGTAGAGTTACCTACCTACTACTATGAACACCTAATTTCGATATCGTTAGCAGTAGGATACTATAATATAGTGGTGACAGTTCTATAATAACTGTTGCCATGGTAATAACAGTTCTGTAGTTAGCATCGGGTTTAACATTCTTTTTACCATGTTTCCGCTCATATCGGATCAATAGTAGTTAGTTGCATTTTGGGAAAAATTGACAATTTAATCCTCTTCTGAATCCATAAAATTAAGCTTAAGAAATACAAAAAGATCCAAATTTTGAGCACGTTTATGTCTCGGTCGCCATTATTATCAATGAATTAAGAGTTATTAAAACGTTGACAATACGGAAACACTTCAAAGACGATTACCGAGTAGAATCTCCGATAGTAAACAAAATGTAAAACATTATGATCATAAAACAAAGTATAACATAACTACTTATTATTCATCAAGCAAAGAAAAATAACATTCACGACTATAGTTACCGTAAACTCTATTGGCGCTAAACGTAAAACGCACATGGGCACCTTACGTACCTACTCGTAATTAAAACGTTTTATATCTATAAAATAACGTCATAGACGCAGCTATCAGGTAACTATTGTAGTAAAAGAAATACAAGAAAATGCATTTTTAGAAGTGTGGATAACAAAAACAATGAAGCCTGTGCTTTATTTTAGAATTTCCTATTAAGGCTTGTAGAATAACTATAAATGTATTATAATATTTCTACAAGATTAGATATACGATGTAAAAAAAATGGCCATAAAGGCGAAGTAGGTACTTCAAATTATTTGAGATTTACTTGAAGGAATCATTTTTACTTTTTGTAAGATTAATAACCTGAATTTATAGTTTATTTGAAAAACTTGCCTGCACCGGGAATCAAACCAAATGAAATTGCAAAAACACTCGCTATTGAATCATACTAATCCATAAGATCAATAATAAGGATAAAATATCTTCAACAAACATTATATTCAAGAAATAAAAACGTCGATGAAATCCAACAATATAATTTTATCGTCAACATATGAAAGACGCGTAGCTCGTAGGTACTGCAAATTACAATCTCAAGCAAACTGTTGCAAATTATTATCTAAAGTGTTTAAAAATTATAATATTCTTACATTTTAATAAAATAATTCTTGGTATTGATTTGTATCATTATTTAAGATGAAAATAGTGTTATATATAATTCCTTTCTCCTTTTTTCGGCATCGTCTTGCTATCAGAAAGTGTTTTTAAACCGAGGATTTCACTTAGGACAAAATAAGATTTAATAACTATCTATCCAACCCGGAATATGATGGTACCCATAACTTACAAATTTGAAAAGGTAACCGTTTACAAGTACCAGTGGTGATCCATCCGTTTTGATAATCAGTATAAAAAATGGAAGATAAGTAAATCGTTACACTATTAATAGAATGTGCACACTTTCTGTGTTTGCAAAAACTTAATAACGTCATTCAATTGGTTTATTTTACCCCTTTATAAATATTGTTACTTTGGAGGTAAAATTTTGTACCTTCAGATCTTCATCGTCAGTAATCAGTTTTTTTTAACATTACTGAATGAGAAGTAGGAGTCGATAGTGAGGGCTACATAGCCTACATAACAGAGGAAGTGGTCATCAGTTCTGAAATTTGGTCGAAGACCAGCACCTATGTCAATTAGAAGGCTCTGAAGCACAATGCTTTCCACAAATTTGGTTTTTTGTTCTTTAGCTTATTTTTAATATTTTTACATAATTTTAATAGAATAATGTTAAATAACTCTCGTAGATTATTTGAGCTCCATTAGTAAAAGCTAATGTCACAGTTATTATTTATAGGCCTCAATAATCCTGAATTAGGCCGAAAAACCTATCCTAAATTTTGGTGACTGAAGCTGAGCTGAAGATATATATAAACTTCTACAAAGTTAACATTTATCCTTAATCATAAAGATAAACCAAGGTTTCATTTTCAGTAACAACATTTGTAGGGGTTCCGTAGTCAAACTAACGGGTGATAACAAAAAAATGAGAATCATTTTCAGTAGTCTTAAAAAAAATATCTATTTTCACAGACAAAAAAGTTGTTCATGAGGTTATTTTTACCTCTTTTGAGATTCTTGATTTTCATTTGTTTTATTTTTTCAATCATTTATAATTGTCAAAATGACGTCGAAACAAGAAGCTCTGCGAAAACGCGTTGTACATTTTTATAATTAAAATATAAACATGGGGAAAAAGTACACAGTAGATCATTTTACCAAAGAAAATGTATCAGTTTCTACTATATATAGAATTCTTGCATCCTTGACGACAGCTCGCAAACGTGGTAGCGGCCGACCAGCTAAAATAATGACCAAGGGAAGACTGAAGAAACTCCATACCACTTTCAATGATAGTGATTCCATGAGCCAACGAGATGCCGCGAAAGTATTTAAATGTTCTCAACCGTACATTTGCCGGTCTTTAAAAAACGTGGGTTTGGAGTGCCGCAAGAAGGTACGGGCACCGGAATACACCGATCAGCAAAAATCTAACATTATGTCACAATGCCGCTGGATGGTTAGAAATTACAGAGGAAAATCGTTTATTTTGAATGATGAAAGTTATTTCCCTTTGAGCAAAATCCATATACCTGGAAATGATCGGTACTATACCAGCAATATTTCAACAACACCAGACAATATAAAACACAAGTATAAGCACAAGTTTGAGCAGAAAGTTATGCTTTATGTGGCTATTTCCGATAAAGGTGTGTCAAAACTGTGGTTCAAACCTAGTGGTTTAGCGGTCAATCAAAAAGTATATGAGAGTGAATGCTTGAAAAAAATACTTATACCGTTTATTCGCCAACATCACCCCGATGGAGAATATGTATTTTGGCCAGATAAGGCATCGTCGCATTACGCCCAAAAAACATTGCAATTCCTGGAATACCATAATGTGCCATTTGTACCGAAAATCCGAAATCCCACAAACCTTTCACAATGTCAGCCTATCGAAGATTTTTTTGGTCATGTCAGTCTGGTTTACAAAAATAATTGGAGAGCAGAAAATTGTGCCGAACTAATTAAAAGGATCAAAACTTGTGTGCGAAAAATTGACAAAAATGCCGTCCAACGGTCTTGTTCGGGCATTATGTCAAAACTGCGTCGAACAGCTGATTACGGGCCTTATTGTAACGTTCATTGATTATTTTGTAAATAGTTAAATGTGTATTATAACCTTAATATAAAAAAGTTTGATAAAATGTTACATAAGTATTTTTGTACAGCTTTGCAAATAATTCTCATTTTTTTGTTATCACCCGTTAGGTTCGCCATGTCGTCCGTCCGTCCATCCATCGGCAGTCTATTGCAGAAACTCTTAGTACTAAAAAGCTGTAATTTGACATGAATATACATATTAGTCACGCCAGCAAAGCGGTACAATAAAATGTAAAAACAAAATCTTTTTAGGTTACCTTCCGTACACGTAACGTGGGGATATTTTTTTTGTCGTCTACCTCATCGTCTAGGGTGTCGTTGGATAGGTCTTTCAAAATATTGTGGGTGAAACAATTTTTCGATCAAGGCATCCGTTTTTGAAATATTAAGCTTTGAAGCGCTAATATATATATATACAGGGTGTAATCGGTAAGTGTGTCCAGGCGATTATTCCATAACTATTACGGATATCAAAAAACTTTAAACTGATATCGAAAGTACGTTACCTAATCAGTAAAATGACATCAATAACTTTTTAAAAATAGTATCCAAAATTTTGACTTTAAACACTCCCATACATTTAGTATGAGATTAGTAGAAAAGTTTTAGTTTTCTTATTTTAAAAGGTTATTTTAGCTTATAACTGATATTAAAGGAAACTGTTTATTAACCCAACAAAGTAAAAGTACTATCTTTTAATTGAATAACATTTATTTCTTACTAAGTACAACACTTTGTATTCAAAGCAGATGTTCGAAGTGACGTCCTTGTTGTGCGATACAATGACGAGCTCTATTTACAGTTTCTAAATGAACTTTCCTTAACATTTGCGGAGTAATTAAAGCAATTGCACGACGTACACGATTCTGTAACTCTTCTAGGCTGTGCATTATTTCAGCGTACACATTGTCTTTGATAAATCCCCATAGGAAGAAATCACAGGGCGTGAGATCTGGGGATCTTGCAGGCCAAGGAGTTGCACTGTTATTGGCTTTTAAACCATCAAAGTTGTTTCGTAAGAAATTCATTACAACATGTGTATTATGTGCAGGTGCTCCATCTTGTCGAAAAATTATCGAACTTCTTTCCACGTCTGGAATTTGTTCTAAGAGACTTACCATATCGTTATGTACAAAGGTAAAATATCTCTGTTCAGTTAAGGTTCCACCGTAAAAGTATGGCCTAATAATCCGATCTCCAAGAATACCACATCATACATTAATTGAGAATCGCACCTGAGCTCTAACTTCAGTAATTTGGCAAGTATTGACAATTGACCAAAAATGCGAGTTTTTTCTGTTGTAAATGCCGCAGTTTGAAACATTACTTTCATCGGTCCATAATATTGACCTTACATTGATATAATTATTGACTAGCCAGCCGACGAGCAGGATCATCATTGTGTAGCGTTTGAGTAGGTTTTATCTTGAAAGCTTTAAAATTGTGTTTTTTAATAACTTATGTACATAATTATGGGACACCGGAAATAATCGTGCCACTGAACGCGTCGATTCTTGTGGATTAAATACTAGAGTAGTTAATAATATTATTATCTAAATCATTATTAATTCCAGAGCTCTTGTTCTCGAATCTTTTTTCCTGATAAAGGATCCATTATTTATCAGATTATTATCCAGCTTACGTTAGTAGGAAGGGACTTCTCTATCTGGGTACTCTCTTCTGTAGGCGATAATCGCTGCTCTTTTGTTACAATCATATGTGTAGTACATTTTTAGCATATCCCTCTTCTCTCTATTGGAATATGCCATTTATCAATCAATAAGTGAAACAATCACGATTATTAACGCAAACTAAAAAACACAATAAATTGGCTAGAACGACAACCCGCGATAAAGGTTTTGAATTTAGAACGAACACCAAAGAGTATCTTTTTTTTTGTTATTTTTGTAGTGTGTTGCTTTTCAGCCAGTTTAAATTAATACGATATTGAAATAAGGTTCATTACTAATTTGAAGTAGTAAGATAATTAATCATACGTAATCATATGTAATCATACGTAATCACCCCTCATATAGTTCATTAGTTTTTTTTTTGTTTGATATAGAAACGATATTTAGATTAAGAAACTGAGTCTGTATTACTAGTACATTACTGTGAAAATTTAAATTCCATGTTACGTTGGTTCCATCCCTTTTTTCTCGATGAAGCAATGTATGACAAGTGAAAGGAATGACGAATTCGAGCTTTTGTACTTTGTATTATCAAACAATCCAGGATACCTTGCAATACAAAATATTGTTATTACAAAATAAAGAACTTGAAATCAAAGAGAACATCAACAGAAATACGCTGCAACATTACAGAAGAATGCTTTATATAGGCACCAGTCACGTCAGTCGAAATCGAAATATCATTTTCTCACACCAAGTGGATTTTCTCAAACAGAAGACGTATGATAGCTTCTAAGAAGGTAGAAAAAAATTAACTGTCTATTACGAATGTCATATTCGAGTACTATGTACTAAATGATTGAGAAGGTTTTTTTTTAATTGGTTTCTTTTGCTCGAATTGTACAGAAATACATAGTTGCCTCACTGGTCTGTCAGAAACGACAAATGCTACCTAAAAGCCACGTGTCACCGTTATTTAAGATGAGCTTACTTAAAATTGCCCTGCATTATCATAGTTATAAGTTACAATAAGGAAGAGTTACAGTGCTATTGCTTGGTCAATGAAACATGTGACTACAGTTACAATATGCGTACGAAAATGTTTAATACGCGGTAGCTAAGCGCGTAGGAAACTAAAAGCTTGCTCGCTATTGAAGAGAGTCAAAACCCGGTGCTTTTGACCGTAAAATGTTACTATTTTACGTAAAGAGACATTTACATTAACTAACAATATTCGACTGGCGAAACTGCTGTATCAATTGCTTTTTTTACCCGACTGTCAAGAAGGATTAAGTTTTTGTAAGAACCTAGAAATGTACCAAAACCAAAGTGACAAGAACTCACAACAAGATTAAAGCGAGCTTACCTGGAAGTTTCATCAATCCTACTTTTGAAGGTCGCCGGGTTATAAGTACCCGGCATAACAGTGTCATGAGAAGAAAATTAAGTCAAAAGTAATGTTTGGCTTTCTGCGATATCGTTCTAGAATAGTGGCGTAACAACACGTGTACGCACATAGGGAAGCTTTTGGCTGATATGCACAGCTAAATATTATAGTTGCGTTATTCACAAGTTGTATTGACCCCAGGTCTCTTATCATATAGGATACCAGGCACCACTTCCTGATTCGTTTTTGCCTACCAGCCCTTGAAACAAGTATCTAAATAACTGAATTGAGAACCCGTTAAAATATTCCAGGATTCAAAATCGACCATGACGTGGTGGCAATGTAACATATCTCTTCTTACCTGTAAGTTTCCAGATGCTCTCATAAAGTCGGTAGTCATACCTGGGACAGAGACAACATCTCGAATTATAGGCCTATCTCTCTACTATCTTGACTATCCAAGATCTTAGAAAAATATCGAACCAAAGATCAAAAAGCTATCTAGAAGGTAATAACCTCTTATCTTCAAACCAATACGGCTACAGGGAACACAAACCTACTTCGGATGCCATACAGCATTTGGCCTCTTACGTAATTGACATCTTGATAAAGAAAAAATACTGGGAATATTTCTAGATCTCCAGAACGCCTTCGATTTTGTTTCTATTCTAATCCTTATAAAGAATTTGGAGGGTATGGGGATACGCGGTCTCCCGTTGAAACTCTTTGAGGACTTCCTTATGGAAAGAAAACAGTCTCTTCGGGTGGGAGGTTACCGCCGCTCGCGCAAGTGCTATTCTTAATTTACGTAAACGATCTGTGTAAATTACCTTTCAATAATGCTCAAATCAATCACACTATTTGAATAAAAATACATTCCTGCACTAATGCCTCCAGTTGCAGATGCCCTGCCATAGCGAAATCGTCCTCTTTTACATACTTAGGGATTCAAGTTGACCAAAATCTGAGTTGGCATGAACATAATATTTTGAAAATTACTGGAAGGGTGCGAAGCTAATATGAGCATTTCTAAAAAAGTTTGTACATTTCATTCACGACTTCAATTTGCAAAAAAAATTGCAGGTTGGTAGAGTGAATGAAGCTGAGCCTAAATAACATAGTCTCCCAAAATGTCCTCATACATTTGTATGAAACTTTCCTTTTTTGTTACTAACTTTCTTTGGTTCATGGTAACAAATCGGCGATTATGTTTCGATTGATAATTGTATGGAATTGACGTAAGCCACCGAGAAAGTAACGTGACACTTACGTCAATTCCATATATTTTTCAATTGAAACATAATCGCTAGCGAGTGTCGAATACACCGTCTAGCCTCACAGTATAGACCGTTCGACATTCTATATTTGAAATTTGACGTAAGCTCCTAGATTACTTTAGGTTTACATTGATACAGATCGATTGCTATTAAATAAGGAGGAAGGTTCATGCTTCAATTACTTTTTTAACCGGCTTCAAAAAAAGAAGGAGGTTATGAATTCGACTGTATGTTTTTTTGTGTTTGTTATGAGATTACTACGTCAATTGTGGATCGAGTTTCAAAATTATTTTTTGTTTGATAGGGGTTCTCCGATGATGTGGGGATCCGTGAGGATTTGAGATAATTCTTCAAATATTAGAGGCATACATAATATAGCGATTTTGGTATTTTCAGTAACAAGTCTAACATTTGCATGCAGAAAGTAACATTTGGTGAAATGAAACTGATGATGAAGATTGATGGCCGGAACTCCTCAATGGTACCTATTTCAAGGATAGCGATAAGATTTATCTCGATTTAGATAGTTGAGCAACTATGACAAAGCACATTTTGAATGGATTGAAATTTAATTATGCACTATGACGTTCCCGCGGCGTTACTTGCGGCGAACCAGACATATCTATGGTTATTATTAATTGAGAAGTGTGAAATAAGATTAAATAATAAAAAAGAAAAACCGGTCAAGTGCGAGTCGGACTCGCACACTGAGAGTTCCGTACGAACTTATAAGATGGTAAAATTGTATTGAGTGACAAGCTTGGCATTCCCGTTGAAAAACCGTTGTCTCTATACATCGACATAGGTCGCAATTAATTTATCAGCTGCAAATCAAAGGCGAACCGTTCATAAAAAAAAAAAACAAAATGTTTATTCAGTAAATTGGCCACAGAGGTCTCTTTTACACGTCGGTAATATGCAGTGCTATATTACCGACGTGATATTTGCTTGTTTTTTTTTTTCAAAAACTTTAATTTGGACTGGCAGTTCCGAAATTGGTCTTAAGTTTGTGGGGTCGGCTTTTGTCCCTGATTTAAAGAAGGCTAATCTAAACAAAAAGTGCATAGGTAAATAATGTATTTATTTTATTCTTTAAATCTTACGCTCTTTACTTTATGTGTTTATGTTACAAATAATAAATAAAGATTCAAACTTCCTTGATATCGTCCACAATTTCGTATGGTAAAACCACAGTTTGCGTAGACAGTGGCGCCTTTGAGAGCTTCACTTGAAATATTGTTGCACGTTTACTTCCAGCGCCAATTTTGGGTAGCATGGCAAGTATGGCAACCCGCTAGTGTTTGCTGCGATGAAATCCAGTTGAATTGTTGACAGGCCACGCGGGAGAGAGCGTGGTGGGGATGAAGTTACCCTTCTTATACAAGGTGTGTTTGACCATGGGGCTTTAAATGTAGAGATCGATTCTACTCCTCAAATGAAACTCCTTTTGTTCTACGACTTTAAAAAATGAGGTAATTTTTATTTTTTATTTTTTATACAAAATAAATTAATTCACTGATTTTACTAGTAAAGTTTGAAAGTTTGATCACCTATAACTTACTGCAAATTAAGTTATTTTCTAAGTCGTAGAACAAAAGATGTAGCATTTGAGGAGTAGAATCGATATCTACATTTAAAGCCCCATGGTCAGACACACCTTGTAGTATTTATTCTTATGATCGAGGTTAGATTTAGCCATTTTTATTAGGTAAATGTGAGCTCTGAATGTCGTTAAAATTGTATTCCCCTTCTATCTTTCAAGGTAAAACTTGAAAAATCTCGCTAAATAGTAACAATAAGCTAATATTTTGAACGACGTAACTAAACAGAAGTTCGAGATAACAAAACCAGCATTATATTGATCTTATATTTCTTACAGTTCGGGGATCTAATTTTGCTGGTCCGTTCTGAGTGCGTTTTCTTTTCTTTTAACAAGATAAAAAGCGGCCAAGTGCGAGTCGGACTCGCCCATGAAGGGTTCCGTAGCAGCAAGTAACATAATATAAAAGTTCGTTGATAGCTTTGATCAATGTTTTTATGACGTATTAAAAAAAAACTAATTATTAGATCTCGTTCAAACCAATTTTCGGTGGAAGTTTGCATGGTAATGTACATCATATATTATTTTTACATTTATCATTCCCTTATTTTAGAAGTTACGGGGGGGGGGACACACATTTTTCCACTTTGGAAGCGTCTCTCGCGCAAACTATTCAGTTTAGAAAAAAATTATAATAGAAACCTCAATATCATTTTTGAATACCTATCCATAGATACCCCACACGTATGAGTTTGATGAAAAAAAAAATTTTGAGTTTCAGTTCTAAGTATGGGGAACCCCAAAAATTTATTGTTTTTTTTCTATTTTTGTATGAAAATCTTAATGCGGTTCACCGAATACATCTACTTACCAAGTTTCCACAGTATAGCTCTTATAGTTACGGAATAAAGTGGCTGTGACATACGGACGGACAGACGGACAGACATGACGAATCTATAAGGGTTCCGTTTTTTGCCATTTGGCTACGGAACCCTAAAAACCGGGTAAGAGTAGGGTTCCGAAGCCGTTAAAATCACCAACCAACAAGTAATAACTAATTTTCTATTAAAAGTTCTTTGGTGCCGTAATAGATGATTTTAGTAGGTATTAACACCTTAATCGCCTGTATCTCAAGAACCAATGATGTCTATTTAGTCGTGATACGTTTCCTTTTAAATTCGTTATATGCGCTTTCATTTAGGTTTATTTTTTATTTTTAGTTTTTGTAGTTTTGGCTGTAGGGCGGGGGACGACGACACTTGACTCTAACAAAAATTAGCGATTAAAAGGTTAATATTTCAAAATCGGATCCCTTGATCGAAAAATAGATTTTACAAACCCAAAATATTCTTAAAAGAGCTATCCAACGATACCCCGCACGATGGTGTAGACGACAAAAAAAGTATATCCCCACGTTACGTGTGGGGAGGTTTAAAGAGGAGAGGGGAGAGGGGTGTTTTAAAATCGTATTTGACTTGGCCGTCATTACTGTCAATGGCATAAGAGTTATCAAAACGTTGACAATACGGAAACAGTTGAAAGGCGATATCGTTTTTAGGGTTCCGTAGTCAAACTAGGAACCCTTATAGTTTCGCCACGTCCGTCCGTTCGTCCGTCCGTCCGTCCGTCCGTCCGCAGCCTAGCGCAAAGAACTAAAAAAATGTAATTTGGCATAAATATGTACATTATTAGTCACGCCGATAAAATGGTACAATAAATGTAAAAAAAAAATTTTTTTTGGGTACCTCCCCTACACGTAACGTGGGGATGTATTTTTTTTTCTCCTCTACCCAGATCACCCTTTTTTTCTCATCGGATAGGTCTTTCAAAAATATTGGGTTTGTGAAAACAGTTTTTCGATTAAGTAAACCGTTTATGAAATATTAAGCTTCAAAGCGCTAATTTTCGTTAGACTCAAGTGTCCCCCCTCTAGGGGAGAGTCTGAGGCCCATATTAATAAACTGATCTCGGTTTCAACGCCCGTCTCAATATACGTCCAAAATTACAGTTTTCTATGGTTTGACGTTTACTTTGGCATATCTTGAGATGGGCATTTAAACCGAGATCAGTTTATTAATACGGCCATGAGTGTCTTGAGTCCTTGAGTCTGTAGGCAGCCAGAACTACAATTACTAAAAATCTGAAAAAAAACTTAAATAAAAGAGCATATAATGAATTTTAAAGGAAAAAAACACGACTAAGTAGACATCATTGGTTCTTGAGATACAGGTGATTAAAGTGTTTATACCTTCTAAAATCATCTAAGACGGCGCCAATTGACTTTTAATAGAAAAATAATTATTGCTTGTAGATTTTTATGTTTGTAGTACTTAACGGCCTAGGAACCCCATTTTATATAAACCCTCGTCGTCGATTATTGAAACGTTTGAGTGAAATCCGCACTAACATTGGTTTAGTGGTTTTCAATACATGTGAAGAGGCATAAACTGATTTTTTTTTGAATTGTTGAAACGTGTTCTGCTGCTCATTCTGAGGTCCCCTATAGTAATTTTAGGTTCATATCTCTAATGTACAGACTTTTTCTTTTACGATTTTATTATTTATATAGTCAGATTGATTGATTGCTATATAAAATGAGCTTTTAAAGGCTAAGTAGCCTGCGAGGCGCCACGAACCATGATTACCTACCTACCTACGAGAACAACATTGTGAATGTTGCCCACGCTATAATATAGCCGCTTCAAGGACGACTCCAATATCTGAGCACGACCACCGGCAACTTTATATCTATTCGTAGATGCTAATTAAACTTCTTGAACGAATCCAACGTTGTCATGTTTTAAAAACATAACATAATGCAAAATAATTAGTATGTGTAAATTTAATGCTCGTAAGGGCCGAGATTCTTAACGGTAAAAAAGGTATCGCCTTTGAGGTGTTTCCGTATTGTCAACGTTATGATACCTACTCGTAACTCTTATGTCATTGATAATAATGGCATCCGAGTCAGAAGCGATTCTTAAACACGCCAATCGCGATATCGTTATAACGCAGCAAGCTTGCTAGCAAGTAAAGTCACTTTCATTGACTATAATATGAATGATATCCGCGGATGGACTAATAAAAGTATGAGTATCTAACAACGAAGACTTTGACCGACTTAAATGAAAGGTGGAGGCACTTTAGAACCGGTATGATGATTATTTTCTTAATTAGTCCCCAGTGGGACAAATAGGATTATTAAATCCCATTAGTTACCACTGGGAACATTTGGCCAGAATTCATTCCCGTTTATTACAACTGGGGAGAACTGGAAAGAAATAATTCTCATTTGTCCCCAGTGGCAACTAATAGAAATAAAAATTCCCGTTTGTTACAAGTCATTTAAACCATAAGGAATGGTGTAAAATTAAAATAACCTGTAACATTTTCCGTGCGTAAATTGTTTTGTCTGTACTTTTGTTTAACCTTCTTCCTTTAACTACTCGTGACGCTAGAGGTCACATTAAATCGTAATCATACTGTCGTAGTTCCAATCCACCAAGTTAGTCCTACAGCATTGGCGAGCACCCTCAAGCTAAGGTTGCTAATATGTTTTCTAATCATTTCGTATCAGATACTCACAAGTTACAAATACATAGCATTGACCTAAACAGGTTAAATTCACTCCCACCCAAGGCACACATCGGCCTCCAGCACTATTAACTGATTCATGTAAGCCGTAATTGTTTATTACATTATTACAGATAATTCTGTTATTACCATAGTCCCATTGTTTTTCGTTGATCGACTGCGGATAGCGCGGACTGGCGGGCGCGCGGCCTCGCGGGCAGCGGGCAGCCAGCGAGCGCCGCACGAGATATATTCGATAACGAGGCGATTGTAAAGTTCGCGTTAACGCGAACGCCTACCCATTTTCTACGGAAGATTGTTTTGACTAAATGTCATTTTTGTTTAAATCTTCAGTAAACCTACGTAATAAATTACTAGTTTATTGAGTAGAGTCGCAAATGTTAATAAAGGAACCCATTTCAAAAAATACGAGGGAAGAGTGAGAAGTCTGCTAAAAACAATATTAAAGGATTTTTTTCACTAATTCATTAATGTCAATTTCTACAGCCTTTTTGGAGGTAAATCGTATATTTTCAGCCAGTTTGCACGCCTAGATTTTTTCTGACAGCTATGAAACAGAATCAATCACTTTGGTGTTTGTAAACATGGAGAAAAGCGAGTTTCGTGTTCTAATTTATATTTTGCGAAAAAAAAACCATAACGGGTACAAGATTTTTTTTGACAAATATTTCGGAAACTTCTCCATAAATGATCCACAAGTGGTTTACGGATTTTCGTTGGGGCTGTCCAAGCACTGCTGACGTCGACCGACCCGGACGCTCAGTTGAGGTCACTACACTAGAGGTGATCACCAAAATCCATGACATTGTATTGAACGACCGAAGAGTAAAGGTCCGTGAGATAGCTGATATTGTAAGCATTTCATATCCTTCACACTTAAATATAAATAAAATATGAAGAAGCTCTCCGCCCGTTGGGTGCCGCGATTGCTCACTGTAGATCAAAAACACTAGGGTGACCCTGTCAGAGGTATGTTTGGGGAAGTTTAGGTGTAATGAAAATAATAATACTTTGAGGAAATATCTAAGTATACAACCGCATTGTGTCATCTCAATGGTGCAGATGAGACCATAC
Organism: Acleris holmiana; assembly: GCA_949316455.1. Classification (NCBI taxonomy): domain Eukaryota; kingdom Metazoa; phylum Arthropoda; class Insecta; order Lepidoptera; family Tortricidae; genus Acleris; species Acleris holmiana. Next base: position 60,285,162 of record OX438762.1, on the reverse strand, counting down.
CCAATCCGCGGTTTCGTTTGCATCATTAATGGTGCAAACGAAACTAATTAGTCTCATCTGCACCATTGATGGTGCAGGTCAATGGTGCATACGGTACGACGGGACTATTAGATGGTTACCAAAACGATATCAGAATTTTCGTATTCTACTAGAATATTCTAGTATTAACAAAAAGATATGACTTGTTATTTAAAAAAAACTGTTAATCACAGCTGAAATATTTTATCCTACACCAGAATCATACCTACTAAGTATACAATCTGGTAATATGGTAAAATATATTTTTCTTCGTTTAGATTGAGCTTGATTTGCGTTTTTCAGTCGATATTTTTATTGCAGTAGGGGTTATTTTTCTTTAAATAATTTAGGTTATTTACTTTTTGATTTTAATTAAGTAATCTTATTATAAATTACGTACTTTTTTGATTTTCCTGTCAAAATTGTAGCATAAAAGTGTTAATTTTTTTTTGTATCAGGGTTTTATTAGCTTTCATTTGATAACCATTTATAACAAAATCAAAAAGTATCCCCTCTCCATATAAATTTTCGCGGACGCCATTTTTAAAAGTAATATATCCTATGACACTCCAACAGTTACATACATACATACATAACGTCACGCCTTCATTCCCAGAGTGGGGTAGGCAGAGCTACAGAAATACCAACAACTCTAAACAGACTTGTTGATAATTCTGTAACCACATTTTGCACAATCAGGCCAAGAAGTTTACTAGTGTATTAGTGACAGGTTGCAAGCCCATCGCCTAACAATACTACAAGCCCTTATTCCCTGAGTCGCCTCTTACGACATCCACGGGAAGACATGGAGTGGCACTATTCTAACCCGGCAACCACACGGGCATAACAGTTAAGACGAATATATGATACCATTAGATAATGATACCTTATATGTTGCAGTCTGTCAAACCATTTAAGCTACAAAGCGTGCCAAAGAGATACCTACATACATTTAAGTACCTACCTACATACAAACGCTCGAAAAACATAACCCTCGTTCGGGCATTCGGGTTAAAAATCAGGCCCCCAGGCAGCACCGGGGAAAAATGTATTAGGATAGGACGGTGGGAAGTAGGGCCTGCATGGGTTCATGGTTCTAGTGCCTAAGATGCTGTCAGTATTTTTCGGAAAGTTCGATAAAAAGCTTGTGAGCACTTTAACTCCACGGACGAGGGTATATTATTTGTTTCCTATCTTAGACCGCCTCTTCGGCCGCTTTTTGTGGTCCTATGAAGATGTGCCTGGGCTAACGTGACGTGGTTAAGAGTTTGGTCGGCATCCCAAACAAGCGCCCGTAGTCATCCTGTCCGGCTTTGTTGCATTCACGGAGGCCGGAGTTCGGCGACGCATAATATTACTAGCTTTTGTCCGCGACTCCGTCCGCGTAGAAGTCGGTTATCGCTGCTCCCTCTGGAACTGTAAAATTTACCGGGATAAAAACTATTATATGTCCTTCCCGGGACTTAAACTGTTTCCTTTACTAATTTAATTTCAATCGTTTCTGCAGTTTATGTGTGGAGAGGTAACCGACAGACAGAAAGGCAGACTCACTTTCGCATTCATTATATTAAGTATGGATTTAGCGCAGCATGACAGGGGAAGTAGCCCGCGCCGACACGCACCTTGTAAGCCTTGGTACAATCTCCTGTAAATAATAACAGGAATGACAATATTTAGACAACATCATTTAAGTATTCAGACAATATCAACAATAGTGTGTGTACAACATAGCGTAATTATTCCACAAATTTCAGTGACGGTGAATTCTTTATATAATTAAATATGTAATTAAAAAAAAACCGTAAAACTAAATAAATGTGTCCTGTTAAAATAAGAAATTCGGTGACACATAAGTAGGTACCTATTTAAAACAATACAGCCATACGATTTTCTTGCTGACCAATGTGATATATCTGCTGTACACTTAAATTTTACTGCTTACCGGTTATGTAATCTTTCTGACCAATTATTGATCGTTTTGCTGAACCAATAATTATTTGGTAATACAATTGCTTATTTAGCGGACACATCATATTTTAAGCGTAGATACTAATTTGCCGATATTTGATTTAGTTGCGGACCACCCGGGTATTTATTAATTGCAGACAAAAATATTATATGCTGACCTGATTTAAAAGGCCTTTTTTAGGGTTCCGTAGTCAAACTAGGAACCCTTATAGTTTCGCCATGTCCGTCCGTCCACAACCTAGCTCTTAGTACTAGATAGCTGTATCTTGGCATGAATATGCATTACGGTGTAGTGTGGTAAAAAAAATATACACCGGTGTAATTTTTTTTTCTCATCTATCCCATAGTTTGGGGGTGTCGTTAAATAGTTCTTTCAAAAATAATGTGGGTTTTTGATAACAATTTTTTGATTAAGTAATGCGTTTATAAAATATTAAGCTTCAAAGCGCAATTTTTTGTTAGAGTCATGCTCTTGCCCGACTTTATACTGATCAAATAAAATGTTTACAAACGAACAAAATTACTTTCTTTTAATTTACACACCGAGATATCGTCACAAGTACTAGGTAAGATAGCGTGCGGAAGATTATGCGTGACGTCAGATAATGTGTGACCTAGTGATAGAGAAAACCAAATATCAACGCTGAGGCTGGCTCGCGTGGCACACGTGGCCACGTAACGTACTGGTTAGGACGCAAAAGGTCAATGCCCCGTTAAATAATTACTGCACCTGGGACATCGGGTACATATAAACGTATTTATATTTTAGGTAGGTACGTGTTTACAGGGTGGAAAGATGAGATGGGACATTAAGGGCAGCTACCAGATCCCTTGCTGTTACGCGAAAATGATCTTGGGAAACCTTTTCCAACTTTTTGAGTGGTGACAATCGACATTCACAGATTTTTGATAAAATGTATAGTCAGCGAGAAAATCGATAGGATTAAGTAAAAAAAAATAATGCCAACCGATCCCATTCCTATAAAGGATGAAAACACTCTTTGACACCAACTGAGGTTAGAGAACCTACTAGACAAATCAAACAAAACATTTTCCATTCATTTTAGTAAGGTAAAAACCAAGTGGAATTTTCTTAAGCTTAAAGATCATTAATTTCTATAGGGACAACTTCCATTAGAACATTCAAAATGTCACAAATCGGTATTCTTACAATTAAAAAACCACTTTACATGATACAAACTTTTTGCTACTTAGATAAAGCTGGCCCCTTATGGGTAAAAATCTTAATAATTAAAAAATAATGCACGAATAAAATTTAAATTTTGAATTTAGAACAGAGACGATATCTGATGTTTTATTTCAATTTTTGTTCTTCTCTGGAACGTTCTGTTTAGTGTTCGTAAGTGAAAAATGGATTCAAATCAAGAAAAAATAGATTTGCCTATTTTGTAAATAACAAAAACTTGTCTCTTGCTCTGGAGTGGTACAGGAATAAATATCCGAAAAGAGTTACCCCGACTAGAAAAGTTGTTCAAAACATTTTGAAAAACTTCGTCGAATGAGGCAGTTTAAAAATTAAAATTGTTTGCCAATCACGTCGGCAATAATGGAAGTGGGGGTGTCATAGAAGCTTATCAGGGATTTCTTCAAGAGAAGTCGCTGACGAATTAGGGACTTCTCACACAACGATTTTAAAAATCTGGAAAAAATACGGCTATATACGAGTATGTTACCGAAATGGGCGAATTGTTCAAACTCTACATCCAGAAGACAATGAACGCAGATCAATATTTTGAAGTCGGCTTAGAGGAAAAAATTGCAGAGATCGTTCTTTCTTAAATTACATATTGTGGCCTGAAGAAACCATTTTTTTTCAAATAATGGTATGTTTAATAGACGAAATCATCATTATTACTATAGAGAATCCGCTGAGAATGTGTGAAAGCCATAACCAGGTTTGTATTTCTTTCAATTGTTGGTATGGTCTAATGGCAAACCGGGTTGTGATGGTAAAATTTTACCAAGGTACCTTGATTCAAACATTTATAAAAGTATCACATTGGGCAGTCTCCAAGAACAAATAGACGATTTGCCGCTGGCCGAGCTCACAAAAGTGTATTTCCAGCAAGACGGTGCACCGTCACAGAACAGCCGTAATACTCCGTCCAATTTCAATCAACTCGTCGGTACTCAGTGCAAAGGGACACACGAACCCATAAATTGGCCACCTCGCAGCCCTGACCTAACGCCGCTTGTTTTTTTTCTTTGGGGGTACCTCAAAAATCAAGTGTATAAAAAGAAACCTTTAAGACCTACATGGAAAAAATATATAACCTACAAATTAGAATACTAAAAACTATTGTACCAAATCATGTTAAAAAAATATGTAACCGACTATTCACAACTATTTAAATACTGTAATCTACTACCTGTACAAAATAAGATGAAACTAGCCGTCTTAATAAAAGAATATCACAATGTTACAAAACTCAAATTTAAGAAAGATGTATTAGATGAAGAAAGTTATCATCCCGAAGCCAATTCTGTTTACCTAAGGGCCTGTTTCACAATCGACGAGTAAAATTATCTGTCACATAAAGATGTCTCTCTCCTTGTTGTCTGTACTTGTCGATTGTGAAACAGGCGGTTAATATAACAACATATATGGAGCTCGAAAATTTATACGCATACCCTATTGCCTAAAATAATAAACCAGTTACCTGAACATTTACAAAACTTATATGTCAAAGGTTGTAAAATAAGAAAAATCTTGAAGAAGCACTTTTTAAAATGTAACAATTTATCCTATATTCTGTAAATGAAGCTGTAAAAATATACCTAAGACACATACTTTATAATATATCTATAAATTTGATCAATTGTTAAGTTAAGAACTCCCGATGGGCAATGTAATAATGTAACCATGTATTTTCTTTTCTATATTCAATAAAAAAAAGTACAACAATGTAGACGAATTAATAATGCGATTGAATCTGTTTTGTATAACATTCATCCTACAACTTTATTAGCCGCAACTAATTCAGTGCAATAAAGTGTTAACTTGTGTACTCGCCAACACAGCTACCATTTTCAACACTTGCTGTCATAAAGGTGGACGCAATTTGTTATTTTTCTTTAGTTTACATTATTTTAAAGACAATTAAATGTTGACATGTGTTTTATTGGTTGATGAGAATTTCATATGCCATTATTATTCGTTGATAATTAACTTATCACGATTGTGATAAAATAAAACTAATCGCTTCCGCGACTTTCAGGAAAATTGACACATTACGGCCTATGAAATTCAGACATAGGTAAATCTGTAGTACCTATGTAGGTAATAATTAAGAAACATACATAATGTTTCTTCATTATGACATACTACAGATTCGTTATTTAAAGTAATAAGTTCTCAAGACTATTCTATTTAAAGTTGTATTAACATTCTGTAAGAATAAAGGACCATACGCGTAAAAAAACCACATGCGAAAGGTCTTCTCTTTTGTATTGTTATTACCCTACTAAAATGTATAGAAAAAGTTTTCTTTGATTTGTGGGTATTCTAGTACTCTACCTCAGTTGGTGTCAAAGAGTGTTTTAATCCTTTATGGGAATGGGATCGGTAGGCATTAAAAAAAATACTCAATTCTGTCGATTTTAGCAAATCTGTGAATGTCGATTGTCATCACTCAAAAAGTTGGGAAAGGTCTCCTAAGATAATTTTCGCGTAGCAGCAAGGGATCTGATAGCTGCCCTTAATTCCCCATCTCAACTTTCCATTCTGTATACTCTATATCGACAGCGACGTGAGACGGTACATCACAGGAATCCCTAGTCAGCTACTAAGAACGGTGTAAAGTTGGTAAGTTTCAAATTATCAACTAAGGTACATATCGTACATATACTGTATAAAGAATACATATTTAAATAGATTTTATAAATATTTTTCTCAATTTGTTCATGAGCACACACCTGACAAACCATTTTAATAACACTGATGATGGTAAGGTTAGGAGATAGTCATAATTACCAATTAATTGTAAAACTTACTTTCTCGTGGTAAAAAATGTTGACCTTGTGGAGAAAAAAGTGTTAGCAACGAAACTATGTTTGTCACCCTGTAGAAAAGTCTCAACGAAACTGAAACAATTAGCTATTTTGTATACATACATATATATAGCTACATACAGAAGTTCCCTAAGGTGAAAGTCTCAGTGGACATTTAGTGAAAAACCGGTTCCATAATGACTGTGTTTACCAACTGATTCGTAATTAAATACCGGGAAGGCGTTTTACCAAGTGCGGCAAAACGAGCGAGGTTAGTGGGCGGTAAGTCGGTAGGATAATTTGTGTTTTTATTTGACGAACTCCTTCAAGTTTCTGCCTTAAATACTTCGTGTCTTTGTAATTGAAGCGGGCGTTAAACGTCCGCCTTGACCGAGTAAGGCACCGTGACCCTGCACCATCTTGCGAAAATATTAACACCAAGTAACTAGACTATTGTTCAATTTTAGTTTATTTCTAGGGCCGAAAATTGACTCTCGATTGTAATAAACATCTTAGATTAATATTTGGGCCGTATCTTATTTTATTACAACATATCGATGCTTGAAAGGCGAAATGGGGTTAGCTTATCCCATTTCGCCTACCAAGCTTCGATATCTATCCAAACATTACAAGAAATAATTGCTCGAACATATAGGTATGGTTTTTACAAAAAGATTTAGCTATGAATAAAGACATCCTGACTTTGGATCGAGGATACGAAAGCAGGACGAACTTCGATCACATACTACGTACCCTGTTCTTTTAGGGAATGTGAGATCAAGTTCACGGCCTGCCTTAGCTTAGATGACACAGCTCCGTGGCGCGAACGAGTAGGCCAAGCACCTCGTGATGCTGCGTCAAAGAATACCAAATGCTCCTCGCCTCCCACCGCGCTCAAATACAATAGTTAAATTATTAATAAAACATGATTTTTTTACCTTTCTTGCTTGTAAAGCCATCGTTATTTTTTTATCTTACAAAAACGATGAGGTAATGAATGGATGGATAGCCTCAAAAAAACCATGTGCCATTTTTACTGTTTAGAATATATTGAAGTAAGATTTTTGCTAAAGATACGTATCCCCACCTCTTACAACTAATACGAGGGCTGCACTGAAAGTTTCGGGAATCTAATACTTAGAAAAATATTTTTGACACATATCATACCTTTTTATAATCTCTAAAGTTTCATTATTTTAACACACTGGCCACATAGAAAAAAAAAACGATGGTTCAGCAGAATGTCTCGTGAAAATTTAAGAGCTATGATTTATACATACATACATAACATCACGCCTTCATTCCCAGGGTGGGGTAGGCAGAGCTACAGAAATACCAACAACTCCAAAAAGACATGTTGGTAATTCTGTAACCACATTTTGCACAATCAGGCCAAAAAGTTCACCATTGTATTAGTGACAGGTTGCAAGCCCATCGCCTAACAGTACTACAAGCCCTTATTCCCTTTGTCGCCTCTTACGACATCCACGGGAAGACATGGAGTGGCACTATTCTAACCCGGCAACCACACGGGCGAAATGAAACTATGATTTATTACGACTTTAAAAGTGGATTATCACAAAAACAATGTGGAGACCGGATGATTGTTGCTTTTAGTAATGAAGTACCTTCAAAGACGACAATATACAGGTGGTATGCAGAATTTCAACGTGGCCGTCTATCCCTCACGGACGACGTGCGTGAAGGTCGACCAAAATCGGCAGTCACGCAAGAAAACGTCGATGCTGTGCGTCAGCTGATAAAGGAAGACCGACATGTGTCATATCGGGAGATTCAAGAGTGTTTGGGCATTGGAATGAGTCGGATACAAATCATTTTACAGGAACAATTAGGCGTGCGAAAGTTGTTTTCCCGTTGGATCCCTCACTTATTGTCTGAGGAGCAGAAAACGACTCTTGTCAATTGGTGCCTCAGAACTTTGAATAAATTCAACGGAGGAAGCTCAAATGCAGTTTTTAGCATTGTATCCGGTGATGAGTGTTGGATATATGCATATGAGCCTGAAAATAAAAACCAATCTCGAGTATGGGTCTACGAAGATGAGCTCAAGCCGACAAAAGTTATTCGTTCTCGCAGCACGGCCAAAAAGATGGTGGCTACTTTTGTCTCCAAATCGGGTCAAGTGGCTACTATTCCTCTTGAAGATCGTAGAACGGTCAATGCCGATTGGTACACCACTATTTGTTTGCCGAGTATCTTTGCTGAACTCCGAAAAAAAAACCCTAGTCGCCGCATTATCCTTCACCACGACAATTCCAGCCCTCAGACCGCTCGGATAACAACTGAGTACCTGGACGGTGAAAAAGTCGAATTACTGGACCATCCTCCATACCGACTTAAGCCCCAATGACTTTTTCACATTCCCCAAAATTAAGGATACGTTGCGTGGTCAGCGGTTTCAGACGCCGGAAGCAGCAGTGGAGGCTTCTAAAATGGCCATTTTGTCGACCCCTACTTCAGACTTCAATAAGTGCTGTAATGACTGGTTTGATCGCATGGAAAAGTGCATAAAATATAAAGGAGAATACTTTGAAAAACAATAAAAATACTTTTATTCAATTTAACTGCATATTTTTTCCTATTCCCGAAACTTTCAGTTTGACCCTCGTACTACAATAACCTAAAATCTGAAAAACATTCCATAAGCTTTGACGGATCAAAATACGTTTACGATAGCGATTTCAGTTTTAACTCCGGTTGTCCAAATTTTCAGAGGTATAAGAGGACGAGTACGAGTACGTATTCGTTTGTGTTTATTTTCATATCACCCTCGTGAGTGTGAGAATTGAATTTATATACATAGAATAAAAAAAAACTTTTACGTAGCAGCCTGTGGATAGGCTATACGCAAAGACAGAATAACGTCCTGCGTGTTCAGTTCAATAAAACGTTTAGGGAGCTGATGGCGCTGCCTCAGTTCTGCAGCGCGTCGCAGCGGAATGAAGACGCTGCACATCCCTGGTGCGCAGAGTGTGGTTATAAATAGAACAAGGATAATACGGGAACTAATTTACCTAAAGTTCGCAGGAGGACGTACGTAATGCACAACTAAGTAAATAATTTTGATTTATTTTTATTTGAATACTGGATGTGAATTTACTCACAGTAGGGAATAATTGAGGTTAGATTGTCGCTACAGGGGTCCGGTACTATTTTTGTCATAGTGATTCAAATAATTTGAAGCACACCATAAAACTAAAATAAATAAATAATCATAATTTTAATTAGAACAAATATCTCATACCGTAAGTAAATTCACGCATATTGAGAATTAAAACAAATGCCAAAAATCTGGTATTAAATCAAAATAAATTTCTATATTACGTTCTGTTACAAACTTTAGGTAAATTAGCTTCCAAATATCCGTTATCTGTTACAAAAACCCTGATAGCCTTTTTACAGGCCAGAAGCGTAGGTACAGGACCAAAGTAGCTAAGTTCAATCACGACTACCTGCTGTATTAGGAAAAAGGAAGTTAATTTCTTGTAATACTATTTCTGTTTATAAATTCTGTACTAGTTGATGTACTACCTGCAAATTTAAAATGGCTTAGTACTTACATTAGTACGTGGATAAACATAGTTCTAGCGCCCCGGCGGGCAGCGGGCTCCTCGGTGTAGTCAAGCATGTAAGGCACGTTCGGTTGCGTAACGGCGTCGGCGCAGTTAGTACTGTCAGTAGACAGTAATGAAAATTGAAAAACAGAACTCATAACTCAGTGTTATAGTTTTAGAACTCCGTAACAAATAATTACAATCGGAATCCTTAAATAATGTTAGTGAAAGAAAATTTAAGTGATTTTGTCTGCTCGTCAAAACCCTCTCGCTCTAAGAGTTTTATCGCGTCAACCAAAAGACCGCATCCGCGGGTCTTTAGCTAAACACCTAATTGTGCGTCCGTGTTATTCTCTTAAACTCGTTGTTGCAGAACTAACCGCTACCATAAGTAGGTACTTTTATCCGTGTGCATGTCGCCTTACCCATCGGTGGGAATCTACATAAAGAAAAAACCTGTGGTGCGACTTTTGAATCTCACCGACGAAAAATGAGTAAATAGCTTTAAAATCAATTTACGCAGTGATTTTATCTACGAGAGGGCCCCCGCGCACGGTATGGGAATCCTTAACATACCTACACTTCTACAATGGTTAACTTAAAGGTCGGGGAAAACATTTAGTAGTAATACGTTTCAATTTGATATTATAAAGGCGTTATGAATTTATGATATCAAATCCAAAAGAGAGACCGGCTCTTAGATAAAATCACTTCATTGATTAAATTGATTTTAAAGTTACTCATTTTTCGTCGGTGAGGTTCAAAAATTGCACCCCTTGGGGGACATAAAATGACTTACTTTAATATCAATTTGTGCAGCGATTTAATCTACGAGCGGTCCCACCTTTTGGGTTTTATATGATAAAGGCGGTTTGATATCAAATCCAAAAGGTGAGCTCGCTCGTAGATTAATTCGCTGCACAAATTATAAGTTGGTCATTTTTCGCCGGTGACCTTCAAAAATTGCCCGCCAGGTCGATTGAAGCTCAGTTTAACGTATTAGTGTAGTCGACATCAATAACACCCCAACAGAAGATATAACTGAAATGTAGTACGTATTAAGTACTTTCTTATTAGGTAAGATTTATATATTTTGTTTTAAGTAAAAGTTTATGTTTTAGAAAGTGGAAATACTAAGCCATGACTTCAATGTTTGTTTACTGTTGGTACTGTTCCTTGCTGGTTGTTACTTCCACGATTTAAGAAAAGAGTGCGGACTGCGGATTGAACGTTAGTCTTTTTGTCACTAACTTTGTGCTAATCGTAATAGGCACTCGGCCTTGCAATGCACAGCCATTTGTGTCGGTCAAGTCAATACGGTCGAGTATTTTAATGAACAGAATTTGAAATATGTACCTTGAGTTCGAAACGTAGAATAAGCTAATTTGTATTGGCTAGATGATGATTTTAAGTAGACAAGGTTTACAAAATAAATTAATTAGGTAAATGTAAGCACTGAGACTAGGTACCTACTGAGTAAACGAGGTACATTTTTGTGGGCGCGAGCGGGTGGCGGTTGGCGCGCGAGCGGGTGGCGGTTGGCACACGAGCAGCGCGCGCGGCGCTTGCGCAACGCCGCGCGCGCTATGGGAATCGTTGACATACACTTCTACGATAGTTAACTTAAAGGTCTGGTAAAACATTAAGTTGTAATACGTGAACCTATATTTAAAGGTGTGTCCGATATTATTATACACACCAACTAATATAGGCATGCTTAGTTTGCATTAGCTGAAACACGACCTCTGCTGTCCCTAGAGATCTCCACCATGACATGTCCCCGTCTATGTATTAGAGTTTTGTAAGTAAAGTTACTTACAAAACTCTAATACATAGACGGGGTCGTATTTATGTTAGTAAATTAAATACAACCCCAACCCCGTCTAACATAAATACAACCCCATCTATGTATTAGAGTTTTGTAAGTAACTTTACTTACAAAACTCTAATACATAGACGGGGACATGTCATGGTGGAGATCTCTAGGGACAGCAGAGGTCGTGTTTCAGCTAATGCAAACTAAGCATGCCTATATTAGTTGGTGTGTTAATCTCTCGAAACGTCCAGTTCATTTTGCCGTCAAAAAGTTTGACACAACCATCTTGAATTGGGTTGTTTTTAGGGTTTCGTACTCCACTGTCCGTATGTCTGTCTGTCCGTCACCAGGCTGTATCTCATGAACCGTGATAGCTAGACAGTACAATTTTCACAGATTATGTATTTCTGTTGCTGCTATAACAACAAATACTAAAAACACAACAAATGCCATACAACAACCGCCGTGTTTTAGGGTTCCGTATTAAAACTAGGAACCCTTATAGTTTCGCCATGCCCGTCCGTCCGTCCCCAGCCTAGCGCAGAGACTCTTAATAGTTACTAGAAAGGTGTAATTTGGCATGAATATACATAGTCACGCCAACAAAGTGGTAATTACAATAAAATAAAAAATATTTTTTTTTTAGGTTGCCTCTCCTACACGTAACGTGGGGATGTTTTTTTTATTTTTCTCGTCTACCCTATAGTGTGGGGTATCGTTGGATAGGTCTTTCAAAAATATTTACTAGGTTTGTTAAAACAGTTTTTCGATTAAGTAATCCGTTTATGAACTATTAAGCTTTAAAGTGCTAATTTTTATGAGACTCAAGTATCCCCTCCCCTACCCATACAGCCAAAACTACAAATACTTAAAATCTGAAAAAAAAACTTTAAAGGAAAACTATTACGACTAAGTAGACATCATTTGTTCTTGAGATATAGGCGATTAAAGATTTGACAATTGACTTTAAATATAAAAATTGTTATCAGTTGTTGATTTTACGTTGGTAGTAAGTAGGTACTTAACGGCTCCGGTACCCTATACTGAGCATGGTCCGACATGCTCTTGCCGAGAATAGCCCTCAGAGCACGACGACGCGACCTGCTGGCCATGCCGCCGGCGCGCCCCGTGTCGTGCAGGAACACGTCGCTGCCCCGCGCCTGCGCTCGGCTCAATGCGCTCGTGGCGTCAACACCCGAGTGCGACTTGCTTGCGTGGCGATGGGCGGCAGTGTGTAATAAATGCTTGAGATTCTGTGAGGCGATGGACGCTAGGTGCTCCACTATTACATTATAATTTGTTTCCTATTATTGGTAGGTATATATAATCTTTAAATGTAAGTCTAAGTTTAGTGACGCACTGGTTACACTGTAATGCCATGTAAACGTATTTATCAATAAGTAAATAAATCATATATCGCTTCCCAACCTTTTTATTTCCCAAACCGCGGATTTATTTCAGGCCCAAATATTTTCGGCTAAATGGCAGAGAACGGTCAAAAATACATACATCTTTGCCTGTAAAAATGGAGAATGTGTATGCGTATCTGTTGCGTGGGGTGTATAGATATTAGTGCTTTCGTTGTACCTACAATGGTAGTGATTGACCAACAGTCCTATTGAACCCCTATTTATTTTTTTATAAGATAAACGTTTTATTTAAACTCTAAGACTTATTAGCAAACACGAGCCATAAGGGGGTTGTCATCTAAAATGTCTCGAAGGCAATTTTTTTTCAATACAAGAATATTTTTTTGTGACAAGTTAGTAGGTATCAATCGAAAATAAAAGACTTGTTAATGCCATTAGACGATTGGCGGCCTTTTTCGAACCCACATTGCCTAACATCCCGGTATAAACTGGTTAAATTGAGTGATTCCCATCTTCTCCCTGGATATTGGGAACAAAATGTTATATTATTTTTTCTTCCCATCTTCCAACCTGTACATAAGTACAGTCACGAACAAAAAAAAAAAGTGATTAACGTATGCGGAATGAAATCTGGATAAAGTTCAATAAGCTATTTTATTGAATTATTGTAAGAAAATATGTACATATTTGTGCTCAAAATAACAGAAAACAAATAAAATTTCATGTAAAAAAAAAATTGTGCCCATCCGGGCTGTCTTACGGCAGTTTTCTGGCACTTTCTTCATGGCCGCCATATACATTGATGCTGGCATTTTATTCAACTCAGATTTAATTTTCCTTTTTAAGCTTTGAATGGTTTTGGGTCGAAAATTATTAGCATACACGCGTCTTTTCAAATTGGCCCAAAAATCTTCAATTGGTCGAAGTTGGGGAACGTTAGGCGGGTCTGAATCTTTCTAGCTCATCCATTACCTTCAAGGTTTTTTTTTGAGTAATGACTGGACGTGATCAGGCCAAAACACTATATTAGCTCCTCTATGACTTTCCCGTATAAAATCACGCATAATTGGCAAACATCGCTCAATGTATCGGTCCACAGTAACCGCTAAACCGGATTCAAAGAATACCGGCTTAGAGATACCACGAGGGCTTATTGCTAGCCACAGTAGAACTTTTTTTGGGAACTTCGTGTGTTCTACATATTTTACAGATTCTTCTGCCCGATCATCAGCATTTTCGAAATAAAGCTTGCCCTGCCATTCATTTCCATCTAGGGTGAAATAAGATTCATCATCCATGACGCAAAGTATTTCGTTTTTTGCGTAGAAAATATTTTTGACCAAAGTTCGAAGTCAAAGTTCTTTTGAGACATTTTTTGATTTTCCGACACAGTTGGTTTAACTTTTCTCGATCGTTTAACGATACCCATGTTTTCCCGTCACATTTGAATTTTTTCCCTAGTTCTCTAAAGGATTTTGCTACACGACCAGCCGTCATTTTCTTTAACTGACTCCTCTTCGAAGAACTGCTTAAACTGCTTACTTTCCCTGATCCAGATTTTCTGGTCGTTGTTTTTCGTAAGAAATAAGATGACAAAATACTATAAATAGTACTTCTGCTCTCCCCCATCTTCGTGAAATTTTCTACGACCTTTGACTTAGGCCAGTCTAAGTGAGTGTCGTAAAAATTACACACACTTTCACGACGTCTTTCTTCTCGATTTGCGATAATAAATCCAAAATAAATTACACAACCATTAAAATTTGGCAAATGACTGACAGATATATCTAAAAACAAATGACATGCACAAAATTTCAAATTTCGAACGGTATATTTTTAAAATGTGCCTGAACATTTTGTCCAGATTTCATTCCGCATACGTTATATACGAGGGGCGGCTGAAAAGTTCTAAGCCTAAGGTATTTTGAGGTTGCATTTGCGTTAGCGATACTGGCCACTAAAAAGACCATTTAAAAAGTTAATAAATAAAAGAAAAAAATGTCGTCTTTTGTTTATTACATTTCGAGATATCCGACGCTAAAAGTCATCATGTGTGAATTATCAACGCATATCACGAAAATTGAGCACCGTGCAGTCATTAAGTTCCTCACAAAAAGTGACAAATCGCCGAAAATAAATTTTGAAGAAATGTCTAGTATTTACAGTGAATCTGGCCCTTCTCATGCCACTGTTAAAAAATGGAGTCGACTTTTTAAACTTGGACGGGAGTCGATCCAAGACGATCCTCGCTCAGGAAGGCCAATATCGGTTGTGACTGAAGAAAATACTGAAAAAGTCAAAAAGTTAGTATTAGAGGATCGGAGAGTTAAGGTTTGGCAAATATCTGAAGCCTTAGGTATTAGTAAGGAAAGAGTTGGAGAGATTTTGCATCAACATTTGCATATGACAAAAGTAAGTGCTCGTTGGGTGCCGAAAATGCTAACAGCTTTCGATAGAGAACGTCGTGTTCAAACTTCTCAGGCATTTTTAGAATTATGTGAAGAAGGTTTAGATGAAGTTTGTTCCCGCATAGTAACTGTTGATGAAACATGGATCAGGCAGTATGATCCAGAGTCGAAGTCTGAATCTATGCAGTGGATCGAAAAGGGTGAAAGGCCGCCAAAGAAATTCAAGGTTCAAAGATCGGCGTCTAAGCTAATGGCCACCGTGTTCTGGGATTGCGATGGCATTCTTTTAATAGACTATTTGGTGAAAGGCTCTACAATAAATGCAGTTTATTAAGCTGAGCTATTAAGAAAAGTGCGACAAGCCATAGTCGAGAAACGAAGGGGCAAACTGAGCAAAGGCATTTTGTTTTTGCAAGACAACGCCCCCGTTCACACCGCTCGTGTTGCCAAGCTTGCTCTGAAGGAAACTGGCTTCGAGGAAATTGATCATCCACCTTACAGTCCAGATCTGGCCCCTAGTGATTATTTTCTATTCAGCAATTTGAAGAAAGATTTAAGGGGAAAGCGATTTGGCAGTGATGAAGAGATGAAGGCGGCTGTACAGGAACATTTCGACAGCCAAAATAAAACTTATTTTTTTAACGGTCTAAAAGCATTATTTAAAAAATGTAATAAATGCATTGAATTAGAGGGAGATTATATTGAAAAATAAAAATAGTAAAAAAAATCTGATCATTTTTTTTCTACCTTAGGCTTAGAATTTTTCAGCCGCCCCTCGTATGTATAATATTAAATTTATTCTTCCAATGTGCCTCGGGTTGGATAGTGGGAACATAATTTAATATAATTTTTTGTTCCCATCTTCCAACCTGTATATACCTAAGTACAGTCACAAAAAATAAAAATCAAAAAAGTGATTACATCTAATATTAAATTTATTCCTTTAAAATGTTCCATTTCATTTTTCTTAAATTAGATTCCTACTTATTGATATTAAACTTAAACATCAGTTCTACACAAAAACATGAGCGTTGCCACTCGTTACTTACATCACATTAATAAAATAAACTAATAACACGTCAACAATATCAAATGAATTAAATACAACATGCTACTTATTTATTAATGTAGGTAAATGTGAAGAGGTATGATATCACTCTTGAAACAAGAACCAATTTGCGTGACGATTGTGTACTTTGTTTTTTGATTGTGCTAGGTAGGAGATAATACATATATATATATATATAAAAAACAAGCCTACGGTACACGCTATCGCCGGACAAATCTAGATACAGACAAATGTACAAACCTACATAAATATAAACATATAAACATACCAACTACTTGACTATATACAATTACTTTTGACTGTACCCTATTCAGTACAGGTTGGAAGATGGGAAGAAATATAAATAATACATTTTGTTCCAAGTATCCAACCTGAGGCAGGTTGGAAGATGGCACTGTGATTTTCCAACATCCAACCTGGGTGAGATTGCTAGGTTGGAAGATGGGAATCACTCGTTAAATTGAAGTAGTTAATTGCTCGTATCGTTTTCCGGAACCAACCAAGTATCAAAATGTAATAATATAGGGTTGTTATAAATAAGTACCAAAACAATTCGAGACTAAGTTAGAGCTCGCAACTTGAATTTTTAACCCTTTGAACGCCTAAAGTGGTCATGGGTGGCCGTGCCTACAACGCTACCAACCACTATAGTTGTCACATGTACAGTTTAAAAGAGACTATTTCGTATGGATGAAGTTAAATTTTGCATAACTTTTATTACATGTTTGGCGTAAGGCTTTGAAAAGCTTAATAGTTGCGTTGGTTGAAATAATGGTTTACTCATATATACTCGTACCTACCGCTCCCGATACGAGTATGTACCTACCTGTACCTCCCGCTCCAGCAGCATTTTGAGTTGAGATTAATGTTACGTGCCCTCGTGACGACGTTCGCAGGCGAAAGTTCATTCTCATTTAACAATAGGCTGAGAATTCATTGCCACTAAGTACATCAGGTGAAATCTTTCCTACGAGTGTGTCCACTACGTACCTACAAGGGACGTTGATCGTTTACAATTATTGACATAATAAAATGCCCCTACTTCAAAAGAGCACGGAATGTAGGTGATATAATATAATATCGGAATAGTTTGTGTGATTTTGTTGAAGGTTACGTTGCGAAAATGCTGACTTAACCTTTCAACGTTATTAAATAGCAAGCAATAGCCCATAGCAAGCTTTACTAGCAGGGCCAGGTATCATTTGGTAAAATTAAATATAAGCAAGTAGATATTTAAAAAACAGTATACAGTACCTCCCTATATTACATAATTGAAATTTAACTTAGTATAATTGTAATAGCCAATCAATGCCACCATACGTATCTTTATACTTTATTTTGAAGGTTTTCTCGGACTGATCAAACTGTTAACATGTAGGTAAGTAAAAATAGTTTAAATTGAACCACATCGGTCACGCAAGGTTATAAACAAGAACAATTAAGCTGTAAATAGGATAATAAGACCAACATAAGTAAACCTAATAGCTAAATAAATTCTTTGAAAGTAGGTTCATAGTAATTTTCTGCACATAATGAGCAAAAAAGGCAATACCTGAAAGGCGAGCCGAGCAAAGCTACGATTGATAACTGTACCGATTAGGTACTACTTCCGCGATTTGGTCGCGCTACTCTAACGTTGTCGTGCTGACGGCGCGTTGAATGCACGCGGCGCGCGTTATTTAATTTGTTACCGACCTATGTTAACTGTATTGGGAAGTTGTAATAAAAACAAGTAAAACGCCAACTATAAATTCATTTTTATGTTACTGTTTACTATTTATTACACACACGCTATGCATTTCCTTGTTTGATTATTTTATAAGATTATTTTGCACTAAGCAACTCATAAATTCGAGTAACAAAACTAAGTACTTATTATGGTATGTATGTACCTACAGCCCGCCCCTACAAGTACTTATACTTATTCTATGGGCGGGCTTATACGTAGACGGTTTCTATACTAGTAAGTAGGTACAGTCAAGGTCATAAATATGTATACACTTTAGTACCTTGTCTATTTAACGGCATGTTTAAACTGCCATATGAAATTGTCACAGCGATTAAAGTGATAAGGTACTAAAGTGTATACATATTTATAACCTTGACTGTACACTGTATTTAAATAGCTATATATATATTCATAATGACTTTTTTTTTCTTGTGCCTTATTCCAGAGACAAAAGGCAAAGGACATAAATCCATACAGACTAGTCATAGTTTTAATACTTTGATCCATTTCATATCGATACCTCCTACGTATACTGATACAAGTGACAATTTTGAGTTTTTCGTTTTTTTGTAGATTTATGACTAAAATATTTAAATATACCTGCCACATAAATTTCGTATGAATATTTCCATTAGTTTCGGAAATAAAGTGACGTATAAGAATACATCTAACACCTATTTGTCATTCAGTACGATGAATACTGAGGCAAGTCGCTTGTACCACTATACGCAGCGCTGATATTGTAGAAGGGCGGTGCGCGTGTGGTGTAGCTGGCAGTTGCCTCAGTATGCACGCTCGCCGTCGAAGCGTCTCAGTCTGCTCGATATGATAGTTTACGAGGCGTATGTCTAATAAGACTTCTACGTGCACAATTAAGTTTATATTATGTTAACTTGACATTTCTTATTGTATTTAATTACTAAATTATTGTAAAATAAGTAACAACATTGCGAAATGAAGCCGACGAGAGGGAGAAATCTGGTTTCTATGGTTTAAAATAAACCACAAAACCGTGATTCGAGCAGTAAGTAACTTAAACGACTTTTTATATAATTGTTCGCTTAAATTTACATTAAAATTTCATATTTAAAAGTGATTAAAATGTTTGCTGTCAGATGCACCAGTATACGTGTTCAAAATTCACATTTGTAAAATGTGGTTTACCCGCATATATAGTAGTAAGTGAACTTATCGTTATATAAAATTATTGTTTTTAGTGTCGTCGCTACCGCCAGGAGCTGAATCTTTACGGGATGAAATTGAGTTTTTAGAAAAAAATTATTTAGATTCAATTGAACCAGCAGACTTTTCAGAAACAGTACTTTTCGGGAATATTTCACAGCAGCAAAACTGTGCTTCACCTAATTCTGCGGAGTATCAAAGGATTTCTGTAGTTGTAGATGTGCATGAACCAAAATCAAGCAAGCCAAACATACAACAAGAAAATTCACCAGAATTAGATCTTATTCCGATGTTGTCACCTGCTGCAGAATTTTCTCAAGTACATGCCAATGATTCATTCGACATTTATGGTAATAATTCACCTTTACCTACTAATTATTCCAACTCAAATCTGTTAGAATCAAGCATGACACAGGTTTCAAAATCTTCTCAAACCGGAAATTTGTACATAGAAGAGTCACCCGAAAAAGAATGCCCGACTCCGATGCCATCATCACCAATGGATTTTTCTCCAGTAGGTACCTATAGCTGTTTGGAGTTTGATAATTCACCTTTACCTACTGATTATACCGACTCACCAGTAAGTACACCAGGTAATCGTAAGAGGAAATGTCAAAAGAAAAAAGATTTAGGTGACTTGCGGGAAACTTATAAATATTTGTGGATAGACGAAAAAAGAAAGCATAATGTAAACCGCGGCTTAAAATACACAAGTAGAAATGGTAAAATCAAATCAGAAAAAAATAATAAACAGTCATGCCCCATAAAATGTAAAAAATAATGCACGTTACCTAAATTTGACCGAATCTCAACGGAAAAAATATTTGATATATTCTGGGAGATAGGCAATCATACACGACAGTGGGACATTATTACTAAATATGTAAAACGAGAAAACACTTCACAACCCTCGACATGGGTTTACTTCAGGATAACTGTTACTG